>OY856188.1:17427688-17597688 GCA_963693315.1 Diogma glabrata | reverse complement strand
AAAACTATAATCCGGTAAGCTATTAAAAGTTGACTATTGGAAAGATGTTGTAAAACCCAATTATAGCTTTTGTTTTAAAGTATCCTACGATCAGCAACAATTTTGAAACTAGTTTTAGAAAGTCAAAATTCTATCAACTGATTATAATTAATTGATTAATGAAGTAACGGTATATCTGGCAGTTTGTTGAATGGAGTAAATAAATCCGGCTCGAAGGACCATTTCTTATTAACAAATAATAGAAAAATTTCTTTTTATTTAAATATAATAAATTAAGAAGAACTGAATCCAAATACATGAAACAATTGTCTGGCCGATCTTTGTTTCGAATCAATAAAAATATCCTTTTCCGAGAAATGGGAGAGAAATCATAAGACCTTCTAGACCTAATGGATTTTAGAAAAGTATATCTGAAAAATTCCAATGAAAATATTGCAAAAATGCTATAAGTCTTCTTGTGTATTCTGAGTAATGAAAATACGTCCTTTGTTGGATTACAGACAGAGACTGTACCAGACATATGTCACTGGTCAGCGTCATTCAATAAAATCTAAAATAATTTGTATTTTTTTCCGTTAATTTATAGAAATACTTCCTGAATTCCTTACCGGGAATACCATGTTGTAAAAATTTTTTTAAAAAACGCTTTCATAATGAAATTATGAAACAAATAGTTTTACGCTGGCTAGACAGATACCGTTTATAGTATGTATATAAGTTTATACAAAAATATAATCAGTGCCAGACGCCAGTTGAACTAGTTAAGTAACAATAAACGATGCAATGATAAAAAATAACAACAGCACGAGTTTGAATTCCGTAGACATTTTTATCCTTATCATGATTATTAATATATTCCGTTCCGATGTCGACTTATCAAATATCGTTCAAATTAAGAAAGGAAAACTGTTGACATGGTGTCTTGGGTATAAAAGATATGGAATTTACAAAACATGAAACATGTTGAGTTAGAAAAAATATTCTTTTAATTTTCCTTTTTTTGTTATTTATCTGTAGGCGGTAGAGAATACACAATTGTATATATACATACATATAACTCACGTGAAAGTAGCTTAAAGACATTTGGATGTGTAAAATGTAAATCTGGTAACATAGACAATATATAGGACGGGTGATTATTATTTTGTGATGTTAGAAGATAAACTGGAGGTAATTGTTTAGTGATAAAAATGTAACTCCCAGGTGGTTCTAAGTAAACGGTAGGATTTGATATAACAAACATAACAAAATAGAGATAAATACGATTCGTTATTTTATAATGCTACTTATATATGATGATCCATGATAACATGAATAATTGTTTAATGTAGATAATCCGATTCAAAGCAGTTGTTCCACAATCTATTTACAAGTTTATTTCTTCCGCACGCAATGTCAAATAATTAAAATTAATGATATTTCCACAAAACATTATGTAATTATTTTTCATTCCCTTATATTATTCTGAAAATTTACGCTATAGATAAAAATCAGATTAATCAAAGCTATATTGTAAAGATAAAATCATCAATCAATGTTATCGAGCTTTACACAACGACAAAATTTTATGAACGTTTAATAGATTCAATGAATTTTTTTTCCGGATGCATTTATAACTTTATTGATTGATCATCCTAAATATGGTGAAATATTGAATGATTTAATACAAAATTATTTCTCAACAGAGGCCAAGGAGTTCAATAAAGATTTGAAAAGTTAAAGTATATGGTTTCGGGAGTAGTTCAATTTATGTTTATGTGCATTAAACTTATTGAGAATTTATAATTCACTAGACTTGAATTTTTAATAGGTTTTGAATTATTAGGATTATTAGGATTTTTTGTGAGCGCTTAAACTCAAATAACTAAAAAAATCATTTGAACTTTTTAATTCAATAGTATAGTTTGGATTTTTCTCAGATAAAAACTCTATTTTTTTCTTGTGTTTCGGAGCGTAGCTAGAACATTCCTCATCAATGCTAGGATTCGAATCCGTTTTTAACAGACACGCTATCTAACTACGCTACCGAAGGGATGCCATATCGAAGGTGATACTACCAATTTTCCAGAATTTTTCAGAATTTCTAAAAATTCTTCAAATAATGATAATCACAATATTTCTAATATAACACTTTAAATAATATGAAAAATTATTCTAACCCATCTAAATTCTGAGCTGCGGTTAATATTATTCTTAAGTTTATAACGACACCACTGCCTTCTCTAGCTGTTTGATTACCCCATTGCATAGTCAAATGCGCATGGTAATCAAAACTCCTATATGCTGGTGTTCCATTTACTATACGCCCAGAAATATTATCCACTTCGGATGAACACTATATAAAAATTTAATTCAAATTAATTAAAATTAAAGAAGAATTAACAATTATTATTGTCACCTTTTCACTTAAATTAAAAATTATAAATAATATAAAACACAATTTTTTTAATACCATGTTCGTAATTAAATTTTAGTACTGACACTTATTAATTTGAATTGCAGCAAACGTTGAAATTCTGATGCTCAATTTATTTATATATTTCTAATATCTTAGAATTAGAATCTATTGATAAAAGATAAGATAACGAATTTAATTCAAAAATATAATTTAAAAATCCGACTAATGCGCACCAAGTACTTTCTTAATTCTATTGTTTACAGTTTAATGGAAAGTGTGTTAATGATAAGGATAACAAATGAGTTATTAATTTTATCAAAGAAAAATTAAAATCATGGATTTCCCGTTGTTTTAAGATTTTAAACCAAATAGTAACCAAATGTTTATGAATTGCTTTGAAAGTTGCACTATTTTTCAATGAATTCTTACCCATCTACATTTTGTGCGGTCGTAAGTACTAATCGTAAACTTATAACCACACCGCTTCCTGATCTGGATACACCACCAGTCCAAACCATACTTAAATGTGCATGATACTCAAAGTTCCTATATGCCGGTGTTCCATTTATTATACGTCCAAAACTATCATCCACTTCAGATACACACTAGACATAAATTTTATTTAAATTAATTAAAGAAAAACAATTAACAAACATTATCACACCTTTTCACTGAAATAAAAAGTTATGAAAATTAAAAAATACAAATTTTTGCAAAACATTTTCGTATTGGAACTTAATATAAACAACAAATGTTGGTCGGCAAATGGTCGATCAATTTATATACGTTTTATTTTTATCATGTTACCTTGTGATAACGGTTTATGATTAAAAAAATTATAATTCTGTTATCAGATTATTTTCCATAAATACTTTCAGACATGTAATCTTGTAGCGGATGCAATAAATAAATGCACGACTTTATCAGCCCCGATGTATCCTTTAATCATTTAATATCTAAAGATATGACCTAGTTACACACTTTTATTTAACTGGGATTTTGAGTAGTTAGAAATGAGAATCTAGCCATCAACCTTTTCAGCAACTTCCAGTAAAGCATTTGGTCTCAAATTTTATAGAGGCGAAGTTGTTTCAACATGCTAAATCAGTTTTATCAATTTTTGAGTAGAGTTGTAGCGATTATCCTATTATTTGGCATGTATTTACAATCGAGCGATATAATCCACGTTTTTGTTATTTTTATATTGAAAAATTAAACTGAATTCTAAATAATTCATATATTTGTACAAATACAAATATTATAGCTATGCTATAAATAAGCGCGATTTTAACAATTTATAGAATAAAAAATATTGCGACGCTGATGCATAGGCTGACTTCACCACAGCTCTGGAAACATAGTGTTCTGGATATATAATATCCATAAAATACTTTAACTAAAAGCTAACCAATATTCGTAGTTCTAATAATAAAAATATTAAAGCAGGCAGTAGTATTCCAACAAACATAAATTCTGTTGTACGAGAAAAAGTAAAAAAAGTTTTATCGGAAGTGACAAAGCGGAAGTTAGGATGCAGAACTGTTGTAAACCGTACTAAATGTGTATGTACCAAATTTCATCCAACTCGATTATCAGGTACAGAAGTTATTGAGCTTCCAAAATAACAGGTGCTTGGAGGACCCCCTACCACTTTGTTCACTATCGCTAAAAAAACTAAACAGTTCCTTGCCATATATATTTGCATCTTTTTGCAAAGTGTAATCAAAATTACTTAACGAACGAATTTTGTATGCTTCCAACAAACATTGAAACAATAAACAGGTGTTCGGAGGACCCCACCACTTATCCCAATATTGTCCAAAAACTAGTCAATTCTTTGTCAATAAAGTCTTTATCTTTTTTCAAAGTGCCATTAAAATTGATTAATTAATGAAATCTGCATGCTCCCAACAAACTTTAAAAACCAAGTGTAAAAAGTCAGCAGTTGTATGGTAGATCCCCCGCCACTTTGATCAATGTGTCCCCAAAGATGATAATTATCTTCTTACACTAATTGAAACCTTTCCATACGTTTTATCATAATCACTTCATTATTGTAGGCTGTAGTGTGCATAAAGATACTGAAAAAACTGCCAACAATTAAAAAAAAAATTTTTTACCGGAAGTAAAAAACTGGAAGTTGGGATGCAGAATTTTTGTAACTCATACTAAATGCTTATGTACCAAGTTTCATCCAATTCGATTATCAGGTACAGAAGTTATAGAGCTTTCAAAAAAACAGGTGCTCCAGGGACCCCCCACCACTTTGTTCACTATCGCTCAAAAACTAATCAGTTCTTTGCCATACATGTTTGCATCTTTTTCCAAAGTGTCATCAAAATTCGTTCACGAACGAATGCTGTGTGCTCCCAACAAACATTGAAAAAAGTATGACACATTAAACAGGTGTTCGGGAGCACCCCCACCACTTATTCCAATATTATCCAAAACTAATCAGTTCTTTGTTACTTAAGTCTCCATCATTTTCCAAAGTGTCATTAAAATAAATTAATGAACGAAGTCTGTATGCTCCCAACAAACTTAAAAAACAAAGTGTGAAAAGTCAGCATTTGTATGGTAGACCCCCCACCACTTTGATCAATGTGTCCCAAAACATGATAATTATCTTTTCACACTAATTGGAACCCTATTCCATAAGTTTCATCATAATCACTTCATAATTGTAGGCTGTAGTGTGCATAAAGACACTGAAAAAACTTCAAAATAGTACAAAAAAAATTTTTTTACCGGAAGTTGGGATGCAGAGCTATTGTCAACCGTACTACATACTCATGTACCAAGTTTCATCCAATTCGCTTATCAGGTACAGAAGTTATAGAGCTTTCAAAAAAAGAGGTGCTCCAGGAACCCCCCACCACATTGTTCACTATCGCTCAAAAACTAATCAGTTTTTTGTCATACATGTTTTCATCTTTTTCCAAAGTGTCATCAAAATTCATTTACGAATGAATGTTTTATGCTCCCAACAAACATAAAAACTTTGTGGGAAAACCCACCTGTTGTATGGTGGACCCCCCAACCCTTTATCCAATGTGCTCCAAAAGCTGATAAAATCTTTCTCATGTTATTTAAAAGCTTTACGCAACGTTTCATGAAAATCGATCGGTAATTGTAGGCTGCAGTAGGGATAAACACCTGAAAAAAAAACTTTTTAGCCGGAAGTGACAAACCGGAAGTTGGTATGCAGAAATATTGAATTCAGTACTAAAACCTTATATACTAAGTTTCAATAAGATCATAGTTCGGGATCAGAAGTTATTCAAGATTTAAACTTAGAGGTGTTCGGGAGACCCCCCGCCATTTTATCCAAATTTGAAATGAATCCAGATCTTCTATTTTCAAGTGAACCTGTATCATTTGCCAAAGTTTCATCAAGATCCTATGCAGAAAATTCACCCACCCAAGCCATTCATATCATCATCATAAAATATTTGTGCCAATTTTAAAAAATTCAGACAAGTGCAAATATAGCTCGTTCGTCGAGGGTTCTGTGTATTTGTATATAAATAAATACGTAGAGAGTTGTTAGTCAATTCCCGACGTTAGAGATGAGTTGATTGATGAGACTATGATCCAGAATATGCAATTGTTGCCGCAGAGTTATTCGAAATGAAGGATCTTGAAATTTATCTGGTGAGGATGCTTGATTATGGAGATGAAGAGTTAAAAAATGAATCAGAGTTTGTTCAAATAAAGTTGATTGAAGTATGCTTATTGTGGTACTGTTAAATTAATAATAATATTCAGTAAAATCAACATAAGCCAATAGATACCAGGCAGCTCCAATAAATTTGTTAGCAATATAAAATGAATGCTTCTTTGTTAATCTTTGCACGCTTAGTCTAGTTACCAGCTGTTAAGTATTATAATCCACATTTATTAAAATAAAAGTTTTTCTTAAATAATGTATATATATGACGCGTGTATTTAAGTCAATATTGTATTACAATTAATATACTTTTATAATTTAAAATTAACCGCATTTAAACTATCTTATTTTTGTTAATAAAAGATATTTCGTTTTCAGAAAAAGAAATTTAAGAACTTCTGAATTATCAGAAATGCTAAATTTGAATTTTTAAACTTTAAATTTAGATATTCGCCACAAATTCATTCGGAATATTCTGAATGTACTAATTTTGAAAACTTTGACAGAATTTGTTCGAAATTAGAACAATTTATTCTATCTATTCTATTCCGAATGAATTAACGAAAACGCCAATTAACTGTTATTTTATTTAAAACAAAAGAAAAATAATTAAAACGGGAAAAAATTCGAGTTCGAAAGGTTAAAATTCAAATCTAATTTTGTTATGGCCATCTACTATAATTATTTGCAACCACATTCTATTCGGTGTTCGAAAATTAAAAAGAACAATATCATTAAAATATTTAACGAGAACAATTTTACATTTATGCTGTGACGAAGGATATTCTGGGGCACACCACTTTTGTGTCAAAAATTTGTCTTTACGTTCCTTCGTCCCAAGATTCCGAATTCCAGTTTATTTGAACATTTTTTTTTTATGTCTCATGACATTCCATTTCTTAAAACCTTATGTCTATATTTCCGTTTTGCTAATAACGCAAAATGGCATTAGTCTAAATTATAAAATTTTCCCACATTTCGTTTTCTGTAAATTTATCAGAAAACAATGAATATAAAACCATGGATTAACATAAGTTTAATCCAATTTCATTTTGTAAAATTCTCATTTTTTTTGTCTTTTCATCATAAGTCTGAAATTCAGCCTTTCATTTTTTTTTGTAACTAAATAAGTTTTCTCGTTTAATTGTGGGAAAGTTTCCACAATTTGATTCAATTTCTGGAATTCCGTTGGTTTTTTCTTCTGTTTTCTCGTTGTTATTACTTTCGCTAACTAAGGGCATTTTTTTTGTAAAAAGCTCATATTAAACCGAGGTTTCGAGGGAAGACGAAAATTGTTGATCGGGAGTCGGAAGTGGTCTGAGAACGTTAACGGTATTGAAAACTACGGTGAAAGGAGTTTTCATTTTTCTTGTTTTATTTTGGTTTTATTGTGGTTTTTTTTTTGGTTCTGTATTTTCTTTCCTTTTGTTTAGTAATTTCGGTTTATAAAATTGTTAAGTTCAAATTATTGTTGTGACAAAGTTATCTATATTAACAAGAAAAAAAATAGAAATTAAAGTGTGTCCGATCACAAGTTTTTTAAGTAAAAAGAAAACTAAAAATTATAATAATTTAAATTAATTGATTCACCAAGGTGTGAAGGAATTTTATTCTTGTGATAAAATTGTTAGACAAAATTTTTATTGTGACAAAGTTATTGATAAATATAGAAAGAAAAACAAAAGATATAAATAAAGTGTGTACGATCAAAAGTTTTTGAGTAAAAGTATTCATTTGTTTTAATCTGGAACGAGGAATGGACATGCCGGCCACACTAGTAGACTGAAGGAAAATTAGGTGAGTCTACCTTGGATTGGTTAAGATTTTTGTTGCGTTATTAGTTTGTTTTTGTGTGTTGTTTTGTATTATGGTATAATCGAGGTAGTAATGTTAACGTCACGAGTTACTGGGTTGTGGGGTATTGATTCTATAATCAATATAGAATTTGGTCCCCCCCGTCAACCTAATGTAGTGTAAACGTTTTTATTTGTGTGAGAGAGAACATGGTTCACGGAAATGATGGTAAGTAGGAATATGGTAAGTAGGAATTGCCGTCTTAGTTTTTTTTCCTTAATTTTTGTTTATCTTACTGAACCGCTCATTACTAGGACTACCTGGCTGCCGGATAAAATCCATGACCCCAAATGACTGAGCGAAGTCGAGAGCGGTATCCGGATCCACAGCCAGGTGGACAAATCTATAGCCTTAGCATGTGCAACCTCTGCTTCCATCTGGAGGTCATAGCTTGCACTGTTAAACGTTACAATGCAAACATGTCACCTGTACCCTGGTGAAAAACAACGTAAAGCCGTAATTAGACTATTGCAGAACTCTGCAATATTTGTGCAATATTCGTGCAATGGTAGTGTGTAAAATATTCATTGCAGAAAAGTTTGGCAATGAACTCATTGCAAAACATTGCAATGAGTCATTGCAATGTTTTGCAATGAGTTCATTGCCAAACTTTTCTGCAATGAATATTTTACACACAACCATTGCAGAAATATTGCAGAGTTCTGCAATAGTCTAATTGCGGCTTAAGTCCATAAAAACAAATTCCGAGAAAATTGAGTTTTTGCGTTTGAAGTCTTTAAAATGCAAGAAAATTGGTGAACTCGGATTAAACAATAAAGAGACATGGTTCATAAAAGTGTTTTTAGAGAAATTATCATTTCACGTTTTTTGGTAAAAAATGATGGATTAAGTTGTATTTCCCCTGTAAATTGTTGTTTTTCCCCATGTATGCGAATTCTTTTCAATTGATTTATTGACGACATACACCATGCGCTCAAGCGGATTTTATGTTAAACTCATTGATCACATCAAATTGTAAACATATGTCAAATACTATATACTTTTACTCAATCAAAAAAATATTTGAACCGTATTAAATTTAATATTTTTAAAATTAAACAGTTGGTGTATTTATTTATTCAAATGTAAGTTACAACACTTTTGCCTATTATAATTTAATCACAATTTTATAATTTTAAATAGCAAAATGGAAAGCAATCGTATAACAGTGAAATATTTGGGTCGCTATTGGTGTCGTACCACAGTGCAAAACATTTTTGGGTCATGCCACAGTGCAAAATATATGATATTGACGGTGTGTCCATGCATCATATTCCCTGTAAGGTCATGTTAAATAAAATAGTTTTAAATGAATGGAAACATGAGAAAAGGATGTGAAAAAAGATTCCCAAAAACTTTGTGATCTGTAGCAAGCATTTTAAGAAAGAACAGATTCTAATTTCATTACCACGGGCGAATATATACGAAAAAGGGCATCACATCAAATGCTCTTCCTTCAGAAAGTTTACCACAATTAAGCATAATGACGAGGAAGCCTAGTCCAGTCAATTAAGCATAAAAAATGGGTCAACCTTGGAATGAGAGATAATAAGCTGAATTTTCGTACATAGCTTCATTTTGGCGTTCTAAATGTTGCCTCAAAAGCCTCATAAAATCGCGTGTCTGCGTCATAAGTTATTCAAGGTCAAAGGTAACAAAAAACATTAGCGATTATCTCGGTTTCTATTGCTCCAATTATGTTAACATCTATTACAGAAACTGTAGAGCATAACATTTGTGACCAATTTTATTAGAAATATTTTTTCATGCGCTCAACCGTTTTTGCGATAGAAGGCGGTAAGCACATAGTGTTCAATCATACGTACTGTAATGCAAGGTCAATCGTGAATATCTGTGAATATTACCTTGAAATTTTAATAATTGTCGATTATTCTCATTTCCTATCTCGGCAACGACGGACGTAAAATTTTGAAAATTACGGCTAAATTTGTGTTTTATCTGATGCGTGGCTTGAAAACTTAACAAACTGCAAGTAACGATTGAAATGATGGTGACATAGACTTTTTAAATATTTTAACTTCTATGGATGTGCATGTTTAGTGTCGAAAAATGTACATCAGTAAAAATTCCATAGCGGCATCGAAACGACGCTTAGAAGGAGATCAACCTTTATCATCACCCAGTGTACCTCTTAAAAAGAGGAATGAAGTGTTTTATTGAAAGAAAAAAACTGTGTTTATTTTGTGGCCAAACAGCTGATGCAACAGCAGAGTCAAGAAAAAAAGAAAACTACTTCATCGCAAAAACGGCTGAGCGCATAACAAAATGTTTCAAATAAAATTTGTTGCAAATTTTATGCTCTACATCTTCTATTGTAAATGTTAACGTCGTTGGAGCAATGGAAACCGAGATAATCGTGAAAAACTGTTTTTTGTTGCCTTTGACCTTGAATAACTCACGACGCAGACACGAGATTTTATGAGACTTTTGAGGCTACTCTTAGAACGCCAAAATGAAGGTATATACGAAAAATCAGCTTATTATCTCTCATTCCGAGGTTGATCGCTAAAATGACTGGGCTAGTTAAATATAATTAACAAGTATGTACAATTTTGAAACTTACTTAATGTATAATTGTAAATCTTGTATGTACTTATATTTTATTTTCTAGTTCATCAATTGATACGTCCAGTAGAACAGAAGATGGCTTTGGAAATATTTATCCCACTATAACAGCAAGGAAGATGAAGTTGTGCCACCCATACACCAAGTCTGCATAGGTACTCAATTCAACATTCACGAGCGCGACGTATCTGTGGAAATTAATAGTGAACCAGAAAAACTTTATAAACTACCGTTCCTTATTGATACTGACGAAAAATTAAATTCCATGACTGGAATTCCAACTCTAACTTTGTTAGAACGGTTACATAAGTACTGTTTATTAATGAGGTTAGAAGAGCCCTATAATATTGAGTTGTCTCAAAAAACAGTATAATATTGACGATGTGTCGAATAAAGATGGATATGAACAATATAAAAACCGCTATACTATTTAATATCTCCTCAAGATGTGTTAAAAATTATTTTACCGATTTTGTGCAGCTGAAATGTCTGTTCAAGGAATAAATAAAAAGCTTTACGAGCGTCGAGCAGAACTAATGTTCAATATTGCTCAGATCAGATTGCTCAGAGACAGCACTATCGACTTCAATTTGAATATCAATAACGTGATTAGTGTTTCTTCTCGAGAAATTTAACAAAAATCTAATATCAATTTCACGAGAAAATTTTTATTTTTCTCGAGAAAAATATATTTCCTTTATTTTAAAAATCAAACGTCGTATTTACTAAAAACAATCAAAACTAGAAATTTTTGCGCTGTTTGGAACAAAAGAGAACTAAAATTACGGTAAGGTAGATTTATGTACCACTGCTTTCTAAATAGTTTGACATTTTGTGTGAAATGCAAAATAATCAGAAAAACAAAAATTTTTCAAGAAACAACTGTTATTGAGATAATAAAATTATTTTACGTTTTTTTTAAGTTTTTCTTAAAAATTTAGCCATTTGCATCAAATTTAAATAACCATTAAAATGAACAACTTAAATCAAATCGATGATGTTTGGAAACATTTTACCAAAAACAATAGGCTCTGTGAACCTGGCACCCCACTTTCACAAAAACCAATTTCAAGAGTGTCTTTTAAAAGTATTTTGATTGTAGTTTATTGTAGTAAAAATTATTTTGATTGTAGTTCAATGGTTTTCCAGAAAATGAGAAGTGAAAATGACCGTTATGGATGTGTAAGCCTGACGTTCCTGCCAACCAAAACTAAATGTTTAATACAGTTTTTGGAAGCATTTCGTTTGTAGTAGATTGTAGTAAAAGTAATTTTGATTGTAGCTCAATAGTTAACGAGTATTAATCGTTTTTTATTTGAACTAGAACTATGGGATTCCCCGAAAATCTGTAATACAAATCTAGTACGATTAAAAAAATCTAGTACAGAACAACGAAAATCTAGTAAGTGTTTATTTGTAAGCATACAAAAGTACTAGATTTTCAGCTGTATCGTATGATATTAACCTTCAAACGAAAAACAGAAATTTCTCATAAATACAGAAACTACAATCATAATGATTATTACTACAATTAACTACAGTAAAAATGATTCCAAAATGAATTTTCCTGTTGTAATCTTTTACGGTCTAACGTTTTCGCTAAGGCTAACCGAAACTAAACGTTTTAGTAATGGTTTTGAAAGCATTTCGTTTGTAGTTTACTGTAGTAAACGTTATATTGATTGTAGGTCTATTGATTACGAGTAACTAACTGTGTTTTATTTTAATCAACAATACGGGATTCCCCGAAAATCAAGCTAGCAAATCATGGCGTGCGTTAACGCAAGGCAAATTAAGATTTAATGCGTTTGAAAGTATTTTGATTGTAGTTAGCAGTAGTGAAAACTCTGTTGTTTGTAATTCAGTCAATTATACAAGGAAATTTCTGTCTCCCTTTTGTAGCTTAATATTATACGGTAATTTAAAAAACGAGTACTTTTTGTTAATCGAAATATGAATATCAAACGTAAATTTTTCATTGCAAGTTGTGTTTTGGAGAAGTAAAGTGATAAAATGAAATTAAAATTTTGAAAAGTAAAACTTAATAATAAATAATGGAATAATTAATTTAACGATTTTCCATTTATTCATATTATTTTTTGTAAGTGAACGTTAATTGAACAACTGATCCATTCTCATTTGAAACAGGGCTTATATATTTAGATTTAAAAGCTATCTATTTATTTTATTAAAGCCGTTGATGTTTTAGGCAAATCAAAAACAAATTAAGTAAATTATTTAAATAACAAATAAACATGACATATTACATAGATTTTTAATTCATTATTTTGTATCTTGTTTTTACGAAAGTGAATTTTGAATTTGTTTGTCTTTCGAACTCCGATTGTGCTAAGTAACTAGAATTTGATTTGTTCAGAAGGGAAAACCATTTTTCACCACCAACCAAATGATTAAATTGCATTTAAAATTAGGCCAATGGGTGCGTAAACATTATGTAAAATATGTAGATAAATTAAAGTTTCACTTACAAGAAAGGCGAAAAATACGACAATAGTAAGCTGATTGTTTATGAAAAAAAGGTTTATCGGGATTTTCGATATATGAGTCCTGATTTGGGATGGAATAATAATTGATCGAAAGCGTATTGCTTGCCAATAAATTTTAATTTATGCCATTTTTAGGTACTCATTTATTATTGATACTTTATACATATTTTGTTTATCAAAACGATCAACCATCAAGGTAAATGTGAGCTAGTTCACATGATCAAATTCTTAAAATAATAAAAAATCATAATCTATATATTTTCAACAATTTTTTAGATTTTATGGGACTTTGTCAACGAAAGCTCGAAAATAAGCCCAAACAATGCCGAAAAACCCAGTTTTATTTTCTGATGAGATAATTACGAGGCATTAACAAATTTTAGTTTTATTATAAATAATTCTTATTTACTATATAATAATAGAAAAACGCCACATTGGCATTAGAAAATAAAATGGAACATGCATATATTTACCAAAATATAACTCAAAATCGTCAGTTGGTGTCAATTCGAATCCATAGATTTGATTGCTCGACGATTACACAGGCAAATAAGAGTGTACCAAAAAGAAAAGTTAACGACAATGTTAATTGGTCGATGAAAACGCCCGCCAGCGTTTTGAAACCTTTACGTGGTGAAATCCGCTTGGAATATAAAGAATGGGAAACATTTGGTGCTCATATTAAAAAATACAAAGACCGAGAGTATGAGGTATTGCAAAGCGGTTGGTCCGATTGAATTTATAACATGATATGGTCAAATTATAAACTACCGTGCCCATTCTCATTTAAAAGTGCTAGATTAAATAAGAATGCAAGCGAAAATTTTATGACAATTAAAAGTCAATGTCCTGAATATAAAACAAACATTAATATTTATTGTTTTGAGGAGCCTTCACCTCAAGGAATTAAGTTACATATCTCTACCCTAGATATAGGAAAGGTATCACACGATACAAAAAGGCAGTTGAGAGGCACAACAAGAGGTCTGATTTCCGAAAAATTAAAAGGTCAATCTGTTTATAATTGGTGCCGTGATACTGCTGATCGATTTATAAAATTCGGTGATCTTGAACCACAAATTTATACTCTGCTGATGTGCTTAGGAAATCGAAGCAGCAAAAGAACGACTCAGAGCTGTCAGTTGGGTGTTGTTTCTGCTCAAAATGTAATTGATGCTGTAATTATCTTAAAAGCAAATCTGGCATATGTAGAAAGTATCCGTCAAATTTCTGTTTTTAAGTTTTATACAATGTATTGGACACCGAAGCAATTAATACTTTACGAGTCGTTTCTCAAAAACGATTCAGCAGGTAGTATCAGTATTGACGCAACTGGTTCTATTGTTCAACCATTGAAAAAATAGGATGATTCTATGTCACCAATTTTCTTGCATCAAGCTATAGCATGTTATAAGCAACAAACACTCCCTCTGTTCCAAACGATTTCAGAAAAGCATGATGTGAACCCTTTACAGTATTGGATACAAGAATGGTTGAAGCAAAATGCTCCTATACCAACCCAAGTTGTTGTTGATTATTCGCTAGCTTTATTGAATGCTGCTTCTCTTGGATTCAATGATAACAGATATATTGTCATTGGTTTGGATATATTGATTGGACAGATATATTGTCTTTATCAACCAACAAATCCTGGTTTTACAACAGAACAGATGTGCATCTTGAGAATTTATATTGCCCATTTGATCAATTGGGTAATCGTTGTCCATGTTTCAAAGGAAATAAGCCACACATCAAAGACTTTTTTCTTCGCTGTGTGGGAACAACAACTGTCAAAGTATTTAAAGATCTATGAATTGGCATTTTGAGAATCGCTAATACTCAATTTGAAAACGTAGATTCTAATATTGATCTTTGTTTTAATGCTCAAAAGAAATAGCAGAACCTAATCAAATTGGACTTAAAGCTTCCAGATCAAAAAGATCATGAAATATTTGTAGTAGTCGATGATTTTTTTGATCATGAATGGAGTAATCCCTTTTGTAAAACACGCCAATTTTTAAGAGAAATTAAAGACAGCAGCACTGATTTAAATAGTACCGGAGCCCGTCCAAATCCATATATATACTACTGTCCTGATTTCGGGTCACGCTTGTTAACTTTAAGTAAACATTTTTTGTTATGGACAAGTATAATGCTATTCACTTATTTCAACAATGGTAAAAATCTTGAAAAACTCCAAAACTTACATGTTGTTACATGTTGCTTGTCATCTGTAAGAGAAGCGAAGTGAAGCGTATTTTAAAGATCTAAAAAGATATGTGATGGAAGGAAAAAAAATTTGTAAGAGTCGATAAGGTGATAATAATGCATCTAAGATCATTATCAGAGACTATGAAGCTACTCGAGTCATATAATAAAAAAACGAATACAACAACTCATAGTCAAACCGCAACTGAAAACTATCTATGCACTAACAGAAACAATTTAACTAAATGTTCAAGTCTGGATGAATCGGCAACATATGAAAATTATCCTGAACTGAGCATATATACTGATGCTTCTCAGTCTGGTTCTACATCTGTTGACAAAACTATCACTCCGATTACTGAAGTCGATAGAAACGGTTACGAATAGAACTAAAAATTCTGATATCAAAAAACTCCAAAACTAAAAAAATATTTACATTTACGTTCTTCAATTTCTTCTATGTTCACAAAAACGTTTGAAAGACGTTTGAAAAAATTATTGTCACATAAAAAATTGAGGCGAATAAAATGTCATTTAAAGTGACATCTGTCGTATAAAATGACTTGAGGCGTAAAAAACGACTTCAACAATGCGAAAATTTATGCGATGTGACTTTAGTCATCAGACATTTAGACAATTACAAAATTACTTTTAAATTACAAGAAATACCCATAAGCTTAAAATTTGGCAACAGTGAATTTAGACTAGCTGCGGCAATTAGATACATTAATATGAAGCCCGTATCGCATTATCAAAGTTGTGTGAGGAGAATACATAATGTGTGGGAAGTCCATGATGGTATGACAAATATATCCAAAGCACTTGTACTAAATAAAATTAAATTAAAAGAAGAACATATATTTCATACGTTATTTTATGTTAAAATAAATTCATAATGCATCATATATTGATTATTATTTATTTTTGTTGTTAATTCCTCAAAAAGAAAAGAGCCTTTCGTATAAACCATAGCTACTTGAGCTACCATAGCTAATCAGCTTTGAATATTCACCACGGTCATTTGCAACAGCTACATAATTACCATGGCAGCAGATTTTTTTAAGGTCGTTTATTACGTCCATCTCCCATTGCAGTTGTGGTCTACCTCGCGGTCGCCTACTCCCTGGGGTACTAACGTACATGTTTTAATCATTCCAGACTGTGAATCGGCTCGTAAAACATGGAACGGATACAACCTATTATATCTGGACCCTCAAGAAGGTCTCTGATCTCAACTCATAACAGCTTCACTACGACCGAGATAGCATCACTTTGTCTTAATCCGGAGTCGACTTAAAAAACTTTAATATTTCGTTCTCTGTAGAACGCAAAATGACAGTACAGAACAGAGTTCTGTGCTGTCATTTTGCATGGTGATACCAGTTTACCAGGGATTTATGGGAATGAATGACACTAGAGCAGACTATAGAGTCTCTCGTTCGAGAGAGTCGTAGTCCTGCCTGAAACCAATGAGGAGTTGGTACACAGTATGTTGTACTCTCGACACTTTTCCAAAATCATCCTTTCGAGAAAAGTGCATCGGTGGTACCTCGGCCTTTCCGGAAGCCACACTGACATTCTCCAAACAGTTGTTTAGCAGTAGGATTGATTTTGGCTAGCAAAATGTATGAAAAGATCTTATATGCTGTGCAGAGTAGAGCGATTCTCCTGTAGTTTGCACATTGTAAACAATTACCTTTTCATGGATTGTTATCAGCATAGCTGAGTTCCAGTCGTGTGGCATGGTTTCAGTCCGCTAGATCATTTGAACAAGTTCAAACAATCTTAAGTATAGAGTCACAACTAGGGCCGGGAAAAAATATTAATATATCGATAAATATCGATAATTATCGATATATCGAATATCGATATCGGATTATAATATATCGATATATCGATATTATCGATATATCGATATATTGGTATATCGATAATATTGACATATCGATATATTGATGATATCGATATTTCTCGATATTTATCGATATTTATCGATATATCGGTTTTATCGATATTTTTTTGATATCGATATTTTCGATAATTTTTTTAATTATCGCCCGGCCCTACTCCTCATTAGGGCCGGGAAAAAAATATCGATATATCGATAAATATCTATAATTATCGATATATCGAATATAAATATCGGATTATAATATATCGATATATCGATAGATCGATATATAGATATATCGATATTATCGATATATCAATATACCGATGTATCGATATATCAATATTATCGATCCATCGATATATCGATATATCGATATATCGGTTTTATCGATATTTTTTTGGTATCGATATTTTCGATAACTTTTTAAATATTGCGCCGGCCCTAGTCACAACCATGTATAATCATTTCGGATGTTATATCGTCGATACCAGGTGCCTTACTGCATTTCAATTTTGACAGCGCTGCTTTGAATTCCTCTTTGATGGGTTCGTCTACATGTACTTTTGACGCTCGAACAAGCTTTGCTGGTTGTCCGACTTTTTGCTGGTGATTTAAGATGAGAAGATTTTCAAAATAAGCGACACAAGTATCTAAAATATTTTTATGTTTTCTTGTAGCTCCCCATCTTCGTTTTGAGTAGCATTCGATCTAGTTTGGAGTCCCTTCGTCAAGGTTTTAACATGTTGAGAGAAGTTGCACGATTGATGTTCCTTATTGAAGCTTTAAAGCTCCTCACACTTTTTCTTCCACCATTTTCTCCTCGTTTGTCTACATAGCTTTGTAACGGTTTGTCTTGCCAGTTTATAGTTTTCCTTCGTGGTCCTGATTTTGCGTCCTTGTAGACATTTCAGATAGAAATCTCTTTTGTGTTGAATAGCGTCATTCTCTCAGCAGTGGTTAAAACAGCATTTTTGAGCAAATACCATGACTTATCGACGTCTCCATTAATGGTTTCTGATTTTTCCAACGTTTCCGTTGGTTCAATTTAGGCATACCCGGATTTGGAAAGTGGAACCTTATCTTAGCACAAACAATGAAGTGGTTACTTCCAATGTATGCACCTCTAAAGGATCGCACATCCAGAATGCTCGAAAAGAGCTAGCACGTGTTCAATTTGATTTCGAGTGTTTCCATTCGGTGAGACCCAAGTCTGCTTATGAATCGATCGATGCGGAAAGAAAGTACTGGCAATTCTCAGATTATTTGATAATGCAATCTCAGCCATTCTCTCATCATTATTATTCTAATTCTAATGCTGTTGGCTGCTAGGGCCCACCACACTTCCATGAGAGATATCCTTTCCAACCCGCCCATTAAAGTCACCAAGAACCATAATGAAGTCGCGTGTTGGTGTTTGTTTCATAACCGCTTCCAGTACTATGTAGAAAGTATCCTTATCGTCGACGGTTTTTGCTTCAGTTAGTAGGTGCATGCACGGCAATAAGGGAAATATTCCAAATATATCCAAATAATATAAAGAGTGACTATCCAAAACTAGTTTTTTGATTATTGGCTGTCTAATTTATTGCAAAGCTATGACAGTCATTCTATACCTCTCAGCATCTGTTTCTAGGCTTAAAAAAGCATCAGGAGGGCTCAGGCTGTGCACGTTCCACGTTCCGATTCGGTAGTCTGGTCCTTTTTCACGTCCAGCTAAAATTCTGTTGTTTTTGTATGGGTGTTATTATTTTTCTTATTTCCAAATTTAACAAACTATTTTTTCCGGTGCTTGGGTGTTAACCTGAGGCTCAACCCAAAATGACGTGAATGGATCCATTCTACGTCTTAAGGTTACCAGAAACCACCTTTTTACATTTTTATATAGCGAGCCGCTTGATCCAATACAAACGCCTGCTCCCAAGTCCCAGCCACCCCTAACATTGAAAACAGACGCTTGGGTCGCATTGGTTCTAAGGCACCGATTTGCCGTGATCCAGCGTCATTGACTAAGCAGTTTTTACCCTGCTTGTCTCCGAAACACCAACCCTATTCTGTAAGCATTACCCAGACAGTACAACGTGGACGTCGAATTTCGGATTTCGCTACCCTTTTTCAAAATTAAATTTTCATTCAACCATCTTCCATAACATAGCTTTCAATGAAAAATGGCAACATTGATGTATTGGTGGACTTTACGCCAGGTCTGAAAATGTAGTTCCTATTTAAACGTTATTATAGCTTACATCTATAAATACTACAATTTAAGAGTTACATATTGTTGTCATAGCAATTGAGAAAAAGCTGTTGCAAAAGTTATTAATGTATTAAAGTTAAGTGGTAGAGTTATGTAGTAAAGTTAAATGTATTAAAGTTATTAATTTACTGGGAGTAAAAAAACGGCACTGGATTTTGATTCTTGACTAAATTGTTGTGATCCTTGTCTTCCTGTTAAGATCTTACACACTAAATCTCATTAAAATATATTGTAGAATATGAAGAAAAAATATGCAAATGTTCGGAAGACCACAAACTCTTTTATCCAAAATATAATCAATTATTAATAGTGTTGATATAAGCCACATGCCATGAACTGATGAACGAACTGAAATTTCAAACTAGAACCATGTAAACCGGTGAAACGAAACTATCGAAACTCAAGAGAAATACTATCTTGGGTCACCATTAGGGCTTCCAGTCGTCCCGATTTCGGCGGGATTGTCCCGCCGTACAAGTTTTGTCCCGACGTCCCGCTTTAGCACCAAAAAATCCCGCCTAACACCAATTTACTAAACTTTATAAAAAAAAATCCTGCGGTGTATTTATATATTACTTGCTTGCTCTCTGTCGCGGTTAAATAATTTTCTGATGGTTGTGTTTCCGATTAAACTACAAAATGCAAATACAAGCTACATTTTTATATGAAAAACGCTCAGCGACAACGCTTTAATTCTGTGATTTACATATACATATTATTCTAATTTGTCATCCGAGGTATTTGGTAGTTGTCACTTTAATTTTGTTTGGCTTATTATTTATTAATTAGTTTAATTGAAATATTAAATAAAAACAAAGTTAATCTTACATTAGACTAAATGAAGTTTTTTGCGTAATGCCTATGGGTAAGAAATGAATATCAGACATCTTTTTGCTGCTAACCAAAACCGAGCAAGAAATCAACAGTTGGAAGATTTGGAAATTTTAGAAGATGTAGTAGCAGAGAATGATGATAATGAAAATTGTCAAGAAGATATTTAGTTGGTGAAGGTGATGCTGTTGGTGAATCCGAATCCGATATCGATGAAGAAAGTGCTGCATCTTCAACAGCTGAGAAGCATAAACTATCAAATCGACATGTAAAGTTTAATAAAAATTGGAGCAAGAACTTTGATTGACTCTTAGCTGGCCCAACATAAAATTACATAAATAAAAATGACATAAACATTCTAAGTCTCAACTCTCAACGGCATATCAGAAATTTGAATGCAAGTTTGTCTAAAAAAACATCATTTATACCAGCAAAAAGTACCATTGGCCAAATAAATGTCATTCTAGCTGTGACGGGATTTGCGTATCATGCTGTAATGTATTCCCAGTCTTATGTGGCTACTGATTGTTCAGGAAAATTATTTTTTTCATTATTTAAAGCTTAAACCATTAGGTTGAATTCAACCATTAGCTAGCGGTAAGGAAAAACTAAGAAAAATTATTTCTAAAGTTTTAGGTCCAGAGTCTATCCAGTATTGGATAATATTAACAAATCTTTATATTTTTCTATAAGCATTGGCGCGTCTAATAAAGGGAACATAAAAACATTTCCCATCATTATTACGTTTTTCGATTAAAATATTGGTGCAACAAGCGGTTTGTTGGCATTTTATAGTTTGGACACCCAAAAATCAGTTAATATAACTGAATCGCTTAAGCGATTATTTTAACAATCTTTTTATTGATAAAGTAGCAATCCAGTGCAGAATACGCAAATGTTAATTTTGGTAAAAACCAAAGTGTAATGACAGAATTAGAAAAAACAGTGAATTCTTATATATAGTGAATTCTTTTCAACTGTACCGACAGTGGCGGATTTCTAAATATGCTAGCTAGGCCGTAGCCTACGGCGGCAAATTTTCGTAGACGGCAAATTTTTGTGCGGAAAATTTTAAAAATATACAAATTTTTCAAAACAGAAATTTTTTTGGGGCGGTGAGAGCCAGAATAAATCCAGATTAAATCAATCGAATTCGCAAAATTTCTTAAATGAAGTTTTTATTGCATTTTATTTGATTTTAATAAACGTTTGTATTATTATCGTATTTTGTATTTTATTAATTATTTTTGGCAGATTTGCACGTTTTTCGTTAAAAACGTAATTTTAAAGTACTTGTAAATAACGTGACCTAGAAATTTCGAAAAAAAACTTTCGAGCGAGCTTGTTTTGGTCGCTGCACTCGCATTTGATAATTTTTTGAAATATATTAGGCGGTAATATAAATTAGTCTATAGGCAGCAAATTATTCTATAGCGGCAATCTAAATCCGCCACTGTGTACCGAACAAATTTCATACAGTTCCAACACTGAATAATTTTTTTTGAAGTGAAATTCAATCCAAAAGAATACAAAATTAGATATTTCGGTGTTGGAACTTGTTCGGTACAGTCGAAAAGAATTCACTATAATAAAAATATTATTCCAATTGTTTGTAACTGCCACATACTTTCTAATACCGTAAAAAAAGGTATTTCATCTTTTAAAAAATTTGATGTTGATGTTAAAAATTGATGTAATTGTTAATAAAATTTTTAATGAATTCAGTGCTTCCATTAAATGCACCACAGATGACAGAACTTAAAGAAATGTTTGAATGGATCGCTACTGAATGGTCAGAACTACTTCGTCATGTGTCAACAAGATGGCTTAGTCTAGTCTATCTCCTGCTATAAAAAGACTAATTAAAAATTTTTAGCCTTTAAGAAGTTACTTTCTGACCAAAAAAATATTTCAAATACAATTAAAATGTTTTTTGAATTTTTAATTGTTTTTTCCATGCCAAAAAATACATTAAATTTAATATTTATTTTGTTTAACCCCGCTTTTATGGGATAATTACAATTATAATTATTTAAAAAGTAAAATTTAAATAACATTTCTCTTTTCCGACGACTTTTCCCTTTATGTGTACCTACTTAATATTTTTCTACATGTTGTCCCGCCGAACAACTTTTGAAAACTGGAAGCCCTAGTCACCATTAACCCGTAGATCCGAAAATAAATGCCATAGGATATATTGGCCTAAGATACCTGTGTACCGAATTTGGGGTAAATATTTCATGTAGTTTCTAAGTTATCATTTCCACAGTAGGACACTCTTTTTGACCTCCATATCTCGGGTCATAATTGATATGCGGATCGAAAATTGGGATTCACGGTGGCAAGTGTTTAGCCAAAAAAAATGTTTTATATAAACAATAGACCTACAATCAATATAACTTTTACTACAGCAAACTACAAACGAAATGCTTTCACTACCGTTACTATTAAACGTTTGGTTTCGGTTAGCAAAAACTAGGGTGACCATTTTTTTTCTAAGTAAAATCAGTACAAAATTTTAAGAGTTAAAATATGTAGCATCCTTAGTCTCCCCTATGACTCTTCTAAGCCGAAAGGTAAAGTGTGAACGAAGTAGACAAATCTGTTTTAATTTTTTTAATTAGTTTTAAGAAAATTTTGTTGAAACCAACACCAGAATTTTATGAAATACAACTTTCCGCCACGATTGCTTGGGAAACACAGGGTTAGAATTTTGATCTTTTTTCCGTGGGTAACTCCACCTTTTAAAAATAAAAGTATTTTTTCTATGATAGCAAATGAAATATCTATTTTCTCAAGCCTGCTTGAAATAGCATATTTTCCTACAAGAGATGAAAACATTGTTTTTTCGTGAGTAAACAGTTGTACACGAGACGCGCTAGCCGCGAGTGAGACATGTTTACGAACAAAAAACGTTTTTATCTCGCGTAGGAAATGCAATTTTTTCTATGATAGTATATTTTTAATCGATATTTACTATAAATTATAAAATTAAAAATTGACAACATAACATTAAAAATTTATATTCTATTTTTTTATGGTTGCGTTGTTTAAAAAACTTTGTAAAATTATATGAGCAACCATAGCAACTGCAATTTGTTATTCTTTTTACACTATATAGTTGTAAAAGAACCCATTTTCACAGGTCATTAAGCGTGATGAAAATAGACTTTTCAATTGTTATCATAGAAAAAATTGTATTTCCTACGCGAGAAACATTTTACGTTCGTGAAATTGCCCCACTCGACGCTAACACGTCTCGTGAATAAATGTTCGCTCACGAAAAAGCAGCGTTTTCATCTCTTGTAGCAAAATGTACTATTTTTCAAATAATTTTTATTACAAGTTTATACCAAACGATGACACGTATTGTTTTATTTCCTTATTTAAATTGAAGCTTAAAGTAAAATTCAACAATTTTCTTAAAAATCAGTAGTTTCAGTACATAATTTTAAAAATCAGTAAAAATCAGTACCGCATATGTCTATCAGTACAGAAGCTAGAAAATCAGTACTGTACTGATAAAATCAGTACGAATGGTCACTCTAGCAAAAACGTTAGACCGAAAAAGATCACAACATGAAAGTGTATTTTGGAATCATTTTCATTGTAGTTAATTGTAGTAATAATCATTATGATTTTAGTTAATATGTATTTATGAGAAATTTCTATTTTTCGTTTGAAGGTTAATATCATACGACAAAGCTGAAAATCTAGTACTTTTGTATGCTTACAAATAAACACTTACTAGATCTTCGTTGTTCTGTACTAGATTTTTTAATCGTACTAGATTTGTATTACAGATTTTCGGGGAATCCCATAGTTGTAGTTCAAATAGAAAACGATTAATTACTCGTTAACTATATAGCTACAATCAAAATTACCTTTACTACAATCTACTACAAACGAAATGCTTCCAAAAACTGTATTAAACATTTAGTTTTGGTTGGCAGGAACGTCAGACTTACATATCCATAACGGTCATTTTCACTTCTCATTTTCTGTAAAACTATTGAACTACAATCAAAATTTTTGTGAAAGTCGGGCGCCAGGTTCACATAGCCTAAACACACACGTTAGATTCAACTAATAAAATGACATGACAGTTGAATCTCATTTTAAGAAATTTGTACTACCAGTTTAGAATAAGTACTAAAAACTACATCTCGAAAGATATCGAGAATCCTGGTACTGTACTAAATTTATGACAGCTAATTACTTACTGAATAATTCTACAAGATGTCACAATACTCAAATATTTCGATATTAAAAATTGTCTAAAAATTGCCCGCAAATTTCGATAAAGCAAAAAAACAAAATTTCGAAGAAATAAATTTCAATGATGGCCGCCATCATTAATCAAAGTGTCAAAGTTATTTAACATTCAAAAAAGTAATCTTATATCTATAATAATAATTACAGTTTATTAAAAAAAATCAAAGTTGTTTTTAGAATATAAAATCAACAGTTTGTGATTATCAAAATAATTTTATAAATAATATAAAAGTAAAGTGTTTGTAATATATATTTTTGTATGCGTTACGCCCTTCGTCATATTAATAAAAAAAAAATTCTGAATAAATATATAATTTTTTTCGGATAATCGACGTCATATCTTTTTATTTTATTTAATTTTTTTGTATTAGAAAATCAAGAAAAGAAAAATTAATTAGTTTGATAAAATGCAAGCTATTAAATGTGTTGTTGTTGGTGATGGGTAAGTAACAGCTTTTTCTATATAAATCTATTGAAATTGGTGGTAAAAAAAATGAAATCTTACTTCTTTTGTTTAGAGTTTAATTGAAAGTTTTGAGATATGACAAGGACAATCCATGCATATGTATAGAATCTTTAATGTTAAAAGATCTCTGTGTGGGACTTGTCTTATAACAGTTTATATTATGTATATCAAAATTTCCAAAGAAATTCGATTTAAAAATAACAATTTTAAATATTTTTCGCGAAACTATAATTAATCGTTGATTTATTATGATTTCAGTGCTGTGGGTAAAACATGTCTTCTGATCAGTTACACGACAAATGCTTTTCCAGGCGAATACATTCCTACTGTGTAAGTTCAATATATTTTTATGTTATGTAAATTTATTAAATGCAAATTACAGGTTCTGTGGTCAATGTTATGTAAGTGAAATATTTCGCAGTCGATTCAACTAAAAACATTGATGATTCACCGTGTGTTGTGATTTTAAAATGTGTAAAATTGCTCACCAATAATTTAATGTTTACGATTACAAGATAGTGATTCCATTATTGGCATGCTCACGTGATCTAAATTATAAATGTTCCATGTTTTTACCAAAAATAGAACTATTCTGTTTTGATTACTAAATATCTCAAAAATTTGTGTAACAAAATAAAATTAATATTGCAAATTCAGTGCTAGAAGATGAATTAAAAATCGTATTGATGACATATAGATGTAAAAAGATCTGACTGCCGCCAGAAAAATATTTAGATACTCCTAAAACAAGCTAGTTTGTAATCTTCATGCCGATTGTCGACCTTCACATTTTGTTTAATTCCAAATCAAAATCGGGTTTTATAGTTATCCAATAAATGATGAAAGAAGAAAGTGATTTCGAATTCGCTTGCTATTGACATATGAGTTAACGTGGAATATTTATCTAACTTATGGAGGATTTGTTGACGATGCAAAGCGTACAAATTGGTCGTACAAATTACAGTCAACTGTAACGGTCTTAGACGAGGTTGGCAAGCATGATATTTATATAAATATCAAAATAGCCGATATATATCGGATATATATATCAATTTGTGATATTTATTAACTAACGAAAGGTATAGAAATAGTTTAGTTTATGCGATTGTAATTTTATCCGTGTGTATCTTATCCGTGTGAACCACATATTTCAGAAACCACTTGCTATATTTATCCAGATTTAGTACATATTTTGGCGTAGATTTTTAGGTCCGTATGTCATCTTTGGAACAGCATATTTGAAAAAGGTGGTGAAACGTACGTAATTGCATTAGACATCTCAAAAGCATTTGATCCAATATGGCATGCCAACCAACACCACAATTAATGATTTTTCTTCAATTAACATAAATGAGTTTTTTTATGAGTCGTCGTTGCTTCCGTGGAACCAGATTTGGTACCTCTCAAATGTCAACGATCAGTTCAGCGTAATAAATTCACTAAATATTATATGCCTAGCCTATGAAAGGTTTGTATAAAAAAAAAGTTCTGTTTCGCGATCCTTCAACTCCATGAATGAATTCTAAGATTTTAGACTCCATTGCCCAGCGGAACTCTGCATATCATCTTCATCGGGTAACGAAACTGTCAGAGGATAAAAGAATATTCTGTAATCTGCGTAACTACGTCACTAAGCTTATTAGAGAGGCCAAATTAGACTTCTATCGTACCAATTTAGATACAAAACTACCACCCAAAACCTTGTGGAGAAACATTAAATCAAATGGTATCATGGATATATCAAACGGCATAGAAACCTCTGTAAACGCCACTGATTTTGTTAATCATATTTCTAACGGGATTAAGTAGTACTTCCTTTGCCGTATCAAAATTTCAATTCTGATGAAGGTTTCAGTTTCACTGCAACTAATGAGTGTGATACTATATCTGCAATTAACGCCATCAAATCTAATGCGACCGGAGCTGATAACATTTCTTTGCGTTTTATAAAGTTGCTGGAGTCCTTGTGCCATATCTCACATATTTCTTCAACAACTGCATTACAACTTCTATTTTTCCAGAGCTATGGAAACGTGATAGTGTCACCCCTGTACCTAAGTCTGCTAGTACAAAATCTGTTGATGATTACAGGCCCATTAGCATACTTCCAGTCCTTTCTAAAGTTTTTGAAAGCATTTTAAAGACGCAAATCGAGCAATACCTAGGTAGTATTAATTTGATCAGTCCTCTTCAGTCAGGGTTCAGAGCTAAACATAGTATCATAACTGCATTATTAAAAATATCCAGTGATATATTTAAAGTTCTTGATTTGTCATTGTTTACGGTTCATACGCTCCTCGACTATTCTAAAGCTTTTGAATTAGTAAACCACAAGCTAATTCTCCAAAAACTAAAACTTTATTTTGGTTTCTCCGACTTTGCTGTCCGGCTCATTTTCTCTTATTCATCTGGAAGAACTCGGTTTGTACGTGTCGGTGAATCAATCTCTGCAGATGTGGAAGTTGTAAATGGAGTACCACAAGGATCTATTCTGGGACCTCTGTTATTTTCTATATTTATTAATGATCTTCTGAACTGTCTTAAACACTCCAGTTTCCATCTCTTTGCATATGACAGTCAACTCTATACTTCTGGACCACTTAACAACATTTCACCCGTATTTGATCTCGTTAACAGCGATTTGAGTAGACTGTCGCTTTGGAGTTCAAGGAATGGATTATCACTTAACAGCAAGAAAACTAAGGTTCTTTTTAATAGGTGTAGCAATATCAACTTTACGTTACCTGATCTATTTCTGGGCGGCAACAATCTGGAGTTTGTTAGGACTGCACGAAATGTTAGGGTAATATTTAATAATACTCTGACCTGGTCTGACCTGATATTACTCGTCTGTGTGGCAACATCCACTACAAACTTTATACTTTGAAGCTCGCTAGCCAGTTTGTTCTACAGGCAACTAAACTACATCTTGTCAAATCATTGATTGTTCCTCTTTTTCTCTATGGAGATGTAATATTCTGCCAATCTGACTGTATATCTTACTATCTAAGAATAAGCTTCGTGTCGCATTCAATTCATGCCTTAGGTATATATCCAATCTTGGTTTTAGAGACCATGTGATATACCTTACTCTAAGTGCATTCTGGGTTGCTCACTGTCAGTTTATTTTGCGTTTCGCGTTGCGTGTCAAATATTTAAAATAATTACTAATGAATGATCTCTATGTGTTAGAAGAATTTTCATTTGGAAGCTAACAACGGAGGTTCATCCTTAATGTACCTCGGTTTAGCTATCAGCAAAGAAGAAGTTTGTTTGTTCATGGTGTTTCCCTTATTTGGAATAAACTCCCGTGTTCTATCAGATCACTAAGATCGCTATCTCGTTTTAATAGGGAATGTCTAGCTTACGTTGAAGCCCTGAACATATTTTAGTTTTTTGGTATATTTCAATGTGTTGTATTAAGTTAATTTTTATATTTTATGTTGTATTATTAGTAGTGACTTTTTTTAAGAGATCTCTTGTTGTTGTTGTAACGACGCGTGGAGGTGCTATTCTTCCGGCCCCAAGTCCAGGTTCAGGAACTCTGCTACTACCCTTGGGCGATACCACAGATCTTCCTTCGTCAGGTCGGTTGGTTTCTCTGGACAATTGAAAAGGTGGTTAGCATCATGTGGCGTGCCCTCACATATGGGACACTTGTCAACAATTTCATGGTCAATTCTACTCATGTAGTTATTTAAGATGCGTGACCAACCGGATCTTAACTGCGCTAGGATGGTTCTGGTGCTGCGTGGCAGTTTCACCTCTTCAGCAACGACTTGTGGTGGTTTGCTATTAAGAACTCGATTCGGGGCGTAGTTCTTTATTGTGTCTTCAATGGTTTTTGTATGTATCTTTTCCAACCCCCTCCTGTACGTAGGCTCATCGATGTTATTTATGTCTTCATTGTTTTTGACATTTTGTAGGAAGCATTTCGCCGTCCTTATGTCTCTAGGTGGTGTTGTCATGGATAAGGTGTCATTGCAGGGATGTTGCTCTCTATGACACGACCAAAGATATTGTTTGGTAAGCATTTCGTTGTGTTCACGGACTGGCAATGTGTTATATTCTTCGTGCAAGTGATCTCGGTGGGCCATCAGGTGACATCCGGTTACTGTATGCAGGGCTGCGCTCTGTGTTATCTGTAACTTATTCCAGTGAGTGTCAGCGACTTGGGGTGTCCATATGGGAGCAGCGTTATTTATGAAAGGCCTTCCTATTAATTTATATGCCGTTAATATTGTGCTTTTATCCTTACCCCACGAACTTCCCGCTAGAGCTTTCAGTGCGTTATTCCTGTTTTTAAGTTTTATATTTACTTGTTGAGCATGAGCGTTGAATTTAAGTAGTGGATCGAATGTTACCCTCAGCAGTTTTGGATTTTTCACAGTAGGAATTAGTATGTTGTCAATGCAGATGTTGAGTGTTGTATTTACCTCCTTCGTCCATGTGGTGAAAAGTGTGGAAGTGGACTTTTCAGTGGACAATTTCAATTTTTTGGTTTTAAACCATTCATTCAAGGTGCTGAGGTAGGTGTTTAGGACATTGGTGAGTTGTTCCAGGTTGTTTCCTGTTGCAAGCACCGTGCAGTCGTCTGCATATGACGTGATAGTTATTCCTTCCAGTGGTGCAGTTAAACTACTTAAGTAAAGGTTGAATAATGAAGGCGAGAGAACTCCACCTTGTGGGACTCCTTGTCTGAGCACTCTCATCTTAGATCTAGAATTACGGAACTCAACGTATGTTTGGCGGCCTCTTAGATAATTGCACAACCAGCGCTTTATTAGACCTGGCAGATTGGAGTTGAATATGTCGTTCAGTAGTGCAGTATGTGACACTGTGTCGAAAGCTTTTGACAGGTCAAGTGCAACTAAAATTGTTCTAGCGGTTGTTTTTGGTTTAGACCATCGCTGATTTGGTTTTGGATTCTATGAAGCGCGGTGGTTGTCCTGTGTGCTTTCCTAAAACCATGCTTATGTGACGCCAATTTGCAAGATTCTGTTAATCGAGGTAGTAGTAGTGCTTCTATCAATTTTGCGACCGATGAGAGGATAGAGATCGGTCTATAAGATTCTCCCTTTTCTTCAGGTTTCAAAATGGGACTTATTCTAGCCGTTTTCCAGATATTTGGTATCTGGAGCGTATTTAGAGATGTGTTGAGTATGGTAGTGAGAAAATTCAATCCTTTGGGTCCAATGTGTTTTAGCATAATGGCTGAGATGCCATCTGGTCCAATAGCTTTAGATGGTTTGGATTTCTTTATTGCGTTTCCAACATCTTCTTCGGAAAATATGATATCCTCGAGATTTTCAGTATTAAGTTTGCGCATATGTCTTAATACTGACCTAGTATGACTAGGTCAGTATTATGATGAGTATTATGACTAATACTGACCTAGTATGACTGACCTAGTAGACTTTTTCATGTTTACTTTGCTTTTCTGTAAACTGCTATGGTTTTCGGTTGGGATATCATCGAAGGAGATCATGCAAATGTTATGCGATTGACGCGGATGTGTTAAACCCTTAATCACCTTCCACAGACTTTTATTTGTGCCAAAGTTTGACTTACTCACTAAATCCTTCCATTTGTTACGTTTATGTTCTATTACTAGTTTGTTTATCTGCTTGTTCAGGCCCGGAATTCTAGAATCGGTTGGATCTGCCTTACGAATGTCATCTCTTTGGGAAGAGAGTACACAAGCTTCTTGTGGGAAGTTTGGTTTAATATTTTGTATTCTGCCGGCTGGAATGAAGCGAGATCTAGCTTTGTTAAAAATTTCTCTGAATTTTCTTTCCCCAGAGAGGGTAAATTGGTAAAATTTGCTTACTGAATTCCAATTCAGTAAAATTGGTAAAATTATCCCAGTCTGCTTTGTTAAAATTAATGTATATCTTCTTCTCGGATTTAATTTCGTTTAAGGAACGGCTTAAGGTGATTAAGATCGGCACATGATCTGATCCCAGTGCAATTTCAGTTCTCCATTCAGCGATTGGCATTAGGGACATGCTGGCAAGTGAAACATCTGGAGACGAGTATGAGTTATTAGTTACTCTTGTTGGTTTTGGTTCATTGAGGACTCCAAAGTTGGAGCCGTCAATTTGATCAGCAATATTTTCACCTCTTGAGTTAGTGTTCAAGTGTGAGTGCCATAGATCGTGGTGAGCATTTATGTCGCCGAGAATTAGACAGTCTTTGGTATAAAATAAATGTCCTATGGACGGTTCATAACCTATATCACAGCTGCTTACTGGTGGAATATAAATATTGACTAAATTTATCTCCGTATTTCCGGATTTTATTGTAATGCCTAGTTGTTCTAGGTGTTTATCAGTTCCCGGTACTGCTGGTAATGTGGTTGTACGGTAGATAATGGTTTTGTGTATGATAAAGGCAAGGCCACCACATTTGTCCTTCCCTCTATCCAGTCTTATAATTCTATAATCACAGATACTATCACTAATCTTAGATCTAACATTTAATTTGGTTTCTTGTAAAACCGCGACTAGAATATTGTTTTTGCACATAAAGTTGATAATATCGATTTTGTTTAATAGTCCGTTACAATTTAGCTGCATTATTATCACATCACCTGGGGTTTCCGGATGTGTGCTCATTCGCATTGTGTTCTATTGCGAGCTCGTATTTATATGTTGACCCGATGCATTGCAACATGGCGCTGTGTAGCTTTTGGACCATTGCTTATGTGTTGCAAGGCCTGAGCAGTTCTTAAGATGACACCATTCTTTACAGCTATTACACTGCACGGATGTAGTGTTTGCCCTTAAGATGTTTTTGCATATTGCACAATGCCATATTTTAGTTGGTCCAAGATTTCTTTCAATACCGGCCATGACTAGGAGGACCTGAAGCTGTGAGGCCAGTGACAACTGCTTCTTTATCCAAAAAATGGAGCGTCGGAGTAGCACCTTTCGTCGAAATTTTTTTGATGGTCCTTGGTCGGAACTGGGTTCCGAGTACTTCTGGGGCGTAGACCCGTCCATCTTGAGAAGAGATCTCTTTGTTTTCTTCACTTGTGAAATTTTTTTTTCTCTATTTAAATTTGGTTATTGAGTTTTGATTATAATTAAATATGATACTGTCGTTATATGTATTGTAAATTAAAGCTTTCAGCTTACTTACATTTTTTTTTTTTTTAATAAAATGTGTTGTGTAATAGGGTTTAGAATATGTGTCACAACAACACATAAACGCCTTTTAAGACCTAGGTCTAGACCTGGGTCCCACAACAACTGGCGTTCTGAGGTGTAGATTAACGCTTTTTTTAAACATCTGTGGATTGAAGCCACCTGAGACTAAGTGTTCCGGCAAACTATTCCATTTGTACGCAGTTCGGACAAAGAAGTCTCTCTGCGATCTGCCAGTATGACAGCGCATTGAAATAAATAAATAAATATTAGTACCAATAATTCTATTATAAGTTTCATACATAAATACTTTGAGAAGGCATTTGGTCTTAATTTTATGTAAATGAATCGCTTTAAATAAATAAATAAATAAAAAATAAACCTAATCAACAAACTCGTTGCTTACGAATTTCACCCCGCAGTCGTAAAGTTGTACAAATTTTCTCACCGACCGATACATTTCGGTATCCATGTTGTTGTTGTAGCCGGTAGCGATGTATTTGGTGCTAATCCTCCGGCTCTATGTCCAGGTTCAGGAACTGCTACTGCTCTTGGGCGGTACCACAAATCTTCCTTCGTCAAGTTAGTTATTATATAGGTGGTCTACATCGTGTGGCGTTCCCTCACATGCGGGACACTTGTCAATGATTTCAGGTTCAACTCTGCTCATGTAGTTGTTTATAATGCGTGACCAACCGGATCCTAGTTAAGCAAGGATGGATCTGGTGCTACGGGGTATTTGGACCTCTTCGGCAGCGACTTTTGGTGGCTTTCTATTTAGAACACGTTCTGGAATATAGTTCCTTATTGTATTTTCAACCGTTTTGGTGTGGTGTTTTTAAGCCAGTTCTATATGTAGATTCGTCGATGTTACCAGTAACCTGGCTATCTCTGACATCTTGCAGAAATCATCTTGTTGTCTCCTTATGTCTCTAGGTGGTTCGATCTTAGTTAAGGTGTCATTGCAAGGATGTTGCTCTTTGTGACAGGCCAATAGATATGGTTTGGTTAGCATTTCATTATGTTCACGGACTGGGTGTGATGGCTATTAAAGTCACCAGCATATATTGCTGGGTGGTGAAATAATGGTAGAGTAACAGCTGGCCAGCTTGTATTTGAAGGCTTGTATACGTTTACAATCTTCGTGTCTGATATATCAACAACAATAAGATGTATATCGTTGTCCGTCTGTGTAAGTACATGGGTGCAGTTCATGATTTCTGACTTAACATACGTGGCAGATCCATATGCTTGATGGTAAATAGTACTAATTAATTTGTAACCAACAATGTTTCCTCTAGAGGTAAGTTGCGCTTCATCTGCTGCATGCGTTTCTTGCAAAATTACGACGTCGATGTCGAAATCTTTTAATACTCTTTGTAAATGTTCTGTTTTTGACTGTTTTCAACGTTTAATTGCAAAATACGGACTGAGGGTCCAATATTTTTCGTCTTATGGTGCTGAAAAGTGCCGTTGCTATTGTGATTTTGATTTTGGCTCATGTTCATTTTTTTTGTACCACAGCCAAGAGTTCGAAATGAAATATTTGGCTACCAAATTGAAATAAACTATTAGCGTAACCCAGGGTGTAGCGCGAGGAGCTTGTCTATTAACACACCCATTTATGTTAATGATTCAATTAAACGAATGTTTTCGAACTGTAGTGAACGTAAAGAAGGAAAATTTAAATTCATCTGAATCGAACAACATGGTGTCCACCAGGTATGGAATTCTGGAAAGTCATGGAAAGTCAGGGGATTTTATTTTGGTCAGGGAAAGTCATGGAAAATCATGGAATTTTTGTTATTTTCTGGAAAAAATTATATTTTAACAAAAACTTTTTTATAAAAATAAAAATTATATTGCATGCATTCTTAATATTTTACTTATGTCTCCTTTATACGTATTTAAAATATTTTTGCAAGCGACATAGTTTATAATACAATCTATCTAATGTTATATTTTGAATTTCAGTTCTTAAAAATTTTTGGATACTCTAAAACTTTACGTAAACGATCAAATTAATATTTTTTCGTCAATGTACAAAAATCCCTTTGTATTATGTCGCTATGACAGCGTGTGATCTCAAGTCTCAACAATTACTAATCAGGCACTAGCTAACTGACAAGACACAAGGACGTATATATTACTTATAAATATTAAGTCATTAATGTGGAGTGGAGTATTTTTTAACTTTTATGGAGGAGGCCGAGTTTTCTACACATGGTCTATGTTATTGCTATTAAATGATCGTTTCATAGTAAGTCATCTGCAATGTTGACTCCCAATAAACGAATGCTTTCGCATTAACGTATTTAATCTCCAAACATATAGATTGAAATATCGTTGGGAAACTCAGTTTTCAAACTAAAAAAAATAGCTTTGTTTTTGGAATTAAAGTTGATCAAATTTTGATTACCCCAATCGGAATTGTAAGCTACTAGTTTACTCTTAGTGCTGCACCTTTCGGGGACGATGTATTTTATCATTTGAAGATTGGGTGACCAATGATTTGTGCCGTTTTACCATCTGCAAAACTACTTATCGGGCTACTGTGGATTTACAACAGTATGTTTATATAAATTAAAAATAGAGTGGGGACAAAATTAGGGCTAGAGTGCACCAGCTTTAATTAATTTAGAATAAAAAAAGCCATCTTAGTAAATGTTTGCAGATTTCGCAATATTCTACAAATACTTTATGGATGATCATTTTTCTAAGGAGATCAAATCAATTTTAACCGAGCTTGCTACATTGTTTTGTCCCACCACAACAAATTCCACTGTCCACCCATTCACTGTTCACATAGCTAAATGTAAAACAGTGACATTTTAGCGTGATTCTTCAACAGAATTTCACTTTTTTTCTTTTTAACAGATTTTTACTTTTACGTGATTTAAATGCCAAGCTTTTTAACCTCAAATAAACCCCTCAAAAATTCTTAATCCACTAACCTTGTGTAAAGAAAAAAAAAATCAACGCACTAACATAGGGGTAGGGTACACCATGTCTTTCAAGTATGCAGTTCCAACAACGGTTTACAAAGTTCAGTAGTACGGCTGTTGATGTTTTGTTTCGAAAACCGCATTAGCTACCAGATATCAAATGATTGTCTTCCAATTTGATATATGTGAATGAATATAGTGGTCATATATTTTGGATAGGACTGGAAGTAAAGCTGTTGGTCTACCAGATCTTGTTTCTTTTTTGTAGATCGACTGATATTGGGCTTCTTCTAGCACGAAGAAAAAATTCTATAGATTTATAAAATCTTTGAAAATTTTAGTTAAAGTGAGTGCAAGCTCTTTTAAATTTGTTCGGATTATATGGTTGGATGTTGTCCAGCTTTGTTGATGTTTAACCCGCCCTTAAAAATGTTTTGGGTTTAAATTTTGAAATGAATTTTTTTCATATAAACTCGTGAAGACTGAATTTAGGGTATTTCTTCAGGAATTTTCAGAATGGTGGTGTTTGAAGCAAAACGTTTCAAAGTGTCAAGGTTAAAAGATTTTGTACAATAGTAGTAAAAAGTAGTACAAATAGAATAAGAATTTATGGCATTGTCAACACTTTTCAAATTGATATATTCGAAACCCAGGTAAGAATGAGCTAAGGGACCAAACTTGGGCCAAGCCCGAGCTACAGCTTTTGTGGTTCGGGAAAGGTTTAACATTTTTAAACGGTCCAAGTTTGAACCAAGTTTGCACTGGTTTCCTGGGGCCAAGTCTGGCAAATTAGACTTGAACCATTGGTCTACCAAACCATTGTTTTCCCCAGACCTCCTTTAAATGGAAAGAGGTTGTGGCATCCAACCGCTTTTCTTACTTTTATGTTTATCTTTATTTTTATGAATGTTACTCTTTAGCAACATTCATAAAAATAAAGATAAACATAATATGACTTTCACATGCTTACAATGTATTGGACAGGTGAATAACGTTAAACATAATAAACTAAATCTTGGTTTAGTTTATGCATTTACACATGCGTTTTTGATTATTTATTTCGTTTTAAAGACAACAAATTCCAAATTCTAAAACACCATAGTCAGCCATAGTTGAAAACCTTTTTAAAAATGTATAAGATTGAGGGCTGTTTGAAAAAAATCAAATCTGTTTATGTATTTCTGCATTTTTTTGATAACTTGACTTATCTTTTGAAAAACTTATTTTAAAATAATGCTGTTTTTAAATAAAGTACTTCAGAGTCACTGCCATCGACATATGGGTTTTTTTAAAATTTTACCAAACTTCTTGGACTGTAGATTTGTTCAAATTGTTTTACACATCAAGTTCGAAACAAATAGAGGCCCATACATATACATGAAATAGTCCTTTTTGACTTCAATTTACGAACTGTGTAGTGCAAAATAATACGAAAAATTCCGATGCTACTTAAATTAATAGCTCTATTAAATGGCACTTCTTTAAACTGTGTTATGATTGTTGGTTTCATCCTTTCTAAAATTCTTACTTGAGACAACATTGTATTTTTCATATTAAACTTGGTAATTTTTCTATCATTGCGAACTCGTAAGTTTTTAAAATAATGACAACGAAGTCGTTCCCAAATACATGAATCCACCAAATGTGCCACAATAAACCTAGATATTGGATAAAAAATAAGCTGAGGACTGCAGGTTATTTTACCTACGAATGGAAAATAGTTACCAGAATAATGCAAAAAGCGCTTTACAGAGATTTACAGAGAACAGTTACAGAAATTTTACTATTTGCCGAACTTTAAATTAAAAAAATAAAAGCGACATTCACATTTGCATAATATTTTAAACTAAAGTTGCAAAGCGTCCCGATTTTGGTGGAACTGTTCCGACTTGTGAAGAAAAGTCCAACGTTCTAATTAATTAACTCATTTACATCAAATAATCGGCAGCCGATTAATTGGCATCGGCCGATAAAGAAGGACGATTAATCGGTTTTCGGCAAGCAATCGGTGCAACCCTAGTTCGTTGTTTAATATTGGCAGCTCCTACCCGGGAAGTTATGCTGCTTTCGTTGTCAATTTCGGCTTATTCATACTGTTAGCTTTTAGATGTAACGAGTATTTTCTTATATATTCAAATTCAAAATAATCTACGTTAGCTTCTAAAAGTCAATTTAGCCGTCTTTGAACACATTTTTAGTTGGAGTTTCTTTGAAAAGGGAATTAATTTATAAATCCCGAATTAAATGGTTTCAGTAAATTTTGGAGCAAAAACGTTTACATCGTCAGTATAAAACAATGACGATTGAAAGGGAAACCTTGAAAAAACTTCAAAAACCTTTGATTTCTATTTTTGAAAAGTGAAACATTTTATCGAACTTCGATGCTGTTGTTTTTAGTAAATCGGTTTATTATTATTAATTAGTTAAACATGTTTAGCACACCATTCATTATTTAGACTCTTAAATAGCCGAAGGTACCATGTCAACTAGAGAAACAGATGGGGAAAATTCATCTGGAAAAACAAAGATTGAGCATCGAGCAAGCATTCAGTTCTACAATTTTACCACGCTATTGAAATAATCGGGTTGGAAAGTTATATGCAGTTCTACAACTAGGTCTTTTATGTAATTAGATATTTATCAGAATTTCAAATATTTTGTGTCTTTGTTGGAATTAAAACATGTCTCATGTTACATGACCATCGACTCATGTCAAAACATTTATACATTTTAGGTTTTTTGTATACAAAATTATTAGTTTTTATTAATTATATTAATTTATTTATATTAATTAGTTATTTTAAAAAAGTCATGGAATTTTCATATTTTTGGTCTGGAAAGTCATGGAAAGTCAGGGAATTTTGTTTCGAAAAAAAAGTGGACACCATGAACAACGATTAATACCATATTTAATAATTTCACAATAGAATAAAGAAAACATTAAAAATAACTGCGGGTGAAAATTGCAAGTATTTTTTAACAAATATGAGGCTACAAAACTAAAATTGGGTTGCCAATAATCATAGTTCTAGTGTCGTATTCATTGACCGATTGAGGTACGGTCTTTTTCAAGGTTTAAAACCCGCATAAAGAGTTATACGATGAGTTATATGTATTAATTCGAGCAAACAATAGCGTGTCATCATCAAGAAATATTCTATAACTAAGATTCATGCTACCGTTTACTGAATTAAATTTATCCGCCAGCACCGCTAACGTAGCTCCTTCGCTAGGGATAGCTCACTGTTGTTGCCAGTGGTATATGAAATTCCCAGGTTCACTCATGTGAAGAGAACTGGCGGACAAAAAAAATTACAAATCAACATAAACTGATCATTCCATGCGAATTTAATATTACCTATTTTTTAACAGGATTTCATGTTTTCACTGATTAAATCTGGTAAATATGACGATCCCGTAATACTAAAATTTTCTTTCATTAAGCCAAGGATTTCGGAATTGTAAAAATATGTAGGGTCTCAAGAGCCCGCGATTGCAATCCGAAATATGCTGAAACTCAAGAGCCCGCGATTACAATCCATAGTCATAATCGAAATCGGACCAAGCATATAAATTAAATAGTTAATAAAAATTCAATTGCGAAATACAGGGTGACCCAAAATGAAGGAAGGGATTTGAATTGCTTTTAACTTCTTTATTATAATTTTTTTTTTCCTTTTCTTTTCAGTATTTTGTAAAGAAGACTTGGGGAATTTAAAATGGAGCAGTACTCAATTGAACAGCGTGCCCAAATTGTTGAGCTTTATTTTTCAAATCAACGATCCATTGTTTTGACTCAGCGTGCATATCGTCGTTATTTTAATGTGCGGGTCTGCCAGCACCAGGAAGGTTCCTTACTGCCCCTTGTTGGCGAAAATTTGCAACCAGACGGTCTATTGTTGACTCTGAGGGTCCAACCCGCACATTAAAATTACGACGATATGCACGCTGAGTCAAAACAATGGATAGTTTATTTGAAAAATAAAGATCAACAATTTGGGCACGTTGTGCACAATTGAGTACTGCTCCATTTTAAATTCCCCAAGTCTTCTTTACAAAATACTGAAAAGAAAAGAAAAAAAAAATTATAATAAAGAAGTTATAAGAAATTCAAACCCTTTCGTTCATTTTGGGCCACCCTGTACAATAACAAGAAATTTTAGTTACAATGATTCATCATGTTTCACCAAGTACCAGTGGTAAAATGGCGGAAACACTTTTTTAAAAATTTATTTGTGAATTACAAACACATTTTTGATTGATTTTTTCCAGTCGGTTAACCGCGGTTAACCGGTTATTTTGAAAATTTACTATTCGATAACCGGATAGTAAAAAAGTCGAATAATTGCCATCTCTAATCGCAGATGACAAAATACGCCATACTTCTCTTTTGCAACATTGATTTCCATCATTCCATTTATTGACTATTTTAAAAACGGGAATATCACTAAAGGCTTGAAACCACATATAGATGAAAAACGTGTTCTAGACAGAGTTGTGAAAACTTGACCATTTTTGATTTTCCTGAAACTTGGCCTGAAGTAGTATGGACAAAATAAAAAATACAACTTATTTTAAAATTTTTTTAAAGTGCATAGTTTGAGCATAGGGAGGGGGCACCCCAACATGCATGAAAAATGAAAATTCTGCCAATCGGATGTGACTTTGAAATTAAATTGCTCAAGAACGGCTTTACCGATTTCATCAAACTTTTTTTGTTTGATAGACGATTAATTAGCCGTTTGAAAAAAAATTAATTTATTGTTTTTATATTTAATTTTTAAATAAAAATATTAAAAAAACTTTTTTAAAAATGGCGCTAGGGTCAAAGATCAATTGGAATTTAATTAATTTTTTTTCTGAAAATAGTTCTATCCTTACTCTTAAATATATCAAATTTACAAAGAGGCTAAAATTCTTGTTCTTGAGATATTTAATTTTAAAGATTTTTAGTACGGCTGAAATTCGAATTTTTCTTCATTTTTTCAAACAACTTCCATTAACAAAAAATTTTAAAATCAATTAAATTTTAACTTTTTTTATTTTTTAAATATAGTTCTAACCTTCCTTTAAAATATATCAAATTTACAAAGAGGCGTTAATTCGTGTTCTTGAGATATTTAATTTTAAAGATTTTTAGTCCGATTAAAATTCTAATTGTTCATTATTTTCTCGAACTTCAGTGGTTAAAATTTTTTGATGATAAAAATTGTTCGAAAAAATAATGAACAATTAGAATTTTAGACTGACTAAAAATCTTTAAAATTAAATATCTCAAGAACACGAATTAACGCCTCTTTGTAAATTTTAAATATATTAAAAAGGAAGGTTAGAACTATATTTAAAAAATAAAAAAAGTTAAAATTTAATTGATTTTAAAATTTTTTGTTAATGGAAGTTGTTTGAAAAAATGAAGAAAAATTCGAATTTCAGTCGTACTAAAAATCTTTAAAATTAAATATCTCAAGAACAAGAATTAACGCCTCTTTGTAAATTAAGAGTTAAGGATAGAACTATTTTCAGAAACAAAATTAATTAAATTCCAATTGATCTTTGACCCTAGCGCCATTTTTAAAAAAGTTTTTTCAATATTTTTATTTAAAAATTAATTATAAAAACAATAAATTAATTTTTTTTTTCAAACGACTAACTAATCATCTATCAAACAAAAAAAAGTTTGATGAAATCGGTATAGCCGTTCATGAGCAATTTAATTTCAAAGTTACATCGGATTGGCAGAATTTTCATTTTTCATGCATGTTGGGGTGCCCCCTCCCTATGCTCAAACTATGCACTTTAAAAAAATTTTAAAATAAGTTGTATTTTTTATTTTGTCCATACTACTTATATGCCAAGTTTCAGGAAAATCAAAAATGGTCACGTTCAAATTTCGTCTTTTTCACTTTTGTAGATCACGTTTTTCATCTATAACAAACAGAATTCCATACAAAATTTACAGATACAGAATTTTTTCCTGTCAAATATGTTTGAAATTCTGTTTCTGTTTCTGTTGAATCTGAATGCCCGACTTTACTTTAATGAAATACATATTTACAAACGTATTGTTACGATTACAGAAAAATCTACTAGACGATTATGGTCACTTTCAGGAAAATCAAATCAACAAAATACTACAACAAATTAATGAAATGAATAGTGTTGTTGTTGTACTTCTTAGAACTTGGGTCGACAATGAATAAAATTGAATGATTTTATGAATCAAATCAGCATAACATAAATTAATCGAATATTCTACTATTTTCTCAAGGTTTCTAAAAAGTGACCTCGAATGATCTAGATAATGCAAAATCGTATATAAAGATTAAAGAGGGATGTCTTGCAAGACAGAATTAGTGTTATTTTAAACCTGCGATAGTGAAGTTATAATTAAGTAAGTGATTTTTAAATTAGTTCTTGTGAATAAAGTATAAAGTGTTATTGAGTAGAAATAATTTGTGTATTATTTTAAACGTTGTATTACTGGAAATTTCTACAATCAACCGTTGGAGTTTCGGAAGCTGTTGAAAGAATATTCTAGCTAGGAATATTGTTTTCCTATTGTTGTTTAACAATTAAGTTGTTGAATACTTAAGAAAACCGGGAGTGTTTGCTTTACTAATCAGTGATCGAACTCAGAAAGAGATTGGGAATTACGTTTATCGGATTGAGAGTAAGGCCAATTCGAAGTAAGGTTGGAAAAACGTAACAGTATTTAGTAAATTTTACAAAATGCCAACACTGCACATTAATCTGTGCTTGTTATGATAAACATCGTTCCGGTAATATTTTCTAACCATACATCTTTGGATATTAGGGAAGCAGTGCTAAGCTTTTAAGCAAGCCATTATTTTTTTACATTAACTATCGTTTTTTAATTAAGGTTTTATCAAATATCACACAATATGTTATTAGGAGCTTAATGTTCTTAAAATGTTCAATGTTAAAAATCAATCACTTCTATACTACTGTGTAGTTGTGTTAATTCTGCTAACTTCTCTTATTTTAATCCTATTCAAAGAAACTTGGATCTAGAAAGCAATTATAGATTTTATGGACTGTCTTTTTCTATTGTCAGAAAAATAATAATATTTACTAAATGTTCTAATTTTCACGTCTCTACTAATAAATATTTGAACATCGTAAAATGTATGTCAACATCTGTTAACCGTTTACCAACACAAATACAGTTATTTACTAATTTTAAACTTACTTAACTATTTGATGTTAACTATGATTGATGTAAATTAAATTTCTATTTTTCTCATAATTATAGCAATTGGTTTCTTTAAATAATTGAATCTGATTGATGTCCGACTCTAACATACATATATTAAAAAAAATAGACATTGAATATGAATTGAACAAATGAAATAATATATTTTTTTTAAATTATCTGATTGAGTATGATTGAAAATGTTATGTTTATGAAGGATTGGAACCATCGACAATGTCAGTGAAGAACAAAACACTACCAAATGATATACACTTCACTTGCATACACTGTAAAACCATTTTACAATTTAAATTTACGATGATGGTTTGATAGAGGAATAAACACATGACGTTTGTTCATAAAAGGGTTTGTTTATTTTTATGTTGTAAATAAAAAATTAAACGTCTATTACTAATATGTTTTATCGCTTCCTACTCGAATAAAACTGACTGTCATTCAAGATAACAGTGACAATATTTTGCAGAATTGAATTGTCATTTTTAGTTCCGGTGTAGACAAAATGTAAAATTGTATTTTCATAGTGTAAGAGGAACATATGAAACCACTTAATTTGAGAATTCCAATAGTTGCGGAATAGCAACATTAACATAAAAGAATATTTTTATAAATGTAAAAACTCATTATAGACATTTTTATTTCCAGGAATAATATATGAATAGTTTTTACTACTCATTATCTTTTAGTATCATTATTAAATTATGGATATTTTCGAAATTTTAAATAAAAAGTTATATAGATAATATTGATGAAAATATGTATGTGAAAAGTTGAAAAGTTAAATATATTACTTTTATTATCATAAGTTGATAAAGTATAATGAAACGGGGGGTTTTGTGGACGGTATTGTACTATAGTGTATATACTAGTTACACTACAATCCAAAACGAGATTATTGGGCAAAAAGGTTACTCAAATAGTGTAAGAATCAAGATTAAGAATAACGTTTGCGTATAAATTTACAATATTCAGCGTAATACTGCGTAATCTAAACAATTGACAACGTACGTTTCATTTGGCAAAAAAAAAAGCCACAACAACGAACAACAATTGTGAGGTAAAAATAAAAACAATGTCATTGATATAAAGCAACAATTTCAAAGAGTGAATGACACCGATATGCTTTTTGAAATTAAGCTTTACCTTCTCCTATTCTCCATACGGTTTGCCTTTGGAATGACAATAAACGAACGCAAACTGTAACCATACGTTGTATGGGTAAAAAAAATTCTTTAAAAAAAAAACCGTGCTTTTCACATGGACATTTGTAGCCTTTTCAAAGTTTGAACCACCGTTGTTGCACGCATCAGATAAAAAAACGAAAAATGTTGTGTAACGTTACCATAATAAAATACATAGAGAAGTGTATTTAACCTGCTATATTTCGACAGCACATTCAAATTTCTGATTGATTATTTCGAAACTTATTTGATCACTTATTGTTTATATATAGGAGATCAGTTCAGATAGAGTACTTTTATCAATTTATCATCCATATTTGCCAAATAAAAAAATCAAAAATATTGTTATCTCATTACGGCATATCAATTGAAATTATTGTTTTATATTCAATTAAAAATACAGGCGCGAATTTTATTTATCGGGAGTACATACTTGTTTTTTGAAAATCAAAACCATACACAGAGTACACAAAAAATAAAAGCAGAAATAACTTTTTTCCTTTCGTCAATACCAACAAAATATCAAAATTTCAGATTTTTTAAAAATCAAAAATTTAAAAATCAACAAAAAAATGTACGTTTTCAAAATAATAGCCCTCCTATAATAAAAAAACAAAGAAAAATATTACATCTATCGACCCCTAAATCAATTCATAAACTAAATTCTCTAAACTTCAAAGGAAACGTATAAACTAACTAAGAGAAAATAAATATAAAAAAAGAAAAAAAAGTTTTAAGTTTTAAACCATTACCAAAACTACGTGAAAATGCCTCAAAAATTCAACCGCGCATAACGCCGATTGAGAGTACACAAAAAATAAAAGCAGAAACAACTTTTTTCCTTTCGTCAATACCAACAAAATATCAAAATTTCAGATTTTTTAAAAATCAAAAATTTAAAAATCAACAAAAAAATGTACGTTTTCAAAATAATAGCCCTCCTGTAATAAGAAAACAAAGAAAAATATTGATTTTGGGAGGTGCCTACTTGTGTATGGTTTTAATTTTCTTTTACTATATATGTATTTGTATTTTTCTAATGTTCTTAATAGTCTTAAGATATGTGTTACTACTGGGCAAGAATTTGGTCTTGGCCTGTTTGCCATCGTTGATTAAATAAATAAATAAAAAGTGTATTCATACAGATAATAAGATCGAAAATTCAAGAAAATCGATAATTTGTTCAACTTAGAGGTCAAAGGTTACGTGAGAGGTCATTCACCTGTATGGATTAAATATAGATTTTGTCGAAACAATCAATATTGCCAAAGAGCGAAGTTAGTTATCTGTCACCGAATAGAGAATATGGTCGATTTTTTACTCATGCGGTAAAACTTTGTACTGAAAATTCATGACATATCCCATAAAAAACTCAATAAAAACCTAACGAATAAAGATACCATCAAGAACAGTATATCGTTGAAAAGGTAATTTGTTGACCTTTAAAATAAAAATTTAAAAAAAAAAATTAAAGGTATAAGGTTTTGAGCCGAAGGGTGAAAATATATTAAAACTGACATTTTGACCATCTTTCGTTAGGCAACAATAAATTTTGAATAATTAATCTTAAAGTAGACTAAATTACCTTTTCAACGATATACTGTTGACGCAAATCAAATAAAAAATGAAAGAGCTGTGTTTGAATTTGATTCCTTTTTTGATTTTTTGAAACTTTGTATGGTGATATCTCATGAAAAACCACTTATTGAATTTTTTCGGTCAAATTAGTTTTTTATTTTCACGAGACGAATCTATTAACGCATTTTCAGACAAATCGGAAATGGTCACCTAAGATCCTCTCTCGATTTGATCTGAAATGGTCGGTCCTCTACATGTTTTCAGCTGCCAGCAATTTACCCCCTTAACAACTACATAGTATGATGACAAACAACACAACATACTCAAAAATAACAAATAAAAACGCTATTTATTATCAATCCAAAAAGGTTGAAATTTTATTTGATTTTTCATGTTTGCTTTATTTCTTTAAAATAAAATTGTTATCAGGTATAAGTTTAATACACAGACCTTAATATCATACCACAACAACTTCACAAATAAATAAATTTTCAAAAATTATTATGAGCAGTTATACACTATATTATATTAAAAACACTTGTTTGCTGGTCACTCTGATAACAATCTACCTTTTGATTATAATTTACATAATCTCCTCGATCACAAAATGAACAAGTATATATATGTAGTAAGATTCTCCATCTCTTGCTTCCTCTATTCTCATCTTTTTCATCGTACACAATTTAAAAATTTTCATTTCCATGTATCATCTCAATAAAAATCTTTTCAAACGAGAATATATCCCCCTCCAAATACAGACAACCATTCTTATTATTTATAAATGCACAACTGCATTCTGTCTACACTGAAAAAAAAGAATGTTTGAAAAGTATTTGCGGCAAACTTTCGTATGTTTTGTACAAATATTAATTTTTTGTAGCAAATATTTATTATTGATTACAAACAAAAATTGTTTGTTACAAACAGCACGTTAAAAACTCTTTTTGGCTCAAAAAACTAATATTTGATACAAACAGTTTAGTGATCATCCCAAACATTTTAGGTGTTTGTCTCTACTAATATCAAAATTCAAAATAAATTTTTTGTTCGAAACAATCAAACGATTTCGAACAACCAATTTGATTGTTTGGGTTAAATTATATTGAAAAGAAGTATATTTATCGTTAACAACAAATGTTTCTTATAAAAAACAATCGTTTGAGTAAAATATTTTAGTTTTTGAACTTCTGTTTTTCTTTCATCATTGTCAAAAGTGATCAAAAGTCATAAGTGATAGTAACGAAAGTGCGTTTTATAATTAATTAAAATATTGTTAGTGGTAATTAAAGATATTGATTAGTAAATTGAATTTAATGGTGGTTTTAAAAATTATGTGATGTGACAGTATTTTATCAATTGAGAGAAAATTTTGTCCATCAATTTTGTGAGAAATTTTAACAAAATTTTTAATATATTCATATATAATGTCTTCATTGGTTCCATCAGTAAGAAACAACAACAACATAATCAGCAAATTCAAGAAATGTATATTCAACATATCCATAGGTTTGAAAAAGATTAAGAATATGAATATACTTTAGTGAATATAGTTTATTAATTGTTTAATTTTTTTGTAGTCCGAAGCCGCTATAAACAACTTGAAGTGTTCAACAACCAAGAATTAATTTAATTGGAAATTCTTTCAACCAGGCTTGTCATCGTTGCTTTATTTGGTATAGGAGCAGATTTTTACCAATTTTAATTTAGATAAGGCTGAGTACAAATATTGTATTGTATGGCAAAATTTAAATGCTGGTCATCTTTGTTTAAAGATATCTTTTGTTGTTTGCTTATTATGAAGATAAAAGGCTGGTATTGCAGTTTATTGAATATATTATAGTAATTGCAAATTAGATATTAATATGCAATTTTAAAAACGTTTAACGCGGTGGAATCACTCTTTAAAAGTTTTTTATGCGAAAAATGCTCGTACTTTCTATGTATTGCAATAAAAAGTATAAAAAAAATTAGAAAATAAAAAACAAATAATTGTATATATTTAAGCAATAAAATATTTATGCTTAATTTCTAATTTCATAAAGCAATAATAATTATAATAAACCAAAGCATAAAATAATAAATATATGTAAATATTTACTACATATGTCTTTAAAATTAGAGCTATTATTGTTTCATTTACACAATTTACACTTTTGATATAAACATATAAGTAATTGTGTTTGTATCAAGTGGCAATATTATTTTTAAATACAGTCGCATATAGTAGAAAATAGTCCCGTTTGATTTGACAAAACATCTCAGTTTTATAAAAAAAATTTAAACATTGCATGCAATTTTTTTCATAAAACTCAGTTAATTTAGTCAAATCGAACCAGCCTATTCTCTATAAATGCGGTTGTATTTAAAAATAATATCGTTACTTGAGACAAACACAATTATTATATGTAATCGTTCACACTAAACTTCCATGTTTCTCGTAAATAGAAATTATTGTTTGGGCTAAATATTACAGCCTTTTCCCCCAAACACCTTTTATATTACAAAAGTTTGCCACAAAAACTTTATGTCATTAACAATAAACATTTTCTGTTTGTAGAAAACTACAATTTTTCATTCCCCCAAACACTTATTGTTTCCTCTAAAATATAATCACATTTGTACCAACTAGAATTAATATTTGCGGGTAACAATAATGTTATTTACAACAAACAAAGCTCCCAAACACTTTTCTTGTTTCCTGCAAAAAGTGTTTGAGGCAAACATATCGTTTTTTGAGTGTACATATGGAGGGCTCAGAATACACGTGAACCAAGTCCATTTTGTGTTTTTTTGTGCTACAGAGGTTTAAAGTTAAAGCTTTATAACAAAATTACCTATTAACATTGTTTTAATTATAAATTAAATTTGTTTAACCATATGTGGTCCAGCATGTGCTGAACAAATGACAAAATGCCTAAACATATGCTTGAACAAAAAACCAAAAATGGACTTGGTTCACTTGTATTCTGAGCCCTCCATATAACATTATGCCTTAGCTTTACATAACAAAAATTTCTATTTAGACACAAACAAGTATTATTAATTGCTATTGAGTTACGCACCAAAACAATTAACTAAAAAAAATATTAAAATATTATTGATTAACTTGTCGCACACATAAATGCTTTTATGTTTCTTTGGATTTAAAAGCTGGAGCCGAAATAAATTAGCAAACAGTTATCGGATCTATTTCATTATGAAAGTTATTATTTTAGATTTAGAGTAAAACTCGAAATAGTCCGTCGTTACACGTTTGTACTTTAAATTATTATTTAAAGTAACAATACGATACATTTTTGCGTTTTTATCAAGAAAAAAAATGAATTTGTCTGTGTATTTTGAAAGATGTGGATGAAAGGAAATTTCTCTCCATTTGGAGATTTCGTGTTGAGTTTAAAAAAATGTTTTGTCAAACATATCATCAATATAAATTTTAATATATGTATTTTAACATTTAATTTGGTTTTGAACATTATCAAATAGATCTAACAAATGTTCCAAATTTCGATTTCAGAACCATAACGACAGATACCTATATCTAACAGAAAAGTTTGTTGAAATAAGGAAAACTCAAAATAGATCGTGATTTTAATTCGAAAATCTGTATAACAACTGATACATAAATCAATTATGTTGCAAAATTTACATTATTCTTAGTAAAAACATTTTTTATAAATATTTTGATTTTTGAATTCTTTTGGGAAAACTTGAATTACTTGGTGTAAACTGCATCAAAATTTGTGTTTTTTAAATTAAAAGAAAGGAAATTGAATTAATAAATATTTATATCCCTAGAATCTTACTGTACTCCAAATATTCATAGAGTTTTATTTTCAAAGAATTTGAACTGTAGAAGCTCTATCGAAATCCGTCCGGACGAAAAAAAGTGAAACTGCTGAACCCAAATAATTTCAAAACTTTAACTCCTTTCATTGGAGTTCCGTAGTTCTGCATTCCTTTCGGAAAAAATTACGCTTTCAGTAAACACCAGAAGGATTTGATTAATATTTGATTAACTTTGAGATGTGTTGAACAAAGTATCGGGCATCTACTAATCGGGTGTGGTGCTAATCGGCATGGTCCGGGTTCAGAAACTGCTACTGCCCTTGGGCGGTACCACAAATCTTCTTACGTCAGGTTGGTTAATTTTCAGCATATTGGAATAAATGGTCTACATCATGTGGCACGCCCTCACAAGCGGACACTTATCAAGTTTCTGTATCAACTCTGCTTATGTTATTATTTAGGATGCGTCACCAACCGTTTCAAATTAAAATCTCGAGAAAATTTTTAAAATCTTACCCTCACTTTTTTTTGGAATTTCATGACGATTTGGATCATAAGAGTCTAAATAAACAATAAAAATACAAAAATGCCATCTCTCTGCCGGCCGTCATGTGCAACGAAAACGTGAAAATGACTGTGTAGGTTGCAATAATTTTTCTTTGACTGGAAGCGATGTTTAATTTTTCTGGTTGATATTCTTACTACTTACAACCAAACAAATTGACTATGAAAATGTACTTTAATGCTTGATTAAATTATTTTACTATAATTCTAAAATCTCAATCAACCGTGATTTTTATACAAATTCAATATCAAATTATTATTTCATTATGAGATGGATGAAGTGACTGAGGAAGTGAATGTGGGCTGGCGTGAGAGAAGGAGGATAAATAGAAATAGGAGCTCTCACCTGAAGAGGAAGGAGAGGAGAAGAAGGGAGAAGGAGAGTCGCTTGGTCGTGGAGCTGGGAGCTTCCTCGACCAAGAGTACTCAAATAGAGGAGCTGGTTGAGGTGGTTCCCATCTCACCGACCATGCGACAGGTAGAGGAGTGGATTGGTCCACAGGAGGCCCCTGTTCCTCATTGTATAATTAGTTAAGACTAATTTTTTTTTAATTTTGAAAAAACCGTTTTGGGACAGCAATTTTTTTGGAGATTGTTTTTTGTGCTGTCATTTAGCTTTAGTAATACTAATTGTTTTTTTATTTTGGAAAAAAGAAAACCGTTTTGGGGAAGCAGTTTTTTTTTGAATTTTTTTATGCTACCATGTACATATTGTACATATAATTGTTTATATATTGTACATATTTTTTATATACATAGTACAATTTGTTTTTGTACATAATGTATATATTGTATATTTTTTGTAAATAAATTTTTGTATATAGATAATTTGTAAATATTTTCTTTTGCCATGCCATTGTACATATTTTTGCACTACCTGCAAATAATTTTTTTAATAAGTACTATTTGTGCTAGTACTTTATTTTGAGTAAATGGTTTTTTTTCTTGAATTGATTTATGTTTATTAGGTTTATTGATTCACTTTTCTCAGCGGTAGGCCTAACAAGCCATCCATGGGGCTTATCCCCTTAACATTAATGTCGTTCTTAGATCGCCTATGGCCACCGGGGTTATGCGATCGAAGAACATTGGTTTATTCTCTTCGTTCGGCGAGGAGGTTCTCAGGGACGAGGAGTGGTGTTGCTGTGTTTGTACTTAGGTGCAAACCAGTAGTATCATTCCTTGCTCAGAGGCTTCTTCGGTGTAATGAAGAGAAGAACCAATTGTACTTTTGCTTTCAGGATCAGAGGCTTCACCTCAAACAAATTCAAAAACTTTTCCACTTTTTCATTTAGTTTTACAATAAAGCAGTTTTTCATGGAGTTTAGGTTTTGAAGTCTGGTGCTCGGGAGCGTTCTACAACTTTCGCATTAGGTTTAGTTGTAATTTATTTGTAGGTTAAACAAGCACAACTGGGTCAGTAGAAATGGACCTAGTGTCTAATCGTGACAGTTGTGATTGTTTTATTAGGTTGGGGAGAATCTGTTCTGTAGAATCTGGTCGTTAGGGCTTTTCCAGTAGGTTCTCACATGCATTGTTGGAGTGGGCTCGCGAACGCGATATTTTAGATTTAAACAATATGGATATTGTAGCCATACTTACTTTTTATATTGTCTCCAGACGAATCTTGATTTTGGGAATCTCTTATGATATTAAATAAAAATAAAATAAATCAAACAATTTTTCACAAATTAAATAAATAAAATTTTTATTAAATAAATAATTTTTTTTAAATTTAAGTTAATTTTAGGTAACTAAATAAATAAATTTTTTTAAATAAGCAAGACATCAAGATATAAATAAATATCTATTATTTTTTTTAAAAAAATTAAATAAATATTTTGAGTTAAGAGGACCACCCAATAAATAAACATCTTTAAATATTTTTTTTCAAATTTTAAAATAAATAAATATTTTTTCCATAGGGGTGTGTCGTCAATAAATAATTTTAGGTATATAATTAATTCTGAAATTTCAGCATATCTGAAATTAAAATTAATAAATTATATTTTTACATATACAATATTACAATATTTTGGGAGCTTTTGTAAAAGATTCAGTAAAGATTAGCGGCGACAGCGGTTTTTTTTGTTCCTATACAAGGTTGTTTTTACAAAAAGGTTTTTGTGTTTTGTTGAATTGGGGCGTTCGTTGTTTTTTTCTCATTTCTTTGCGTTTTACAACTTCCATCGGACGAATTTTTCCGGGCGAATTAACTCCACCTTTTTTCTAGTTGGAATTGGTTTTATTATTGGTGTTGACGTTTTTATTGTGAATTCCGGATTTTATAAATTTTACCATCAAAGTGTCAAACCAACTGGACGTTAACAATCCGTTCTGTGGTTTGGAACCCACCGAACTACAGATCGAATGTCTGGTTCGGGGTGTGAACTTCGGGGGGAACAATTGGGCAGAGGACTTTGCAATACCACAATTGGGTGCATCACTCCAAGCTGAACACATACACAATAGTCCAGCATTAGTACAACAGCAATTATCATTAAATTATCCATCAGTACCACAGGTACAACCACCACCATTATATCCACAAGCTCCACTTACAGCACCACCACCATACAACCAACCTCCTCAGGTATGGCGTGACGCGGCTCCAGCGTTAGCACCGGTGGAGTACCGAGAGGTTCGTGGGAACAATTTGAGTCGTTATGACTCAAATTGGGTTCCAACCTTCACAGGAGATGGTCACTCTCCTGATGTTCATGAGTTTGTTCACAGAGTTGAGGCGGCTGCCAGGAGGGACCGCGTGAATTGGGACGACCTTAGGTCTATCGTTCCGCGGTATCTCAAGGGGGCTGCCGACAGATACTATTTGAACTTAACTCATGAACATGAGGTGGTGACCTATCCAGTGCTAAGGGAGGGACTCCTACAAACCTTCGGTACGCTTACCGATGATAAGGCGATATTGCGCGTTCTTCTGAACCGCAAACAAAAGTCAAAGGAGAGCGTATACGAATATCTAGTGGAGATTGGTTCGTTAAACCGTCGCTTAGCACGTCCATTTGCTGACCATGAAATGCTAGAAATTGCTCGGGAGGGACTGAGTGTGGAGCTCCAAAACGCTACTCTAGCTGCAACAATACATTCAATTGATGAACTTCGGACTTTATGTCAGAAGTTTGAACGGTTGTGGTCCACACCAGTTCCGACCAGAACATCAAATTTAAGAATTAGCAAGCTACAGCAGGTGGATGATTATGAGGTGGATGTGGAACTTGATCGAGATGGATATTTTGAAACGATGGATTCAAAACAGCCCGAACAACAGCACGAAGAAGACGACGAGAGATGTAGCAACGCAGGACGATCGATCACCACTCAGGAAACCAGAATAAAATCACCCAGTACATTTAATTTCCCATCATTACATCGAACATATTTTAGACGTCTTGAACGTAACATTAGATATTGGAGGATGAGGAAGTTATTTCGTAAAGCTTGTATTTCATCTATCCTTTCAGAAACAAAGGATCCTCGGCCGCGACTAACAATAAAAATTTTGGACAAACATATCTCAGGTCTATTGGATAGTGGAGCGTCAATCACAATACTTGGAAGAAATTCCTTGGATTTATTGGAATCATCAGGTACAACTTACCGTAAGTACACATCGTGTATTCGTACGGCAGATGGTACTGCAACAAAAATTTTGGGTTACATAGAAATTCCAATAACTGTGAATGGCTCCACTAAACCAATGCGGTTCCATATAGTTCCTGGATTACGAGAAGAGCTCTACCTGGGCATAGATTTCTGGGAGAAATTTGGTATTGTTCCTTCATTTGTTAGTGAACTGACTCGCACAGAGCTACAAACTTTTAATACACATAACCTCACCACTGATCAGCAACATGAACTGGATATGGTCAAGGATTCTTTCCCGTCATTTGAAGTGTCTGGACTCGGAAAGACTTCTTTGGTTGAACATGTCATCGATGTTGGTGATAATGCACCTGTTAAACAGAGGCACTATCCCACATCGCCGGCTGTTCAACTAAAGGTTTATGCCGAACTCGACCGAATGCTTCAAATGGGCGTGATCGAAGAGAGTAACAGTTCTTGGTGCTCGCCAGTGGTTTTGGTACAAAAAGAATCTGGTAAAAACAGATTATGTATTGATAGCCGTCGTGTCAATTCACTAGCGAAAAAGGACGCTTACCCACTTCCCTTGATTGATGGCTTACTAGGTCGTCTAAATAGCACAAAGTACATTTCAAGTATTGATCTCAAAGATGCTTTCTGGCAGATTCCTCTGGCAGAAGCATCTAGAGACAAGACAGCCTTCACAGTGCCTGGTCGTCCATTGTATCAATTCCGGGTTATGCCCTTTGGATTGTGCAATGCTCCCCAGACAATGTGTCGGCTAATGCACAAAGTGATACCACATCAATATCACGAAAATGTCTTTGTTTATTTAGATGATTTATTGGTAGTCTCTTCCACGTTCCAGGAACATATGGAATTGCTGTCCAAAGTCTCTTCATTGTTAAGAGCGGCTGGGTTAACAATTAACCTCAAGAAAAGCAAATTTGTTCTGAGAGAGGTGAAATACTTAGGTTTTCTGGTTGGTGAGGACGGTCTTCGAACTGACCCTGACAAGGTAAGAGCTGTAGCAGAGTACCCAGCTCCATCTACAGTAAAACAAATACGACGTTTACTAGGAATGGCTGGTTGGTACCAACGTTTCATACCAAACTATGCAAGCGTGGTATCACCAATTACAGATTTATTGAAGAAAAGTTCTGGGAAATTAAAATGGACATTGGAAGCGCAAGCTGCTTTCGAAAATTTAAAACGATTGCTGACTACAGCACCAGTATTAGTGAACCCTGATTATAATAAAGAGTTCTTTATTAGATGCGATGCGAGTCTGACAGGAGTAGGTAGTGTGTTGTATCAGGTTGATACTGACGGACAAGAGTGTCCGATAGCCTTCATGTCGAAAAAACTTAATAAAGCTCAACGAAACTATTCTGTTTCTGAGCTTGAATGTCTTGCGGCAATTCTGAGTGTGAAGAAATTCAGGGGCTATGTTGAAGGTCACCGATTTACAATTGTGACTGATCACTCAAGTCTGAAGTGGCTTATGTCACAGAAGGACTTGAGTGGTCGTCTGGCTAGGTGGAGCCTAAAACTCCAACATATGGATTTTACCATTGTCCACCAAAAAGGTACCCAAAATATAGTCCCTGATGCTCTATCTCGTCTTTATGACGATACACACGAAGAATTGACGGAAGCATTAGTACATCACATTAATGAAATTAAAATCGACAATGAAGGTTATCGGCACAAGGAATATACGGATATGATAGCTAAAATTCAATCATCTCCCAAGGACTTTCCATCTGTTAAAGTCGTGGATGATAAGCTATACATACGTATTGAGCCAAGACCTGATGCAATACCCAACGATGTTCCTGTGTGGAAGCTCTGGGTACCAAAACCGATGACTTCAAACATGATTCAGAAACATCATGATGATAGTACTGCTGCTCATGGAGGTGTTAAAAAGACTTTAGAATTACTTCGACGTCTTTATTATTGGCCGGGCATGGCGTCGCAGGTACACAACTATGTTGTGTCCTGCGACACATGTAAACAAACAAAAGCCACGAATCAGATATTGCGTCCTCCGATGCAATATCAATTCGAAACAGCACGTCCATGGCAGAGAGTCTATATAGATTTTTTGGGACCGTATCCTCGTTCTACACTTGGGAATACGGTGTTATTGATAGTTCTGGATCATGCTACGAAGTTTGTACTACTGAAACCACTTAGAAACGCAACTTCACCGAAGGTGAATGCTTTTCTAAGGAATGAAGTGTTTCTTACATATGGGGTACCAGAGTTTCTACACAGTGACAATGGCAAACAGTTCACTAGTAGGAACTTTCAAAATCTTTTGTCAGATTTCGGCATTAAACACATTAGGACCGGTGTCTATAGTCCTCAAAGTAACGCGTCAGAGCGGGTCAACCGATCAGTTTTAGCAGCAATCCGAGCGTTCCTTAAAGGTCAACATACCAAGTGGGACTCACAAATTGGTGAAATCGCGTATGCACTGCGGGCTGCAGTACATTCAGCTACCAAGTACTCACCGTACTATTTATTATTTGGTCAACATCCAGTTTCGGATGGGAATACTTACCAATTGTTGAGATCACTACATCAGCTTGGTGAAGATGCTGGTGAGGAAATGGAACGCACTGATCATTTGACTCTGCTTAGGAACCGGGTTCAACAAAATTTAAAAGCAGCTTTTAAGAAATCGCAACATCAGTACAACCTGCGATCTAAACTACGGACTTTTCAACCACAACAACGTGTGTTTGTACGGCAACATCATTTGAGTGACGCTACCAAAAGGTTCTCGGCAAAATTGGCTCCAAAGTTCTTGCCTGCAATGATTAAGACTAAGATTGGAAATGTACTTTATGAGTGCATAGATATGAGCGGTAAGAATCTTGGAGTACATCACGCGAAAGACATCAGGGAATGATGTCTTTTCGTTAGGTAGGGTTGTTCCTCTGGCTGATTGTCGTCTCTGGGGTTCACATCTTCAGGTCATACTTACTGGTTGTATCGGGGTGTCCATGGTGCTGACGTTCGGATGGATGGTCGGTCTCAATGCTCAGTGAAGTTCTTAAGGACTTCATGAGTGTTGGAACCGGTCATCGGTCTTGACGCCAGTGACTGTGGGTATCTCGATCCCAGATACAGTTTAATAAGTGGAAGTAGTTCGGTGGTTTTCTGTCATGGAGGGGATGGCGACGTTTTTGTGATTTCAAGAGTAAAAATCTTGGTTTCTACCTTGAATTCATGGTGTAACGATCGCAATAATCACGAAACAATAATAAAACCAAATTCATCTTCGTTTTCAATTCAATAAAAATGCATTTCATTAGTTTCCGTTCATTCTTACATTAATAATAATTTTAAAATTTTCTAAAACTTAACTGCTAGTTAAATTTTGAACATACTATAAAAAGCAAACGAACGTACTAAATTTTTATTTCCAATGCTAATGAACAGACGTCGTTGTTAATCATTACTGAATTTTCGGAGATTGCCCGATTTTGTTTTGACATCAGAAGATGGAAAAATCAAAATCACATTTTGCAATTTCATAATTTAAAAATAATATTTGATTCCATTTTCTGCTTTTAAAGAGAAAACATTTTAATTGTGCTTTTATGTTATGCAAGATTATATTTTCGTGAAATTAAATTCATAACAAATAAATGTAGTTATAATAAGTGAAATGATAACAACATATTAAAATGTATCGATTATTGTGTATACAAAATATATCACAAAATAATTTTAAAGTGATACTGAAAAATTATGTAAATCTTTCGAATGAATAAAAAAAATTATCGTAATTCATTTACATTAGTGTCACATGCGAAATATGAACTTAATTCTTTAAACAACTTTAATAAAAATGTATAATAAATGTTGGTTCGTAAAGCAACTTATAATTTTTATTTGAATTACGAACAAAGTGGAATATTCACGCCGCAATGGGGTACAAAAAAAATACGAATAATAGTTTTATGTGCCAGGAACCTCGCTCGAAAGGATCTATTTTTTGATGGTGATCAATTTCGTATAACAAAATCAGATGCTGTTGAGTTTTGGAAAATCAAACTAATAACTTAAAACAACAGAATATTGATGACAGCAATCAACAGTTGCAACTAAGGTATTTATTATTAATATTTATGTTAATTTTAATTTAGACATTACTTTTGTAATGTCGAGATAAACTAAGGAAAAAGATAATAAGAGATTCCCAAATCTCGGATTCGAATGGGAACGGTCTGTTCACTCCGAATTCCTTTAAGTACCGTAACATTACTATTAATTTCTTTTTATATATATATTTGTATTACCAAAGGTCCAAATATAATAAATTGGCACCGTAACAGGGCCAACAATGCAAATATAATATAGTTACACTACAATCCAAAACGAGATTATTGGGCTAAAAGGTTACTCAAATAGTGTAAGAATCAAGATTAAGAATAACGTTTGCGTATAAATTTACAATATTCAGCGTAATACTGCGTAATCTAAACAATTGACAACGTACGTTTCATTTGGCAAAAAAAAAAGCCACAACAACGAACAACAATTGTGAGGTAAAAATAAAAACAATGTCATTGATATAAAGCAACAATTTCAAAGAGTGAATGACACCGATATGCTTTTTGAAATTAAGCTTTAGCTTCTCCTATTCTCCATACGGTTTGCCTTTGGAATGACAATAAACGAACGCAAACTGTAACCATACGTTGTATGGGTAAAAAAAATTCTTTAAAAACAAAACCGTGCTTTTCACATGGACATTTGTAGCCTTTTCAAAGTTTGAACCACCGTTGTTGCACGCATCAGATAAAAAAACGAAAAATGTTGTGTAACGTTACCATAATAAAATACATAGAGAAGTGTATTTAACCTGCTATATTTCGACAGCACATTCAAATTTCTGATTGATTATTTCGAAACTTATTTGATCACTTATTGTTTATATATAGGAGATCAGTTCAGATAGAGTACTTTTATCAATTTATCATCCATATTTGCCAAATGAAAAAATCAAAAATATTGTTATCTCATTACGGCATATCAATTGAAATTATTGTTTTAAATTCAATTAAAAATACAGGCGCGAATTTTATTTATCGGGAGGTACATACTTGTTTTTTGAAAATCAAAACCATACACAGAGTACACAAAAAATAAAAGCAGAAATAACTTTTTTCCTTTCGTCAATACCAACAAAATATCAAAATTTCAGATTTTTTAAAAATCAAAAATTTAAAAATCAACAAAAAAATGTACGTTTTCAAAATAATAGCCCTCCTATAATAAAAAAACAAAGAAAAATATTACGTCTATCGACCCCTAAATCAATTCATAAACTAAATTCTCTAAACTTCAAAGGAAATGTATAAACTAACTAAGAGAAAATAAATATAAAAAAGGAAAAAAAAGTTTTAAGTTTTAAACCATTACCAAAACTACGTGAAAAAGCCTCAAAAATTCAACCGCGCATAACGCCGATTCAGAGTACACAAAAAATAAAAGCAGAAACAACTTTTTTCCTTTCGTCAATACCAACAAAATATCAAAATTTCAGATTTTTTAAAAATCAAAAATTTTAAAATCAACAAAAAAATGTACGTTTTCAAAATAATAGTCCTCCTGTAATAAGAAAACAAAGAAAAATATTGATTTTGGGAGGTACATACTTGTGTATGGTTTTAATTTTGTTTTACTATATACAGTGAAACCTCCTAATGTGACCACCCCTTCATTCTGACCACCTCCTTAAATGGACCACTTTTTTACAGTCCCAACATATTAGCCATACAAATTTGTTCTAAAAATTATCTTTAACCTGACCACCTCCCTATTCTGTTTAGCGACCAGTGTATTTGTAGTTATGCGAATTAAATCAACTCCCTTAATATGACCAAAAATATTTTTTTTTAAATGTAAACAGAGAAATACATCTTCTTCTTTTACTCTTTAGTCTCTTCTGTACACATGTCAAATCGTCATTGAATACGCTCGTCCAGACTTACATATTTATTGTCTCCACGGGTAAGTGCCGGTGATACAGTTATAATCGCTGTCGAAAAAAGAAACTAACAACTTTGTTGTAATGGAGAATCTCCGGATGTATGTGAGCCACCAGATACAGATGAAATTTTCCTTGCAATTGTTAATGAAGTGAGAGCCGAAAATTCAGACCCTCTTGTGGGAGGTAATTCTGAAGAAAGTGATGAAGAACCGTTAGAAAATGAAACATGGTGTCCACCAGGTATGGAATTCTGGAAAGTCATGGAAAGTCAGGGGATTTTATTTTGGTCAGGGAAAGTCATGGAAAGTCATGAAATTTTGATCATGTCTCTGGAAAAATTTTATTTTAACCAAAACTTTTATTAAAAATTATATTTCATATATTCTTAATAATTTATATGGTCCGGTTGGAGAAAAATTATGTGTTTTCGTTTATATGCACAAAAAATTCACTTTGTATCCTGCCGCTATAACAATGTGTGATCTTAACAGTTTGCCTATTTGCACTAACCGACTGATAAGTAAAACAGATAAAAGAATATGCTTTAGACTCCCGTCTGATGCACTCGATTTCTCCGTCTACTATTGAAGACGATAAGACGTCTACTATAAGACGATTTCTCGTCCTACCTGAGCAACTGCCTCTTCCTCTTGAACTCATTTATTGTTCACATAACTTTAGAACGTTTTGTGCTAATCATTTTATTACCGGCTCCTTAAAGCGAAGTAAATTCCTTAAACAAATCCTAATGTCTCAAAACCTTAACCTCAGTTAGTATGATATCTTCGGCTGTTCAGAGACGTTAATTTTTAATTTATAATAAATCACACCAAACATGACTAACTTTGTATAAAGAAAAAATTGGAAACCGCAATGTATCGGTCAGTCAGAAAATCTGAAATAAATTTTTCGATTGTACAGTGAAAACCAAACGCAACGAGCTTGTTGATCAAGTTAGCATCCCAGATTCGATCAAATGCTGTTGAGATGTCTAATGTGACAATCTAATTTTCACCATATTTTGCAAGTATGCAGTTCGAACAATTGGATACTAAACTCAGTAGTACGACTGTTGATTTTTTGTTTCGAAAACCGAGTTGACTGACTATCAGATATCAAATTTTTCTCTTCCAAAAAATTTGATATATGTGAATGAAATTTTTTTTCATATATTTTAAATAGGAGTGGGAACTGTAAGACTGGTGATCTATAATTTGATATATCACATTTCATTCCTTTTTTGTGAATCGACTGGGTATTGGCCAACTTCCAGCACGAAAAAAATACCAAATTTATAAAATGTGTAGAAAATTTTAGTTAAAGTGCGTGAAAGTTCTTTTGAAAATGTGTTTAGATCATTAGGTTAGAAGAATAACTAAAGGTTAGCACATAGAATTTTGTCCAGTGAAAAGGCTTTGTTGTTGTTTAACCCGACCTTCAAAGTTTTTTGGCAATTTTGGTTTTGAAATTAAGCTTTCATATTAACTCCTGAATTTGGGGCTTTCGATCTTTTGATGTTCCAGAACAGTTGGGTTTGAATCAAAGCGTTTTACGAACAATTTCAATGATATAGAGATGCTATAATAATTAGTACCACAATTTACAGAATCAAAGGCACTCAAACTTTTGTCAGAAATTGACATAATCGAAAGTTTTGCCACTTTCGATCTCTGAATTTCGGCTCATTCGTTTTCAATTTTCTGGTATTAAACTATTGTTAGCTTTTTGATACTATAGGACCGATTAATGAGATTTTTGTTGTGTAATTAAATGTTAAATAATCTACGTTAGCTTCTAAGAGGCAATTTGGCCACCTTCGAAAACATATTTTATTGTGGTTTTATTATTAAAAAGGGAACGAATTTAACAATCCCGAATTGAATGGTTTCAGTCAAGCTTTGAGCAGAATCGTTTAGTATAACAATGACGATCGAACTGGGAAACATGTTTAGCACACTAAACATGTTTAGCACACTAAATATGAAATATTCATTATTTAAACTCTTTAGTAGCCGAAGATGGCATCTCCACTAGAGAAGGAAATGCGGAACATTCATCGGGCATTGAGTTCTATTTGATCAGTCTATTAAAATAATCATTCTGGAAAGCGATAGTTGTTCCACTACGAGGTATTTTATGTAGTTAAATGGGGGTCAAAATTTTTTAGTTTTGTTTTTAAAAAAGTCATGGAATTTTCATATTTTTGGTCTGGAAAGTCATGGAAAGTCAGGGAATTTTGTTTTGAAAAAATAGTGGACACCATGTGAAAAACCTCTGCCAACATATTCTGAAATCACCAACAGTTTGGCAACTTTAAAACATTAAGGAGTTAATATGAATGAACTCCACTTCGAACCCAAAATAGTAGCTAAACTTTTAAAGGAGTTAAACATTAGCAAAGCCTCAGGAGTGGACAATATTCCACCCATTATTTAAAAAACCTTTTCATAAGTACTTGCACCAACTTTGACTAAAATATTCTACCAATCCTACAAATCTGGTATATTTCCCTCGTGCTGGAAGTTGGCAAATATCCAGCCCGTCCCCAAAAAGGGACCAAAATCCGATATATCAAATTATAGGCCAATAGCTTTACTATCGGTTCTATCCAAAGTCTATGAGCATTATATTAATACACACATTTCAAAATTTCTGGAAGAACATCATTTAATATCCGACAGCCAATACGGTTTTCGAAACAAAAGATCAACTACCGATCTATTAAACTATGTAGCGCATTGTTGGAATAGCATACTCGATAAAGGTGGTGAAACATACGTTATCGCTTTAGACATCTCCAAGGCATTTTATCGAGTCTGGCATGCCAACTTAATCAACAAGCTCGTTGTGTATGGTTTTAATCCCAATGTTGTGAAGCTGATTCAAAATGTTCAATCCAACGGATAGATTTCGGTAACCTTAGACGGATTTTCTTCTGAGTCAAAACTAATTAACACTGGTGTACCGTCAAGGCTCAGTATTTTCCCCAACCCTATTTTTGTTTTATATCAACGAATTGTTGAAAATCACAAGCAAACCAATAAATAGTTTTGCAGATGATAGTACTCTGCACAAGTCGTTCGAGCCCCTTTCTTCAAAAGGTAAAATGCACGAACGAATTAATCCCGCCCGGAAAGACGCTGCCATAAACGTGAATAAAGACCTAAAAAAAGTCGCCGATTGGAGTGACCAAAAGCTGGTCAATTTCAACTCTACCAAAACACAGCTGTTGATTGTTTCCAGATTAAAGACTGAGTTCCCCAAAGATATTTTATTCAGTATGTGTGATGAACCAATAGGTGAATGTAAAAACACTCGTTTATTGGGTGTCACAGTTTCAAATGACCTACTCTGGAACGATCATGTAATGGCGAAGGCAAAAAGCGCGTCTAAAAAACTCGGCCTCCTAAATAGATGCAAAAAAATTTTCACTCCATACCAATTGCTCCATGTTATAAGTCCTATATTCGTCCCTGTATGGAGTACTGTTGTCAAGTTTGGGATGCTGCTTCTGTTTCCAGATTGGCCCTCTTGGACTCTGTTCAAAAGCGGGCTATACGAATTATGGGTGATCGACCTTTGACATCAAAACTTGATTCCCTACAACATCGTCGCACTGTTGCTGACCTCGTTGTTTTTTACAAATATCGTTATCAACAGTGCTCAGATGAGATTAGCGGCATCATGCCTCAAACTTACTCTTATCCCTGTTCCACTCGCCAATCGGCTTCCGCAACCAGTGAAACGGTCGAGATCCCGCGATGCCATACTGGCAGATCGCAGAAAGACTTCTTTGTCCGAACTGCATACAAATAGAATAGTTTGCCAGAACCCTTAGTCTCAGGTGGTTTCAACCCGCAGAGTTTAAAAAAAAAGCGTTCATCAACACCTTGGAACCTTAAGACCTGTGTGTTGTTGTGACACATATTCTAAACCCTATTATACAGCACTTTTTGTTAAAAAAAAAATAAATAAGTGTCCTTAAATGGTAACATCAATTGTTCAAACAGAAAATATTTTTCAGTCATATTTAGTTGAGAAAAAGACGTTTGTTTTATTTACCATTTGTCAAAACTTCTATAAAACGACCAAACTCCGAAAATATAATTTTGGTCAATATTCAGAGAAGTTTCTTCAACCCGACCACCTCCGTAAAATGACCAGAAATATACAGTCCCATAAGTGGTCGCTTTCGGGAGGTTTCACTGTATGTATTTGTATTTTTCTAATGTTCTTAATAGTCTTAAGATATGTGTTACTACTGGGCAAGAATTTGGTCTTGGCCTGTTTGCCATCGTTGATTAAATAAATAAATAAAAAGTGTATTCATACAGATAATAAAATCGAAAATTCAAGAAAATCGATAATTTGTTCAACTTAGAGGTCAAAAGTTACGTGAGACAGGTGAATGACCACCTGTATGGATTAAATATAGATTTTGTCGAAACAATCAATATTGCCAAAGAGCGAAGTTAGTTATCTGTCACCGAATAGAGAATATGGTCGATTTTTTACTCATGCGGTAAAACTTTGTACTGAAAATTCATGACATATCCCATAAAAAACTCAATAAAAACCTAACGAATAAAGATACCATCAAGAACAGTATATCGTTGAAAAGGTAATTTGTTGACCTTTAAAATAAAAATTTAAAAAAAAAATTAAAGGTAAGGTTTTGAGCCGAAGGGTGAAAATATATTAAAACTGACATTTTGACCATCTTTCGTTAGGCAACAATAAATTTTGAATAATTAATCTTAAAGTAGACTAAATTACCTTTTCAACGATATACTGTTGACGCAAATCGGATAAAAAATGAAAGAGCTGTGTTTGAATTTGATTCCTTTTTTGATTTTTTGAAACTTTGTATGGTGATATCTCATGAAAAACCACTTATTGAATTTTTTCGGTCAAATTAGTTTTTTATTTTCACGAGACGAATCTATTAACGCATTTTCAGACAAATCGGAAATGGTCACCTAAGATCCTCTCTCGATTTGATCTGAAATGGTCGGTCCTCTACATGTTTTCAGCTGCCAGCAATTTACCCCCTTAACAACTACATAGTATGATGACAAACAACACAACATACTCAAAAATAACAAATAAAAACGCTATTTATTATCAATCCAAAAAGGTTGAAATTTTATTTGATTTTTCATGTTTGCTTTATTTCTTTAAAATAAAATTGTTATCAGGTATAAGTTTAATACACAGACCTTAATATCATACCACAACAACTTCACAAATAAATAAATTTTCAAAAATTATTATGAGCAGTTATACACTATATTATATTAAAAACACTTGTTTGCTGGTCACTCTGATAACAATCTACCTTTTGATTATAATTTACATAATCTCCTCGATCACAAAATGAACAAGTATATATATGTAGTAAGATTCTCCATCTCTTGCTTCCTCTATTCTCATCTTTTTCATCGTACACAATTTAAAAATTTTCATTTCCATGTATCATCTCAATAAAAATCTTTTCAAACGAGAATATATCCCCCTCCAAATACAGACAACCATTCTTATTATTTATAAATGCACAACTGCATTCTGTCTACACTGAAAAAAAAGAATGTTTGAAAAGTATTTGCGGCAAACTTTCGTATGTTTTGTACAAATATTAATTTTTTGTAGCAAATATTTATTATTGATTACAAACAAAAATTGTTTGTTACAAACAGCACGTTAAAAACTCTTTTTGGCTCAAAAAACTAATATTTGATACAAACAGTTTAGTGATCATCCCAAACATTTTAGGTGTTTGTCTCTACTAATATCAAAATTCAAAATAAATTTTTTGTTCGAAACAATCAAACGATTTCGAACAACCAATTTGATTGTTTGGGTTAAATTATATTGAAAAGAAGTATATTTATCGTTAACAACAAATGTTTCTTATAAAAAACAATCGTTTGAGTAAAATATTTTAGTTTTTGAACTTCTGTTTTTCTTTCATCATTGTCAAAAGTGATCAAAAGTCATAAGTGATAGTAACGAAAGTGCGTTTTATAATTAATTAAAATATTGTTAGTGGTAATTAAAGATATTGATTAGTAAATTGAATTTAATGGTGGTTTTAAAAATTATGTGATGTGACAGTATTTTATCAATTGAGAGAAAATTTTGTCCATCAATTTTGTGAGAAATTTTAACAAAATTTTTAATATATTCATATATAATGTCTTCATTGGTTCCATCAGTAAGAAACAACAACAACATAATCAGCAAATTCAAGAAATGTATATTCAACATATCCATAGGTTTGAAAAAGATTAAGAATATGAATATACTTTAGTGAATATAGTTTATTAATTGTTTAATTTTTTTGTAGTCCGAAGCCGCTATAAACAACTTGAAGTGTTCAACAACCAAGAATTAATTTAATTGGAAATTCTTTCAACCAGGCTTGTCATCGTTGCTTTATTTGGTATAGGAGCAGATTTTTACCAATTTTAATTTAGATAAGGCTGAGTACAAATATTGTATTGTATGGCAAAATTTAAATGCTGGTCATCTTTGTTTAAAGATATCTTTTGTTGTTTGCTTATTATGAAGATAAAAGGCTGGTATTGCAGTTTATTGAATATATTATAGTAATTGCAAATTAGATATTAATATGCAATTTTAAAAACGTTTAACGCGGTGGAATCACTCTTTAAAAGTTTTTTATGCGAAAAATGCTCGTACTTTCTATGTATTGCAATAAAAAGTATAAAAAAAATTAGAAAATAAAAAACAAATAATTGTATATATTTAAGCAATAAAATATTTATGCTTAATTTCTAATTTCATAAAGCAATAATAATTATAATAAACCAAAGCATAAAATAATAAATATATGTAAATATTTACTACATATGTCTTTAAAATTAGAGCTATTATTGTTTCATTTACACAATTTACACTTTTGATATAAACATATAAGTAATTGTGTTTGTATCAAGTGGCAATATTATTTTTAAATACAGTCGCATATAGTAGAAAATAGTCCCGTTTGATTTGACAAAACATCTCAGTTTTATAAAAAAAATTTAAACATTGCATGCAATTTTTTTCATAAAACTCAGTTAATTTAGTCAAATCGAACCAGCCTATTCTCTATAAATGCGGTTGTATTTAAAAATAATATCGTTACTTGAGACAAACACAATTATTATATGTAATCGTTCACACTAAACTTCCATGTTTCTCGTAAATAGAAATTATTGTTTGGGCTAAATATTACAGCCTTTTCCCCCAAACACCTTTTATATTACAAAAGTTTGCCACAAAAACTTTATGTCATTAACAATAAACATTTTCTGTTTGTAGAAAACTACAATTTTTCATTCCCCCAAACACTTATTGTTTCCTCTAAAATATAATCACATTTGTACCAACTAGAATTAATATTTGCGGGTAACAATAATGTTATTTACAACAAACAAAGCTCCCAAACACTTTTCTTGTTTCCTGCAAAAAGTGTTTGAGGCAAACATATCGTTTTTTGAGTGTACATATGGAGGGCTCAGAATACACGTGAACCAAGTCCATTTTGTGTTTTTTTGTGCTACAGAGGTTTAAAGTTAAAGCTTTATAACAAAATTACCTATTAACATTGTTTTAATTATAAATTAAATTTGTTTAACCATATGTGGTCCAGCATGTGCTGAACAAATGACAAAATGCCTAAACATATGCTTGAACAAAAAACCAAAAATGGACTTGGTTCACTTGTATTCTGAGCCCTCCATATAACATTATGCCTTAGCTTTACATAACAAAAATTTCTATTTAGACACAAACAAGTATTATTAATTGCTATTGAGTTACGCACCAAAACAATTAACTAAAAAAAATATTAAAATATTATTGATTAACTTGTCGCACACATAAATGCTTTTATGTTTCTTTGGATTTAAAAGCTGGAGCCGAAATAAATTAGCAAACAGTTATCGGATCTATTTCATTATGAAAGTTATTATTTTAGATTTAGAGTAAAACTCGAAATAGTCCGTCGTTACACGTTTGTACTTTAAATTATTATTTAAAGTAACAATACGATACATTTTTGCGTTTTTATCAAGAAAAAAAATGAATTTGTCTGTGTATTTTGAAAGATGTGGATGAAAGGAAATTTCTCTCCATTTGGAGATTTCGTGTTGAGTTTAAAAAAATGTTTTGTCAAACATATCATCAATATAAATTTTAATATATGTATTTTAACATTTAATTTGGTTTTGAACATTATCAAATAGATCTAACAAATGTTCCAAATTTCGATTTCAGAACCATAACGACAGATACCTATATCTAACAGAAAAGTTTGTTGAAATAAGGAAAACTCAAAATAGATCGTGATTTTAATTCGAAAATCTGTATAACAACTGATACATAAATCAATTATGTTGCAAAATTTACATTATTCTTAGTAAAAACATTTTTTATAAATATTTTGATTTTTGAATTCTTTTGGGAAAACTTGAATTACTTGGTGTAAACTGCATCAAAATTTGTGTTTTTTAAATTAAAAGAAAGGAAATTGAATTAATAAATATTTATATCCCTAGAATCTTACTGTACTCCAAATATTCATAGAGTTTTATTTTCAAAGAATTTGAACTGTAGAAGCTCTATCGAAATCCGTCCGGACGAAAAAAAGTGAAACTGCTGAACCCAAATAATTTCAAAACTTTAACTCCTTTCATTGGAGTTCCGTAGTTCTGCATTCCTTTCGGAAAAAATTACGCTTTCAGTAAACACCAGAAGGATTTGATTAATATTTGATTAACTTTGAGATGTGTTGAACAAAGTATCGGGCATCTACTAATCGGGTGTGGTGCTAATCGGCATGGTCCGGGTTCAGAAACTGCTACTGCCCTTGGGCGGTACCACAAATCTTCTTACGTCAGGTTGGTTAATTTTCAGCATATTGGAATAAATGGTCTACATCATGTGGCACGCCCTCACAAGCGGACACTTATCAAGTTTCTGTATCAACTCTGCTTATGTTATTATTTAGGATGCGTCACCAACCGTTTCAAATTAAAATCTCGAGAAAATTTTTAAAATCTTACCCTCACTTTTTTTTGGAATTTCATGACGATTTGGATCATAAGAGTCTAAATAAACAATAAAAATACAAAAATGCCATCTCTCTGCCGGCCGTCATGTGCAACGAAAACGTGAAAATGACTGTGTAGGTTGCAATAATTTTTCTTTGACTGGAAGCGATGTTTAATTTTTCTGGTTGATATTCTTACTACTTACAACCAAACAAATTGACTATGAAAATGTACTTTAATGCTTGATTAAATTATTTTACTATAATTCTAAAATCTCAATCAACCGTGATTTTTATACAAATTCAATATCAAATTATTATTTCCTACTTCTAATGCTGATGAAATCTTTATTTTTTCTATCTATCAAATGTTGATAAAAGAGTAAATTTCATCACTTTGATTTGTTTCAATTTAATGCTTTGTTTGTGATTCAGTCATAGTAATAATTTTTTTATATGGTTTGCATATACATACTTGACTTATTAATGTAATTCACGTCTGTAATTGAATTTTTCAGTTTAAAATATAGTTTAGTAGAGAATAATGGATGCATTCAACTCTTTTTGATTCTTTTAAAAAATCTATTTGTATGAGTAAAATTATTTTGTAATTTTTTTATGAGAAATGTTTTTATGTTGAGGGTTAAACAAACTATATAGTTGAATAAAATTAAATATGAATAATTCACGGAAGTATTAACAAATTTACGAGTTTAATTCCATTCATCATAAAATTGTGCAGATTAAATCAGACAAAGTCACGATTTTATGATACAATTTGAGAAAAAAAAACTGAAGTAAAATCGCAGTATAAGAAGTAATGAAGAAGAAGTCATTGAGTTATACCGATCCACGAAAAGAATCGGAGGTCTAGTACATACATTAAGGGAAAAGTTTTATTTTTATTTTCGATTATATGTTCACTTAACGTTCTTGTTATTCTTTATTAGATATAGTTAAAACAAAACGAATACTAACAAAATTTCATTTCCACTTCAAATCGCTGTTATCTTTAGATATCATATCAATGATAAAAAGTAAAATTGTGTATTTTTGATTTGGGGAAAAGTTCAAATAAATTATAATAATTATAGAGGAAAAATCGATGATTGTCGATAAAACAAAAATCATCATACCACTACCGATATAAGGCCAGACCTAACCAATTATTCTTCGATACTAAACTAATTTTATAATTCTCAGTATTTTTAATGACTATAAAAAATATATTACTATTATATCAATTTTTTAAATTATGAATTCATTCATAAACAAACAAATATAGAATAAATTTTCTTTATAAAATTTAAATGTTCTATTTTATTTTTGTACGTTTTCTTAAAATTATGATCTTGATTTTTGATTTTGACCGTGACGTCATTTATTCATTGAATCAATTTAAAGAATTTTAAGTAAAACAAATAACTTTTTTGTAATTTATTAAATTGTTTATATATAATATGATGAGTAAGAAAAATATTTATAGGAAGTATAATTGTAATAATCGTTGAATCTCAGAATTCAGATATACGTACGAATTATTCGAAACTAATTCAATTTGCCAAAATTATGTACATCTAACAGCTAATTTGACCAATTTCTCTTTTTGTTATTAAAAGTTAAAACATTTTTTGTAGTTTACAGCTGTCGTTTTTAAAAATAATAATATTTAGTAAAAAGCCTTGAGTTATGTAGAATTATTCTATGATCTTAAAATTTGCGTGGCTGGTTTCTTTACATAAAATCTGTTTTTGATTTTATCGTTTTTTCATTTGATTATAAAATTTTAGCTGTAAAAATCTAAACATATTTTTTTTTGCAGATTCGACAATTATTCAGCCAATGTTATGGTTGATGGTAAACCTATAAATTTAGGATTATGGGATACAGCTGGACAAGAAGATTATGATCGATTACGTCCTTTATCATACCCACAAACAGATGTTTTTCTAATTTGTTTTTCTCTTGTTAATCCAGCATCATTTGAAAATGTTCGCGCAAAATGGTATCCAGAAGTACGCCATCATTGTCCATACACACCAATAATCTTAGTTGGCACAAAACTTGATCTGAGAGACGATAAAACAACAATAGAAAGATTACGTGATAAAAAACTATCACCAATTACTTATCCACAGGTATGTTACAGTTTTATTTTAATTTTTTTCTCTAAAAACTATTTTAAAGAATTGTATGTAAACATCTTCGTTGAATTTGAGCTCTATAATTTGGTTTTGACTTTTAAAATGTTTCGATTTTCTTGACAAGATTCAAAGTGCTAAGAAAGTAATAAATAAGTCTGGCATGATGAATAAATGGCGAAGGACGATGTCATACTATATAATAGCCTTGCCGGACTATCCTTAATAGTTATTTATGTATTAGAGGTTATTAGGGCCGGTGAGCCTTATCTCAAGCGACCTTGGACCTGGAGGGAGGGATGTCACTTGATGGACATAGTAATCCAGTAACGCCAGTAGCACGGAATACAAGATTTTTTTCTCCTACAGGCTACATTGTTCAAAAAAATCTATACTGTTCTGTGTTCTAGAAAAATTATAATAAATATTATAGACACAAATATGTAAAACATTAGTATTAGTCTGTGAATATTTATAAAAAATCATCGGCCTAGTTATTTTTTGTTCAATAAGCATAGCAAATCATGCATAGATAGAACAAAAAACTAAGGAGACGAAATGTCTACAGCAAATTATTTGAATGTGATAATAATTTATTTTACAACATTCAACAACATTAATTTGAATCAGTTGAGATGTTCGGGATCTTTTCAGAAGTAAGTACTCGGTTCAGATTGTACTCCACTGGGCATTTTTTTTAGGCTTTTGGTTTGGTCAAATCTAGCAGATTTCTCTCAATATGATACTACAAAATGACAACATCTCGTTATAGAAAACTTGATTTAAACGTCTGAAAATTCTTCTAATTGACATTTTAAGGATGTTGTAACTCTAAATATTTATTTCAGTGGAATAAAATCAAGCCCAATAATTGATTACACAAAAATGAAAATCGTTTTATTAACATTATCGTGGCCGATAAGATAGTTCCCCGTAATTAAATCCAAAATCATGCTGATATCTGCGATTTATTGATATCAGTTGATCAGCGAAGCGATTATTGAGCAGATTTATTGATATCAGTTAGAGCGGTTTAGTGCAGGCCAGATCTACCTCACAATCACACAAGTGGTGACCTACTTTACGGGGTGCTAATCCACCGGCTCCATGTCCCGGTTCAGGAACTCTGCTACTTCCCTTCTGCGGTACCGTAAATCTTCTATCGTCTGGTTAGTTGGGTGATCAGGATCATTGAATAAGTGGTCTACATCGGGCGCGAACCCTCACATATGGGACACTTGACAACAGTTTCGGGATCAACTCTACTTATGCAGTTGCGTGACCAACCGCACCTTACTTGCGGTAGGATGAATTTGCTGCTTTGAAGTATTTTTCAGTTTATAGATCATATGTATGTGCATGAGCATTTAGTTTGAGGAGATTAATGTTGCAAGAGCTTATCAACCAAGAAAGCGTAAGTGCTTTTATCAATGTTGCAACCCAATAAAGATTGTTGTTGTAGCGACGGGTTTGGTGCTAATCCTCCGGCCTCATGTCCATGTTCAGGAACTCTGCTACTGCACCTTGGGCGGTACCACAAATCTTCCTTCGTCAGGTTGGTTATATTTTCAGGACAAATGAATAGGTGGTCTACATCGTGTGGCGTACCCTAACATGTGTAAATTTTATAAAGATTAAAACTGAAAAATTTCATGTAATAAGTAAATAATTTTATGCATCATCAAACAGGGAAAAATTTGAGTTTTGCCAGACGTGTTATAAAACAGTTTTCGTAAAGCCAAAACGTACATGGTTCGTCTTTTTTCTACAAACAATACCAAGCAGTGTCTGATTTCGGCAATGATGTTATGGTAGTCAACAACAGCGACCAAGCAGTTCAGCTAATTCAAAAATATGTTTAGCAAAGTTAAAAACCAAACAACAATGAAAAAAGGAGACAGAAAACACAAAACTTTATTTATTTATTACATGAAATTTTTCAGTTTTAATCTTTATAAAATTTATTTCAAAGATTCCGTAATCCAAAACTATATGGCACACTCGCACGTACTAACACACTACGCTCAACTCAAATTTTGTTCAGGTAATGCAATTTATAAATTTTAAAAAATTAAAAAAAAACTGTTCTCGAGAAATTTTGAGTAATTCTCGAGATTCGGGATTTCCCGAAATGTTAAAATCTCTACTCTCGAGATTTGGGATGAAAATTCTCGAGAATTCCCGTGGGGAAATTTCCGAAGTTCAACTCTAGATGGGATAATTTTTGATGGTTTGCTTTTTCTGATTGCATTTTCTTCCTGCGACAAAATGATATCGAGTATGCTGTTGGTATTAAATTTGCGAAAGTATTAACATTTATCTAGATTCTAGATTTTTTACTTCACCACAATTTTAAATTGTGTGAAGTAATGCAATCTATCGTGAAAAAAAAAAATCTTACATACCCCAAATTTTATTTTTTCTTTTGTTATGGACCATCCTCTATCTAAATAGCCAAAAAAAAATTTGGTGTACGTCTGTGTGTGCGTGGGTGGGTGGGTGGGTGGGTGGGTGGTTGAGTTTTCTGCATAGGATCTTCATGAAACTTTGGCAAATGATACAGGTTCACTTGAAAATAAAAGATCTGGATTCATTTTAAATTTGGACAAAATGGCGGGGGGTCTCCCGAACACCTCTAAGTTTAAATCTTGAATAACTTCTGATCCCGAGCTATGATCTTATTGAAACTTAGTATATAAGGTTTTAGTACTGTTTCCAATATTTCCGCATACCAACTTCCGGTTTGTCACTTCCGGTTAAAAAGTTTTTTTTTCAGGTGTTTATCCCTACTGTAGCCTACAATTACCGATCGATTTTCATGAAACGTTGCGAAAAGCTTTTAAATAACATAAAAAAGATTTTATCAGCTTTTGGAGCACATTGGATAAAGGGTTGGGGGGTCCACCATACAACAGGTGGTTTTTTCCACAAAGTTTTTATGTTTGTTGGGAGCATAAAACATTCATTCGTGAATGAATTTTGATGACACTTTGGAAAAAGACGCAAACATGTATGACAAAGAACTGATTAGTTTTTGAGCGATAGTGAACAAAGTGGTGGGGGGTCCCTGGAGCACCTGTTTTTTTGAAAGCTCTATAACTTCTGTACCTGATAAGCGAATTGGATGAAACTTGGTACATAAGTATGTAGTACGGTTTAAAATAGTTCTGCGTCCCAACTTCCGGTTTTTCACTTCCGGTAAAAAAAATTGTTTTTGTACTTTTTTGAAGTTTTTTCAGTGTCTTTATGCTCACTACAGCCTACAATAATGAAGTGATTATGATGAAACTTATGGAATAGGGCTCCAATTAGTGTGAAAAGATAATTATCATGTTTTGGGACACATTGATCAAAGTGGTGGGGGGTCTACCATACAAATGCTGACTTTTCACACTTTGTTTTTTTAAGTTTGTTGGGAGCATACAGACTTCATTCATTAATTTATTTTAATGACACTTTGGAAAAAGATGGAGACTTAAGTAACAAAGAACTGATTAGTTTTTGGATAATATTGGAATAAGTGGTGGGGGTCCTCCCAAACACCTGTTTACTGTGTCAGCATTTTTTCAATGTTTGTTGGGAGCACACAGCATTCGTTCGTGAACCAATTTTGATGACACTTTGGAAAAAATGCAAACATGTATGGCAAAGAACTGATTAGTTTTTGAGCGATAGTGAACAAAGTGGCGGGGGGTGTCCCATACACCTGTTTTTTTTTAAGCTCAATAACATCTGTACCTGATAATCGAATTGGATGAAACTTTGTACATAAGCATTTAGTATGATTTACAAAAATTCTGCATCACAACTTTCGGTTTTTTACTTCCAGTAAAAAATTTTTTTTTTTAATTTTTGGCAGTTTTTTCAGTATCTTTATGCACACTACAGCCTACAATAATGAAGTGATTATGATAAAACTTATGGAAAGGTTTCAATTAGTGTAAGAAGATAATTATGATCTTCTGGGACACATTGATCAAAGTGGCGGGGGATCTACCATACAACTGCTGACTTCTCACATTTGGTGTTTAAAGTTTGTTGGGAGCATACAGATTTCATTCATTAATCAATTTTAATGGCGTTTTGAAAAAAGATAAAGACTTTATTGACAAAGAATTGACTAGTTTTTGGACAATATTGGGATAAGTGGTGGGGTCCTCCCGAACACCTGTTTATTGTTTTAATGTTTGTTGGAAGCACACAACATTCGTTTGTAATTTTGATTACACTTTGCAAAAAGATGCAAATATGTATGGCAAGGAACTTATTAGTTTTTTTAGCGATAGTGAACAAAGTGGAAGGGGGTCCTTTTGCCTCCGAGCACCTGTTATTTTGGAAGCTCAATAGCTTCAGTACCTGATATGATAATCGAGCTGGATGAAATTGGGTACATACACATTTAGTACGGTTTACAACAGTTCTGCATCCTAACTTCCGCTTTGTCACTTCCGATAAATTTTTTTTTACTTTTTCTCGTACAACAGAATTTATGTTTGTTGGGATACTACTGCCTGCTTTAATATTTTTATTATTAGAACTACGAAGTCCATAATATTGGTTAGCTTTTAATTAAAGTATTTTATGGATATTAGCTCATTATATATCCAGAACACTATGTTTCCAGAGCTGTGGTGAAGTCAGCCTATGCATCAGCGTCGCAATATTTTTTTCATGTTTGCTTAACTGTCTGTTTTTTTTCTCGGTAAATTTTCTCATGAGGGAAAATCATGTGATAAAAATAATTCACTAAATTCATTCTCACTAAAATGGGTAAAATTCTCCCAATCCGCGTTTTTAATATTTATGTAGCTTTGGTCTCGGATTTTATTTAGTCGATGAAACGGTTTAATGTTATCATGATAGGAACGTAATCTGATCTCAATTCAAGTTCAGTTTTCTATTCAGCAACCAACTTTAGTCTTTAATGATATGTTTGCAAGGCGAATATCTGGTTATGAATATATGTTATTTGTTACTCTTGTTGGTTGTGGCTCGTCGAAGACTTGAAAACATCAATTTAGGGATGTTTTCGCCACGTTGCTGTTGTAGCGACGTTGATAAAGTGCTACTCGTTTCAGAATCTCTGCTACAGCTCTTGTGCGGTACGACAGACCTTCCGTCGTCAGGTCCGTCGTATTCTCTAAACATGTAAATAGGTGGTAAACATCATGCGGAGGGCCATCACAAGAGGGGCATTTGTCAATAATTTGGGGGTCAATTCTATTCATGTAATTATACAATATTCTGCTAGGCAAATGGTTTTCTTCTGCAGCGATTTGTGGAACTTCTTCATTCAGGACTCGATTATGCACATAGTTGTTTATTGTTTCTTCTACAGCCTTGGTGTGAAGCCCGTTTTATACCACTTCTTCATGTAAGCTCATCGATATTCCTGGTGATACGATCTTCTCTAACATCAGTTTGAAAAGGCTTAACAGTTTTCCTTATGGTTCTATGTGGTGAATCCATTAATAGGATGTCATCGCATGGATTTTGCAAATTGTGACAGGCCCATATGTATTGTTTAGATAGCATTTCATTGTGCTCGCGGACCGGTAAGATATTACATTTCTCATGCATGTGGTCTCTATGAGCCATAAGGTAGCATCCAGTAGCGTTTCTAAAGGGACGTTTGGTGTGGGTTGCATCTTCTTCCAGTGCGTATCAGAAATTTGAGGTGCCCATATGGGTGCTGCGAAATTTATAATGGGTCTACCTACAGATTTGTAAGTTGTGATAATTGTGATTTTGTCATTGCCTCATGAATTTTCATCTAGCGTTTTTAATGTATTGTTTCTGCTTTTCGCTTTGAGTTCACCTGTTGTGCATGAGCATTGAACCTGAGTAGTGGGTCGAATATTACGGATGTTTAATTTTGTATTCACCTCCTTCCTCCAAGTGGTGCAAAGGGTAGTATTAAACTTTTTTTCTCACGATAGTATCAGCTTTCTAGTTCTAAACTATTTATTATGGGAGTTCAGGTATTCGTTCAACTTATGGGTTGGTTGTTGTGGTCTGTCCTTTTCGGCAGCCATGTTGATGTGGAGCTAGGTTGAAAAGTTGATATCCTAAGTAGCAGAAGTGTTTCAATCAATTTTGCGATAGATGAGAGAATGGAGATCGGGTTGTATATGACTTTCCTTCTTTTTCAGATTTTTCAGGCTCCGCTTTAGAATAGGACTAATTTTAACAGTTTTCCAAACATTCGATATCTGGAGAGTAATTAGTTATGTATTTAATGTTGTTGTGAGGTAGGTCACTCCCTTGGATCCAATATGTTTAGAATTTTCTATGGGAATATCGTAGGAGATCATACAGTTATTTTTAGGTTTCCGAAAATGGGTTACACCTTTATAACTTTCCATAGACTTTTACTTAGTTCGAAGTTGAATTTACTCATTAGCTCTCTCCATTTGTTCCTCTTGTGTTCTATGACTAAGTACGACAATAGTACTTAGTTGGAAATTAGGTTTAATACAATTATATTGTGTACTACCAGCTGGAATGTAACGGGCTTTTCCTTTAATTAAAAATATCTCTGAATATTTTCTTCCCAGAGAAGACCAAGTGGAAAAAAGTTTACTGTTTTTATTTTCAGTAAAATTGGTAAAATTTACCCAGTCAGCTTTGTTAAAATTAATGTATGTTCTCGGATTTTATTTGGTTGATTGAACGACTTCAGGTGATTATGAACGGCACATCATCTGATCCCAGTGCATATTCAGTACTCCACTATGCTATCGGTATGAGTGACATGCTGGAAAGGGAGATATCTGGCTACGAATATAATAATATAATAATACTCAATTGTTGCTGATGTACATCATTTGCTGCTGGTAGGGTGGTTGTATAGTAGATAACACTTTTATGTATTATAAAAGCTAGGCCACCACCCTTGTCCTTGTCTCTATCCAGTCTTACAATTCTATAATTATTAATATTATCACTAATTTTAGACTTATTGTTTAATTTGGTTTCTTGAAGAACCGTAACTTGAATATTATTATTGCACTTAAAGTTTATTATATAGTCTAACTTGTTTGTTAGACCGCTAAGTTGCATTAATTTCACATCATTTGGAGTACCTGGATGTATGTTCATATGTTGCCAGCAAGGTGCGGTGAAGTTTGGACTCCATTGCTTGTGTGTATAAAGGCCTGAGCACTTTTTGAGGTGATACCATTCTTTACAACAGTTGCACTGAACGGATGTTGTGTTTGGCCTTAGAATTTGTTTGCATACAGCACATTACCATATTTTGGTCCAGGGTTTGTTTCGATGCCGGCCATTATGAGGAGAGTCGGAAGCAACGAGACCAGTACTTTTTTGAGTACTTCTGGGGCGTAGACCCGACCATCTTGAGAAGCTTTTTGCCACGTAGGTGGCAATGGCATAGACGATGGTGTGCATTCACATCGCAGAGTATAAGATTGTTTTGAGTATAAAGTAAATGTTATATTAACAGTTCAAAACCTGTATCAGAGTTATGGTATTATAAATATTGGCTAAAGTTATCTCCGTATTGCCATATTTTACCATAATTCCTGATTCCTAAACAAATCGATTTTGCCTGAACCAGCAAACTTCGCACGTTTCACTAGAGCATCAATAGCAGCCCATCTTTTTACGGTTCGAGTGACTAGGTGTAGAACTGTCGGTTTTCAATGCGATTTTTTTAACAGAGTTTCTCATGTCTGGAATGCCTTACCGGCGTGGGTCTTTCCTGATAATTTTAATCCTCAAAACATTAAGATCAACGTTAATAAATTCCTCAAACAAAATTGAATAATAATTTCCATCCCTAGTTCCGCTGCGCGGGTCGTTTTCTAAACAGATTGCGTGCGATAAAATCGTCGATTATGAAACTAGTTTCTTAATATACTATTGTACTTCACTCTGTCCTGTCTTAAAATTTGTTTACATACTGAACGTGTGTTAGTCCAGGATCACATTTATTTGACAATATCTTCCATAGGTAACACAAAACATTGAATAAAACTCAGGATTAAATCATTTTGTTGTCATTCTTCATAAAGTTATACAAAAAGAAATTCGTAAATCTTTCCGTAAATGTTGTTAAATGTCGACAAATTGAACGATTCTGCAGGAATCGTAGAAACTTGTTGAGCGGAATATGCGAAAATATCTGTGTTGCGCAGATGCATGCAATCCAAGTTGGCTGTTCCGCTGTTCCATGCTTCAACCCAAAAGAATATTTTATCCCACTAAATCACATGCACAAACTCTTGAATCATAAATCCAAAATACTGTTATAGTCCTAAGTCCTCTCTGTCCTAATAGTCCTAAGTCCTCAGCCAGTCAGCTCATTTTACTTCATAAATTAGAATTAAAAGGTTTTATTTAAACTTGACCAATGAAATGTCAGTTGACTTTGTAAATAATTTTTTTTTTTTTTTCGCAACAACTAAACAGTTAAATGTATATTATTTTCAATTTCTTTTAGGGATTAGCAATGGCAAAAGAAATAGGAGCTGTAAAATATCTTGAATGTTCAGCCTTAACTCAAAAAGGTTTGAAAACAGTATTTGATGAAGCAATTAGAGCTGTTTTGTGTCCAATTACTCAACCTAAGAAAAAACCTGTATGTAAACTTTTGTAAAGTTAGAAAAAAGAAAAAAATTCAAACAAACAACAACACAAATCTTATATAAATTGATAAAGAAAAACTGAAAACATATATTATCATATAAATGGTTAAAAATTTAATTAATTTATGTATTAATTAAATAAATTGAGCAAAATGAAAATGCAAAACAGATTAAAAAAAATATTAATATTATTGATGTTTCTAAAAAAAAAATTTTTTTTTTAATATCATTTCCTTTGTTGAGAATTTATTATTAAAAGTATATATATAATTTAATTGTTTTAATTAATTAAAAAAAAAACTAAAATAAATGATTGCATATTTTTATTAGCCTTTCTAAAAAAAACAACAAAACTAAAAACTGCTTTCCAGTATATTATTTAAAAACGAACAAAAACAAAATATAAAGAAAATATATTTTCATTTAAGATTATTAGTTCGGAAAATTTTTAATAAATTATATATTAAAAAAATGGAAATGGAGTCGTTATTATTTGTAATAGGTTATCACGGGTAGGTATAATTTCTAAAAATAAAATATAGGAGACTACCAGCCAGCCGTTGGGATACTCGTTAAATTCCACATTAAATGTTTCAGTGCTAGTGACATAATATCAGATCTAGCAATGAGAATAGATCCTTGGAGTAAAAGTTTATCTGTCCTTACCATATCCATAAATCCTCCTAAGTTTATCTAACCTATCACCACAGTTATTAATATTCAAGTCACGCTAGTTAAATTCGATATAATCTAAGGTGAGCAGGGGAGCTATTTGTGAATCCGTTTCGAATTGCTATTCGTTTCGAATGATGTATTCGTTTCGAATTGGAATTGGTATCGGTGAACTCGATCGAAAGCAAAATTGTACACTGTTACAAAATAAAAAGGGAAATTTTTTTTTAATGGTTATTTGGCAGCAGGAGAAGAGTTGATATAGTTGATAGAGTTATTTTCATCAGCTGCTATTAATCCAATTTGTTTATAGATGTATTAGTATTTCTTGGCGTATACTTGAGATATTCTTAAAATCAGGAACAATTAATTTGCGTTACATTTGTAATACACTATGGATGCATGAACCAGTTGATATAAACATGTCATCAGAAACAAAGAAATTAAGTGTATTTTATGGCTGGTAATTTTGAAATATGCTAAGTATATAGATGATACAATTAGTGGTATTGAAGCTCAGCAATTATATTCCATTAATTATACTCCACTATAATTATTTCTCTGTTATTATCTAGCTGAAATTCTAATTCTTTTTCTCTAAAATTATCAGCTTTTTATAAATGATTAACATCAATATTGTTTTATTTTATATTATTTAAGCAGAATTACAAAATTTCGGTTAATAAAAACATAATTAGAATACATTAATGGAATTAAATTAATAAAGAATGTTGTTAATATTTGTAATTGAAAACATTAATCATAATTAAAAATGAAAAAACGAATGAATATATTTTACAATAAATTTTTTTGACAATCCGTTTTTCCAGGCAACTTTTCTTTTTTTAATCAAAAGCAGGAGTTAAAATTTTCAAATAATTTTGGAAGCTATTGCCACAGTTATACCTCTGTGAAAAATACACATCTTGTTGAATTTTGACGTTTCGTTATTTGAATTATTATCATTTTGTGTGTTCTTGAGTTATTATAATTAACAAATAAGAAATAGCACAATTGCATAATTTTTTTTAATGGTAATAAAACATTTCAATAAAAATCAAATATTGTTTTAATTCATTTCAAAAATCTTAAATTCACTTTTTACTATAAACTAATTTTCAGAAATATTTCATAGGTAATATAGGTTTTTATATTTTTATCACATTTTTTTAAATTCTTAAATAAAATTATTTTATCACAACTTTTTCCTCTTCTAATTCTAGTTTTCTTTTTTTTATTTCTAAATTTTCAACTTTAAATTTCCTTTCTTCTAAACGATCCTTTTCCTCAAGAGCCATTTTCTTCTTTTTAAAGTCCATTTGCATTTCCGTTATTGCGATTTTCCTTTCCTTCAATGCCAGTTTCTTCTTATCCATTTCGTATTTTTTTTCGCATATTCTCAACGTGCGCTTCATAATTTTATTACAATCTTGTAATGAATTGCTGATATCTATTAACTTTGCGGCTGTTGATTCATGAAATTTTTGCTGTGTGGCTATTTGTTGTTGCAATAATTGGTTCTTGGATTTATTCCTTGTAAAGCGTTGTGTACTGTTTTGTGGTGTCTGCTGTAGTACGTGGTGATTGCTTTCATCGGAGTCTAATAAAAATGACTCAGTTGGTGGTGTTGGCGGGGTGGGAAAGTTCGGCACATTTTCGATATCACCAAATGATACAGCGCCAGATATGCCGTCTACCGCTTCTTTTAAATTTACAACTCTTATTACAGTTTCCTCAATGGGGGAAAATGTATTAATTTTTCCTTTGCCACCACCAGTAGCTGAGAGATTTTGTTTGTTGAGTTTTAACTTTTTTTTTAATATTATACTTAAAGTCAGCCCAGACTTTCTTCCACCCGTCAGATGTTCTCACGGGTGGTCCATGGCTGTTTAGTTGAGCCCCAATTTCGCTCCACAGCCGTTTCATCGATTCACGCGCTTCCGGCGTTGAATTAAATCCTTTTGCAAAGTCGAGATGTTCCTCCATAAAATTGACTAGAAACTGTTTCATTGGTGTATTTTTAGCGGCCCTAAAATATATACAACTAATTTATATTTTTCGTTTGTATTAGCTTACTTACAAAATGGAAACAATCGTATTATTTGATATAAAATTATAATATTAAAATTATTAAACAAATATGGCTTTAAAATACAAAATTAAAAAAATATAAATATAATTATAAAAATGTATCTGCGCACGATTTATTCGACATTTAATATTTATTTTTACCATGGCGTCAATGTCCATTTTTATTTATGTATATATGTACTTACATTTTAAATTTTTGCTTCCTTTTCATACGCCTTCGTTAACAAAACTAACAACGAACAAAAATTCGTTCATGATCGTACAAATATTGGTCGAAAACGGATTGCCCAATAAGGGAAATTTTCGTTCGATTTACGTTTATACGTTTCCGTTTCTTAGTTACACGTTTTCATTGATTCGTTATACGTTTACGTATTCACAAATACCAATCCTTCGAAAACGTCATTCGTTTCTTCGAATTCGAATTCACAAATAGGGCCGCAGATTATTTTCAAACCAAAAGATGACATATTTTTAAAACATTTTTAAAACATCTCCCCAACAATCTAATGAAATAAAAATTTCGTATAAATTAAAAATTTTGTAACAAAACTAAAATTTATTATAAAATTATTGAGTATTAAAATATGCAATATAATTAATTTCGCAAAAATCGTCCATACTTTTTTTCAATTATTCATGTCCATATTTGGATGACTTACTTCTTTCAATAGGGTTTCGCTGACTTGATCTTCAATACATTTAATTGAAATTTGAGACTTTTCAGATGTCCGTATATCATTAATAATAGTGTTACGATTCTACATAAAATTGAATTAATCCCCAATTTTCGATATACAATATTTCAAAAATAAAATCAACGTCACATTATTTATAAGAAAAAGGGCAAAAACATGAAATAAAATATATCGAAACTAATTACGTAGATTTCTGAAGCTTTCTTTGTAAAGAATGGATTTTCCTGGAATATACGAGAAATTAAGCAGAATTATATATAAGGAATGTCTTTTCTAGAATGATAAAAGTTATATTTTAGACTGCGATGATATTAATAATTTAATTGCTATTGGAAGGATATTCTAAAAAGGAATGCTTTTTGTTTTCCTGTTCTTGTGGAACAAAAGCGGAGTTGAATACTTAATAAAGTTTGATGTTTTTGCTTACTAATTAGTGATCCAATCCAGAAGGTGTTTTGGGCATTACGTTTCTCGAATTGAGAGTAAGGCCAATTCGAAGTAAGGTTGAAAAATGTGACAACAGAAAATGCTCAATCAATTATTAAATTTATTAATTTAATAAAAATGTTCTATTTTCTATATTATATTTCAAAATACCCTTTTCACCGATGCGTTTAGTCCTGCTAGAGCAAAAGAGAATCTACAAGTTTTGAAATTTTGGCATAAGTAGTAGTGACCATAAGGGTGTCACTGTATTTGATATTTACTTTAATATATGAAATGCTAAATAAGCATTTCATAATATGGAATAAATATCAAATACCAAGCTGCGCAGTCAGCAATTTGAATATTATTAACCAGGGTTTCGAACCCGAACCCTGAACCCGCTCCGGAGCAAGGTTTTTTTAAATTATGTGAACCCGAACCCGCACCCAATCAAAAACGCGGTTCAGGTTCAATTTTTAATAAAGGAAATTTAGGAAGTTTGCGTAAGAAATTTCATATTTCGCAGAATTTTTTTTTACTAGTTTACAAGTACTAACGTTTTAGTACTTGTAAACTAGTATACCCGGTAACAATAAATGTAAGGTTTGTAATAAAATACAAAAATTATTTGGAGGGATTATATTATAAATTATAAAGTGCTGCGAGCCATTGTTACTTGATTTGTTAAGTTTTTTTTTTTTTTATAGTTCGGTTAATCACTTAGGTTATACACCTCTAATGCTTTATGCACGTGTTAACGATAGGAAAGGAAAGTTAAAAGATTAATTTTTAAGGACTTGGGATAGGACTGGAGCGATAGTGTCGGTGTGCTGCTGATTTAAAAGCTTGGAGATTGTATGTAGCGGGAAAAACATTTTGTGGTAATCGATTCCACCAATATACGGAACGTGAAATGAAGGAGTTATTATAGCTAGATGTTCTCACATATGGAACCTCTAGGCTATGTGTATGGGAATGTAACGATTGTCTAGTGGCTCGTGGATATCTACGCAATGGTGGTATTAAATCATTAACTTCCTTAGAGCATTTGCCGTAGTCGTATCTGTAGAATAGTGTAAAAGCTCCAACCACTCTTCTATGATGCAGAGAATCCATATCCGATGTTATTGGATTGGATCATCAATCAGTTTCAAAGCACGTCTGTGAACTCTGTCAACAAAATCTAAAGAGGTTTCAGGTGCTGCAGCCCACAAATGGGAGTCGAATTCAAGGATCGGTCGTATATATGCCTTATAGATTGTAGCAATTTCAGATGGAGAGAAAAAGCTTTTACAGCGACGTAAGAAGCCAAGTCGTTGGGATCCAAGTTTTGCCACGGAAAGAATATGATCATGCCATTTTAGTTTGTGATTGATGTTAGTACCCAACAGCTTAAGCGTAGGCGAGTTTATTCTAAGTTGTCTGGAAAACGTTGCATTACAGCTATATAGCGAGGTTTTATAGGACAAAACGCACGACAGAGGATTAAATGTCACAAGATTCCGTTTACCCCAATCCAGAATTAATTCAAGATCTACATCCAAGGATTCAACTATTTTTCTACGATGACAGTTAGTAGTTAGACTAGATGGCTGTTTTTTAAAAGAATAGGAATGGAAGATAGTGCTGTCGTCAGCAAAGCTAAATATTGGGTTTGTGGTGATAGATAACAAATCGTTGATAAAAATTAGAAAAAGGGTTGGTGATAGAACCGAACCCTGGGGAACACCGGACTGAATTGGAAATTTATCCGAAATGGCACCATCCAGTACTACTCTGATAGATCTCTGGGATAAAAAATCATCTAACCAACATATCAAGGTCTTACAGACTCCAAATGAAATCAATTATTGTTAAGAGCCCGATGCCAAACTCTGTCAAACGCCTTGGATTTGTCAAGGGAAATAATATGAAACTCACCAAAGTCATGAATGGTTTTACCCCATTTTTCCGTGAGGACTGCCATGATGTCACCAGTAGACAGCGTTTTACGAAATCCATATTGGCGGTCGTGGAGAAGATTGTTGTTTTCGAGATATGCCATTAGTTTATAATTAATAATTTTTTTCCATGACTTGAGCAAGTATCGTTAGTGCAATGGGACTTTGAAGGGTCAGACTTGTTGCCCTTTTTCGGGACTGGTTGAACATTAGTCAGTTTCCACATTGATGGATAAAGACCCGAGCTTAGGGATAAATGAAAGAGACTAATTAGTGGATAAACCAGGGTATCCGCAGATTTGCGATGATCCAGATTAAGCAGTGTTGACCGTAAAATAATTGGACGAAAATAAATTTTGTTCATTGTTGATTGGATAGGTGGAATTTTTCGCAAGTAGATCTGCCTTCGCTTTGATTTCCGTTACAGGGTTTCCTTGGTTATCCATTAATGGTGGAATAGAAGATTTGATAAAGTTATTGCCAACCTCTCGTATAAAATTCCAATACGATCGTCTGCCTTTTGTGGCTCGTAAAATTTTACGCTTAGCATTAGAATTAAAAAGAAAAGAAGTGATGAATAAATAATTTTTTTTGTCGTCTAATAATTTATTAATAATTAATTAATAGATTTTTTTTTCTTAAAGTTAATTAAAACATATACCTATAAATAAAAGGTAAATTACGCTATGGGTTCTAGCAACACAAAAAACGAACACCAAAGCTCGAATGGTCAAGTAAACAACAACGTAACAATAGGAGACGAGCAAACCTTAACCTTTGTTTGTTCAAAGATTAATATTTCAACAATTAATATTTTTTTTATAAAATTAATATTTTAATTTTTTTAAAAAAAGTTTTAAACTTACATGAATAAGTTGGAAGAGCTGGAAGAAGAATTGAGAAATCAATTGATAGAATATAAAAAAGCAAAACAAAACAGAAAGGCTTACGTAGTACGTACCAATAGAAAAAATTATAAATGGTCTACAAGAAGAAATAAGAATTTTGGAAAACCAAACTGGCAGTTGTAAAGATAGCATCCATTTACCTGAAAAAACACGAGATCAAAATACAATGGAAGCATTAAAGGCAAATGAGGTAATAGATTTGATAACAAAAATTTTAAGGGACGATTACAACGGTGATCCTATGCTTCTTAATAGCATAGTCGACAAACTGAAAATACTAGAACTATCAATCAAGCACAATGAGAACAAGCACATACTGGTAAACTTAATTAAATCAAAATTTTCTGCAAAAGCGAGGGAAGCTACATCGGAAGGATGCAACACAATAAAAAACATTATAGAAAAATTAAAACAAACTTGCAAGGGTCAAGCGTCATGGGAGATAGCTGCGTCACTAGAAGGAGTAAGGGCTAATGGAAAAGATAGATTATGAAAGACATTTCGGAAATGACAGAAAAACTGAAGCAGGCTTAAATGAATGAAGGAGCAGCTCAAGATACAGCGTCGCAATATGTAGTCCAGGCAGCTGTGAAGAATATAAAAAAGAATTTTCCAAGCAACATTGTATTACAAAGTGTGATGTCAACTGAATTTAAAAATATCGACCAAGTGATGCATAAGTTCCAGTCGCTACAAAACGAAAAGGATGCGCAAGTGCTAGCTTTCAGAACTACTTATGGCCGTGAGCAGTGACCAAAATTCAACAACAGGTACAGAGGCAATCAAGATACAGGCAGATATAGAGGTAATTTTAGCAATGTTGGAAATTATCGATGCCAAGATAATTTTTGTAGAACTCCAAATAGTAATAAAAAAGTCAGACAAGTGCGAATAAAATTCGCTCGTCAAGGGTTCCGTGTATGTAAAAGAACACCATATCAAAAATTATTGACAAAACCGAAAAATTCTAAAAAAAATTGCAACGAATTCTAAATTAGATGTTCTTTCAAATGACACCACACTCGCTTGGGTAAAAAAAAGTTTTTTTTTACCCCCTCTACCCCGGTCCTCTAAACACACAGAAATATAATTATTGGAGACTTCGCTATAGTTTTCGTACAAAATTTAGCAAATTTCCTAACTCTGTGAATTTTTATCAAATTTTTCTGTCAATCAGTGTCGAAACGAAGGGGGTAGAGAACGGTCTAAATTCGCACTTTTTTTACTATAACTCCAGTTTTTGAGTTCGCAAAATTCTAAAAAAAATTGCTTTGTTTTTTAAATTAAGTGCTCTTTCAAATGACACCCCACTTGACCACATTTTAAATAGTGTTTTTACCCCTCCTCATTTCCACCCCCTTAATAAATCTAAGTATGGAAATATGACACTTTTTTATATTGTTTATTAAAAACGTACTAATTTTTCTATCATTCCAAGTACATTTGAAAATTTTCGATCAGATAGGTTCGGAGCTAATCGAGGTAAGAAAACGCGGAAAAAACGTCATTATTCAAAATTATACAAAAAATGGTGAGGTGTAAAATTCCAAAATAAATTTTTATGGAATACTGAAATAAAGCCCTTTCATATGATACCCTACTTGAATCTATAAAAAAATGTATTTTCTAAAAGGTCTCACATCGCAGCCCTGTAAACCAAACGAAAACCACTTTAGTTTTATTTGTATCCGTAATTTCATGTGCATAGGTTAGTTTTATACGCATGCCAAATTTCAAGTCCATAGCATTTATAGGTTACGAGATAATCGATATAATGTGAAAAACACGTTTTACTCTCACCAATAGTGTTCCGTATAAAAAACGGAACCCTAAAAACTATAAATTAACAACCTAGTAATAGTTTTAGTGTGGTAAATAAGACACTAGGTTTGATTATAGTATATACCAGAATAAATCCAGCAAACTTTAGTTTTTATGCATACCAAACATAGCAAACACTCAAAAACAAAACAATTCGATGTTATTTTTTTAGCAAGCTAGTAAAGTAAAGTTTCAAAGTTTCTTTCAAAGACTTTTTTATGCATACGAAAACTAGTAAACACTTAAAAAACCTAGTTACTAGGTTTTATACATATGGCCCAATGTTATCGCGTTTCGACGTCATCTTCAGAACAAAAACAATAAAGAAAAGTTCAAGCGGCACGTATATCCGCTAGAAATAGGTAGATTTCGAGATCAGACAGTTTTGTGTGCCAGTAGAATCTGATGTATCAGATTAGTTTAAACAAAACAAACTAATTTAAAACAGATATCGAACAAATTTTAAAAAGAAAATTAGCTACCTACAAGCAAAATTATATCTATCCAATTTTGCAACAAACAAATATCAAATCTACCACAGAACATGTGTGTGACTATTTATGACACAAACCTATTCTATATCATATGTCGTGCAATTACTGCAAAATATCAAAATAGTTTATTTCTAAGAAAAAAAAATTTATTTCTTCTATTCAAATCTTTTATTTTTTTGACTGTTATAAGGTTGACATTGACTGTTATAAGGTTTTTGGAAATTGGAGTTGGGGATTGTTGCAAACTTTTTTGTTGAAGCCAACAAATTAAAAACCTCTAACTGCAGAGGCTAATATTTATAAGAAACGGATTAAAATGTTTCCACAGATTCTAAATTTATGAAGATTTAAAAAATATTAGTATCCAAACGGCCATTATAACGTATTAAAAAAAACACTTTTTTTCTAGTATAAAGCCTCTAGTTCCTTAACCATGTGTCAGATTTTTCTGATTTACGAACTTGTGTAAGATATTATCAAACCACACATTTTTAAGAAAGGTTTTTTGATCTGGTTCCACAAATGCAACCGTGACAGCGCCGGTTGACTCAAACGCATTTTGTGTTTTACAAGCTTTTTTGTTGGAGCCGTTCACTCAGAAACCTCCAACTGCAGAGGTCTTTTTTTTGAAAGAAACTTATTAAAACGGTTTCAAAGATTCTAAATTTATGAAGTTTTTAAAAATATTAGAATCCAAACGGCCGTTATAACGGATCTAAAAAACAGAGTTTTTTCTAGTATAAAGCTTCTAGTTTCTTAACCATGTGTTGGATTGGGCTGATTTACGAACTTGTCCAAGATATTAATAACACGCACATTTTTAGAAAAGGTTTTTGATCTGGCCTTATAAATGCGACCGTGAGAGTGCCGGTTGTTTTAAAAAAAAATTTTTTTTTGCAAACTTTTTTGTTGGAGCCACTCACTCAGGAACCTCTAACTGCAAAGGACTATTTTTAAAAATTGATAAAAAAGATTCCAAAGATTCTAAATTTGTTAAATTTTTTGAAATATTAGTATCCAAACGGCCGTTATAACGGTTTTAAAAAATCAACTTTTTTCAGAAAAAAGCCTCTAGTTTCTTAACCACGTGTCGGATTTTGCTGATTCACGAACTTGTCCACAGCGTTGCCACTTGGATACATTTGTATCCATTTGGATACATTATTTGAAAAATTTATTAAATGGATACTGGATACAAAAAAATCACAAAACTGCTAGAATGGATACATTTTATTAATATGCCTTTAGCTGTGTTGGATTTCCAAAAACTTTGAAAATGTTTATGAAATTTGTTATATTGTTCGTCTATTCTCTTTTTGTGAAAGAAAAAGTATCAGAAATTGGCGAGCAGTGTAACTAATTTTAAACAGTTTTTGAAAATCGATCACATTTTTTTAATGATTTAAAAGTCGATTTAAAAATTATTTTATACAATTTTACTTATCGCCCTTATCGATTCTTAAATCTGAGGAATGTAAATGAGCTAGGTTTTGAAAATGAAGAAAACCATATACAATTGTCTGAAATAAGTATGGGATATGCAGTACAATCATTTTTAGCATACAATAAACTGGAAAAAGAGGAATTTTTGGAGGTGACAAAAACTGTGCAAAAAATGTATATGGAATTTATTCATCAAATAAAACACATATAAAAATCATCAGATAAAAATTTGAATTAATGTGATTTTTTTGTTATATTATAAATAAATGTGATGAGGATGCTGAATTGTACTGAACATATATTGTAATTAGTCCTTTAGCAATATCAAATAATCATGTTTCATTTTTTCAAAAAAGTGGATACATTTGGATACATTTTTTTATAAAATTGGATACATTTTAATTTTTTTGAGTGGCAACGCTGCTTGTCCAAGATATTATTAGAACACACAAGTACACACAAGTTTGATCTACCTCAACAAATGCGACCGTGAGAGTGCCGGTCGTTTTCGTTATATCTCATATCGTTTATATATATATATATATATATATATATATATATATATATATATATATATATATATATATATATATATATATATATATATATATATATATATATATATATATATATATATATATATATATATATATATATATATATATATATATATATATATATATATATATATATATATATATATATATATATATATATATTTATATATATATATATATATATATATATATATATATATATATATATATATATATATATATATATATATATATATATATATATATATATAAACTTTTTTGTTTTTTTTTTTTTCGTCTTCGCTTATCATATATAGTCGTTTGGCACAAAAATTTTTCCGAAATTCCGAGATGAAGCCCATTGCAATAGGTAGATTTTTATATGAAATCTACCTAAAACTAAAAAAAATTTTATACTAATAAAATATTATCCAAAATTTTTTAACATATATGTATAGTAGAATTTTTTTGCCAGCGAACACAAAATTTGTTTGTTATGCGCATATTGTTTGCACATGCGCATATTGTTTGCACATTCAGTGTCTCGATAAAAATATTAAAAAAAACTATTGGGGTCCCATTGAAATGGACAAAAAAAACTCATAAAAATTATTAAATTACTATTGAAATTCAACCAATTATAATAGAAAACCAAAAACTAGTAAAAATATTAATGATTTTGTAGGCAATGTAACAAATCTTTGATACCTAATTAAAAATAATTATAATAAAAATAACGACGCCTATGGAAACAAATATCACAATTCAAACAAAAGGTACGAACTAGAAGTAGAAATTTAACTAATATAATTGTTTTGAAAACAAATTTATCCCAAAATAAATAATACATCTCTGTTTTACTTTTTGTCTCATCTTTTATCTCTTGCTGCGTTCCTATCTGTCAAAAATTCGCTGGCAAAAAAATTCTACATACATAGAACGTAATCCTTTGTAAAAGTTATTGAATTAATATATTTAATACAAATATTCTTTATATAGAATATCCCAGAAAACACATTTACGTCATTGTGATATCAAAATGACATCACGCTAAGTCACATCTTATGTAAGATCTGGGTCATACATAAGTCATATGTATATCATTATTTCCCACTTGTTTACGTAATTGAACATGACATAACAATAATGATATAACTATGACATAAATGTGATGTCTGTGGAGATATTCGTGACGTTGTTATGATATAAGGTTGATATCATAGTTATATAAATTTTTTTGTGACATATTTTTTTTTTACTTAAAAAACAAATTTAATAACAATTAAACAAAAATACTTACCCGTCCGTCATTCATTGGTCACAACTTACCTACTGTTGTAGAACCTGCTAGGAAGCAATAACTAACTATACGCAAAATTTTTCAAACTATATACAATTAAAATGGATATACCTCTAGTGAAATTTAACAAAATCATAATAAGGTCATATTTAAGTCCAAATTATGACATCATATTAAAGTCAAATTTAAGATCAGTGTGATGTCATAAAAGCATCATATAAATGATACCAGGATATAGTCATGACGAGTGTCAGTTTTATGTCAAATTTACGTAACAACTACATCACATATATATGACGTTCGTGTGATGTCATATTTACGTCTTGTGTTCACTGGGATTTGTATCTAAGCTCAAAAGTTAAAATAAAACTCAAATTAAATTCTCCAATAAGCAATTTTATTATACATCGCTCTAAAACATTAAATACAATTCAATTATAGTATGGATAGGCTTTACTCAAGTGATTTGCCTACACATTTTGTTCCATCTAAAAGCTTCTCAGTTGATGAATATAAAATTCTAAAATTAACCTCATCAGATGTCAACGTATTAGTTATAAATTTTTGGTTATTGTTTGTCAACACCCAGAGCTCTTGCTCTCCCAACCCAAACTTTGCTCTGGGTTTTGTAATAATTTTAAGTGCAGCTGCAAATCGTAATGTTCTTTCATTTTGGACAACACGTTTCAAATTACATTTTATATAAGGCTTAGATGAATCCCAACATACTATTGCGTTAGGACCACATATGCCAAAAAATAAATTTCCATATTGATCCATTGCCTCGGCAATAGACTGTACTCCACGTGATCCGATAGTCTGAAATTTAAATTATAGCTAAAAATGTATTTGGAACTTACGCTTTCTCACCGACAAACTCAATACCTTAAATACTTGATGATATGTGTTTGGGTTTGGGATCCAATTTTTTTTGTTGGTCAAGAAGCTCAAAGGAACGGTATTCTCTGTTTCTGCTGAAAGAGCATGAAAGTAAAGTAATCTTTCACTCTCAGGTATGTAGTTGGGCGAAAAGGTCAATCCTGATAGACCAAGCTTTGAAACATACGACTGTCCAGAAATAGTAAAATTTTCAAATTTCGGCACAGGATTCATTAGTTTGTTTTCAAACCTCCATGATTCACCACAGCTTAAGTCGTAAACAACTAAGCCATTTGCGCCTGCATCAGTCATATAAATAATTGCGTTTTTGCAACTTTTATGTGATGAATCTCGAACGTCAACAACCTTGTGGGTCAAAAAAATTGTTACTGTAATATTTTTTCTAACATTAATTTTCAATAATAATTTCTCTTACTACTGTTCCAAATCTTGATTTTGGGGTATATTGTGAAGAAGGTATTCGATACCGGTGTACTAGTTTGTCTGTTTCCAAATCAAATGCTAGAATTTGGGGTGGACAAAGTAGGTCATTCCCATATCGTCCACTATCAAGAACCCACAATCGTTTACATTTATCAACAAAAATTCGAAAAACTGAAGTTAAACCATCACAGTCCGTTCCATTTGATGAATGCCATGAGTAATCAGGATATGGTTGGAGTTTTGGTCCACCTTTCCCTTTTTTTGTAGAAAGGAATCCAAGAGTAACGGGAACTCCATTTTTAAATCTGGGAACGCCCACAAATACTATGCGGTTTTCTGAATCTAAGTAAATTTAAATTTCTGGTAATAATTATGGTTCTACAAGGATTTATAGTGTGATTAACCATCAATAATAATAATAGAGTCACAAATCTCTTACCTTTATACCAAACATCAACACCAGATGGAACTGAATTGCCAGGAACATATAGTCCATCTCTAAGAGCAGCTGCTTTCGCAGTCCTTGTTGGAAAATTAAATTCTAGTTCCTTCCATTCTGCATAGGTTTTCAAATTTCTGCGATAATTGGAGGATGAAAGGCAAATGGTTGGTAGTAATAGTACTAAAAATAGCATTTTTGTTGGCATCATATTTTTTGAGATTCAGTAGACAATATATTGAAAAATTGCTTTTGAAAAATGAAAAAGTAATATTAAAATCAAAATGGTTATAGTGACAGATATCTAATGTTATGATATTTTATAAACTTTATGTTAATTATATTGTTTGTGGAAATAAGATGATATTGTTTGTGATTGTTTACCGTTTGTTTTTCCAAATGCGTTTAATGACGTTGCTTACTTTAGATTTAAGGTTTTAATTGTACTTAGACTTATATTTTGTTTACTGTCTTTATATTGAGTGTTTAATCTAAATCGAACTATAAAGGCGTAGTTGAGTTTTTATCGTTTTCGTTGTTAAAAAACCTGCCTTTTTTCAACATCACAATCATACTCGTTTTACGTTTCACCATAAAAAGGTTTACAATTAAAGTAATGCACCAAGATAACAATAATCATCATTAAACTGGCTTTGGTAGATAAATTTTAACATTGACCGCACTCAAATAAAAACTGCGTAAAAAACTAAAAAGTAGTTAAGATAATTGCTAAAAGAGATATGTCAGAAATATTTGTTTTGTGCCGTTAACGCTGTGACTCGATATAAGTTGTTGTTCGCGAGTGTCCCTGCCTATATTAATTTTGACAATTCTATAAAGTTTTTCTTTTTTTAATGAATCTGATTTCTATTGAGGAGGCCGAGTTTTCTTGACACTCTCTTTGCCATCCCCATTATATGATGGTTCCAGAGAAAGTCGTTAGAAAGTTTAACGCGCAATAAACGAATGTGCTTCACACACATTATTCTATTTGTTCGTCACACTTCCTAATTAAAATATCGTTGGGTAATTTTTTTTTTTGATCTGGAAACAATTAATAGCCGTGTTTTATTGGAATTAAAATTGACCAAATTTTTGTCACCCCAATTGACTATTTATATGTTCTCGTTTGCATTTATAGTAGCTTATTTTCGGGGGGCATTTATTCAATCATACATTTTAGCCGTTCCTAATAGGGGAACGAATGACTTGTGCAACAAAACTTTTTATTGGATTACTGGTGATATTTAACGTTCGTTGATATAAATTAAAAATAGAATGGGGGATAAAACTGTACGTACCGAGCTTGTTGATCAAGTTGGAACGCCAGATTCGATTAAATGCTTCTAAGATTTTTCGTCTCCGCCTATATATAGTCATTTGCCATCAAACTTTTTGCGAAATTCCGAGATGAAGTATATTGCAATAGGTACATTTTTATATTTTGATCAAATTTTTAATCATGAGAGCCATGTTTTTCTCCATCATTGACATAAAGCTTAGTATCACATCATTAAACTTGTTTTAAGCTTCCAACCTACAATGTTTGTCATTTGTGATACTTTCAATAGAGGTAGCCTGAAATATGCCTACGTATGACCAGCTTGAAGACACTTTGGTAGCGGCTTTTCGATTTCGTATCTGATTGCTGACCATCTGGTTGTGACCTTCAATTCACATTACATTCGATTCACTCCATGCTCTTAGGGGTGTTGTAAAGCCTGGACTTTATAATTACAAATAGTTGCTCAAGGCATCCATTTATCCAAAGGTATTATTAAATATTTAAAAATGATACACCAATGTACGTATCAGGCGTGGACTCTACCGCGGAAAAATCTCTAATGTAAAAGTTCTAATTTATAAGACTATTTGGTCTAAACATAATCGAAACAATAAATTCAAATAATTTAGTAATAGTTATAAAAATTAAATCTAACCTTAAGTTTATAGTAGTTGGTGTTTTGATAAAAAGATCCAGCGTTGAAACGACTTTCGTCCTTGCATGTCGTATATATGTATTCCTTCCAATTTTTATTTTTATGTTTCCCAAAATTGTCTAGATCATTGAATTCCTCGAAATGGTTTTCGTCGTCTTCATAATTGTATCCAAGTTTGAATTATGTTTATGACTCTTTGAAATTGGATTAAAATTAAATGATGTTCGAACTATAAACCGACAATTCTTCTGCATATATCTACTATTAAATTTGTTTGTAGTTTTGTTATTATTATATCACTACGTTCAGTTAGTAGTATGTTACCTGAATATAATGTTGGTTCCATTGATGGTCCTGAACAAATATATCACCAATGTCTGTCTAGCGTACAATGTGATATGCATGCATATCTAATTGCATGTCCAAAAACTTTTCCAGCTTTTGACACGGAAAATTAAGCATTTGATTTAAAAAATATAAGCACAGGGGTGCTTTTCGAAATTAACTGTGGTTAACCGCGGTTAACTTTACTCTACCAAATGTCGTTCCATAATTAACCACAAAATAAAAAATTTACTGGATGACAGATGTACTATCGTTAAATCGTTCCAAAACTATAAAAATTAGCTGTCATTGTAAATTGTGACGTCACTACTTTAACTTTGTTGCTCAAGTCTAGAGTAGAGTTTGTTGAGGTTCTAATGTCAAAACGTATAAATATTTAAAACAACATATCAACCGATTTATAAAACACAATATAATTTTTTATAATAAAAGAAAATTTTAATTGTTGTGGAAAAAAAAGATAGAAATTACATTGTTTTGTGAATTATATCGTACATTTAATTATTATATACTAAGTATTTAATAATTTTTAGTGAAATGTGTTATTTTTATTTGATTCTGAAGACTGAAAAATAAATTATAGAAATAAAAAACTTACACTACATTTTTAGTTTTATTTATCGTGATTAGAATATTAGTTTTTATTAATTTTGAATTTTTAGCGGTCTTTTACAATTTAACTTTGACAGCTTTACTATGGTAGTTTTAATTTAATATTTGACGTCACTATTTTGACTATGACATTAGTGACATTATTACCTTATGGTTAACCGTGGTTAATTTCGAAACGCACCCCAGACAATTTAAATAGTTTTGTGAACTGTCATACAGCGCCAGCGCTAGCCAGCGGCTGGTGCGGCTGGTGCAGTTTTCAAAAATGCCGCCCTAAAAAAATCTTTTTGTCGTAAATAATCCGTTTCCACATCCCACGTAGATATAGTCCTCAAAAATAAACATTAAAAAAATAAATAAAAGATTAAATATTGTTATCGTTCTTATCCAGCGTAAGAATTTCAATAACAAAAAATTAATATTAAAAACATATTTAAAAAAAGTCAGACAAGTGCGAATAAATTCGCTCGTCAAGGGTTCCGTGAATGTAAAAGAACACAATATCAAAAACTATTGACAAAAAGTTGTGTTGTAATGTTCTTATATTTCCAGACCATAGACGCATAACAAAATAATTAATGTTTAATCGTAAATGTCAATAGTAAATTACAATCAAATCCACATTGATCAAAAATAACTCAAAAAATGTTACATTAGGTTAAATCTCATCCATAGATGTTTATGGTAACTCAAGAAAGATTCGCCAGCTTGTAAATGGTTTAAATTTGAATATTTTTTCGGTCAATCAAGTGTTGAAATTTAGGGGGGGGGTGGAGAGGCTACATACTAAAACTATTTTTTTTCAATAACACAAAAACTGTGCACCGCCAAGTTCTAAATAAACTGTACTGTTTCTTAAATTAAGTGCTCCTTCATATAACACCCCATTCGCTTGGGTCAAAAGTGGTTTTTTACTCTCCCCACACCCATCCCCTAAACACACAGAAATATAGTTATTTGAGACTTTGCTATGATTTTCATTCAAAATTTACAAATTTTCCTGTCTCTGCGAATTTTTTCAAATTTTTCTGTCAATCATCGTCGAAACGTAGGAAGCGAAACGTTCTGAATTTTGCACTTTTTTGATAATAACTCAAAAACTTTACATCACAAAATTGTAAAAATTGCAATTGCAATGATTTATAAACTAGGTGCTTTTTTAAATGACATCTCACTCGCTTGGGTCCAAAAAGATTTTCTTTTACCCTCTTTACCCCGGTCCCCTAAACACACAGAAATGTGTGTTTAAACACACCCTAAACACACAGAAATATGAGACCTCTCTATAATTTTCATACAAAATTTACCGAATTTCCTAGCTCTGTGAATTTTTTCAAATTTTTCTGTCAATCAGTGTCGAATCGTAGAGGGGGGGGGAACGGTCTGAAAATTGCACTTTTTTGAAAATAACTCAAAAACTGTGCACCGCAAAATTCTAAAAAAAATTGAAACAAGTTTTAAATTAGGTGTTCTTTCAAATGACACCCCACTCGCTTGGGTCAAAAAAAATTTTATTTTTACCCTCTTTACACCGGTCCCCTAAACACACAGAAATATAATTATTTGAGACCTCGCTATAATTTTCATACAAAATTTACCGAGTTTCCTAACTCTGTGAATTTTTACAAATTTTTCTGTCAATCAGTGTCGAAACGTAGGTGGGGGAACGGTCTGAATTTTGCACTTTTTTGAAAATAACTCAAAAACTGTGCACCGCAAAATTCTGAAAAAAATTGAAACGAATTCTAAATTAAGTGCTCTTTCAAATGACACCCCACTTGACCACATTTTAAATAGTGATTTTGTAAGTATGGGAGGATAGTAAGTATGAGAACATGACACTTTTTTATATTTTTTATTAAAAACGTACTAATTTTTCTATCATTCCAAATACATTTGAAAATTTTCGATCAGTTAGTTTCGGAGCTAATCGAGGTAAGAAAACACGAAAAAAACGTCATTATTCTAAATTATACAAAAAATGGTGAGGTGTAAAATTCCAAAATAAATTTTTAAGGAATACTGAAACGAAGCCCTTTCATATGATACCCTACTTGAATCTATAAAAAAATATATTTTCTCAAAGGTCTCACATCGAACCCCTGTAAACCAAACGAAAACCACGAAACGAACCCCTGTAAACCAGTTTTATTTGTATCCGTCATTTCATGTGAGCAGATTAGTTTTATACGCGCCTCAAATTTCAAGTCCATAGCATTTATAGTTTTCGAGATAATCGATATAATGTGAAAAACTCGTTTTACTCTCACCAATAGTGTTCCGTATAAAAAACGGAACCCTAAAAACCAACTAACATGTTTTAAATTATAAATAAAAAAAAAAATTTAGTAAATATGAATATAGAAATAAAAATAATAAAGCTAATATAAGAAATATTGATGTAGAAAGAGTAGATTCTCCTTCACAGGAAAACTAAAGGCTCCTCGGTGCACAGGGGAACACTTTAAAATTTCAATTTAAACTACTGTAACTAAAATTTAATTTTTGGTTTTGGAGTGCGGTAAAATCACTATAGTATAACAAATTGACAGTTGTAAATATTTTCTCTCTGAGGATGATCGAAAGATTGAAACACGTGTAAGAGAAATAAGAAAATTAAAATTGTTTTTTAGAAGTTAGATTAAAATATATATTTAAAAATAAAATAAAAATATATTTGTGTTGAATTTTGAAAAATAGTTTTTTAATGTAAAATCAAAAAGGAAACTTGCAACTATATACAAAAACCAATTTGTTAAACTACTGTATTTTCATAAATCTGAGCATGAATGAAAAATTAACAAATAAAATATGTTTTTTATTAGATACAGGAGCAGAGGTCTCTTTAATAAAATTTAATGATCAATTAACAAAAAATAACTATTAATATTAACAATGTAATTAAATTAAAAGACATAACAGATGTCGAAGTAAAAACGATAGGTACCATAAAGAAAGAGGTTTTTGTTTGAGGATATGCGATCTAACATGAGTTTCAAGTTCGCCTAGAAAATTTTCCAATACCGACAGCAGGGGCCCTATTCTCAAATATCACATCCATTTTCCACATGTGGAATACTGTCAAAATTCATAAAAACGTTCGAAATTTACAATGTATGTATTCTCAAATTTCCTACCAAGGAAAAATTTCCCTACCAAGGGAATATTTCCGAGTGGGTATATAGTATGTGTAAAAATTCCCCATGTACATCAAATATCAAAAATTTTTAATTGTCATTTTTGTTATATGTTTGAAAATTATATTTGAAAAGTTGTGTTTATTTTATAATTATTATTATTTTGTTAAAATTTATATTGGAAAGTTGTGTTTATTTTATAATTATTATTATTTTGTAAACATTTCATATGGGGTGATATATATTCTATGAACTCTTCGGCCATAGATTTATTAATCCGAAACAATTTAATAAATTTATTTTCGGGCAGATCGAAACAATGTTCTCGTTGATGAATATCTCGGGTAAATTCCATTGCCTCTGCCTGTTCCACTGCAGAATTAGCAAAAAGAAGACTTAATTCATCTAATCCAGCCATTTACATTTAAAATTTCATAAATAAATAAACAAAATGTCAAAAATAAATTTACCACACAATGAAGTTAGTTTCAATTTAAGGGTGGTGAATAAAAAATTGCGAATGGTTCGAGAATACGGTTTTAGGTTGGATGTGGAATATGCATGTGGAAAATACGAATTCCCTTGGTAGGGAATTTTGACAGATGTCCACATGTGGAAAATGGACGTGATATTTGAGAATAGGGCCTCAGGTATTATAGGGATGGATTTCTTTACCAGATTCAGTAGCATTCTATAATGGTAAATTAATCCCAGGTGTATTTGTGAGTAAGACAATAGTGAGTAACAGTAGTCCATATGTTCAATTGTTGAACACTACTGATACAGGAATAACAATTCCTCACACTGCCTTTTCTTTTGAACCTTTAGATAACTTCGAAGTATTCCAACTGGTAACCAATAAGGGTACAGATAGTTCAACCAAGGAATCCAAGCAGGAAGAGATAGTAGGTAAAATTTTAGAAAACAATAAAAATTTGGATCCTAATATTAATAATGATATCAAAAAATTAATTTCAAATTATATAGATATATTTTCTAGCGAAAATGAAAAGCTAACAGTAAATAATTTTTACAGTCAAAATATGCATTTAAAGGATTATACGCCGGTATACACAAAACCTTATCGACTGCCCCATTCTCAAAAACAAGAGATAACTAGCAGGTTTCTACAATGTTAAGAGATGGCATAATTGTGCCATCGATTTCTGACTATAATAGTCCAATTTTGCTAGTCCCTAAAAAAGGAAGGAAGGTATAGAAGGTATAGAGAAATTTCGTCTTGTTGTAGATTTTAGAAATATAAACAAGAAGGAAGTTGCGGATAAATTCCCGCTACCGCGAATTGATGTAATATATACCAACTTGGCAGAGCTAAGTATTTTAGTGTTGAAGATCTTCAATATGGTTTTCACCAAATACTATTGGAAGAAGATTCCAGAAATGTCACTTCTTTTAGTACTGAAACTGGATCTTATCGGTATACAAGACTTCCTTTCGGACTGTCAGTAAGTCCAAATTCATTCCAAAGGATGATGACATTGGCATTTGCCAATCTGTCACCACCACGAGCATTTTTATACATGGATGATTTAATCATTTTCGGATGTTCTAGAAATCATCATTTAAAAAATTTAAAAAGCGTTTTTCAAGCGTGTAGGGATAAAAATTTGAAACTTAACCCGGAGAAATGTATTTTTTTCAAAACAGAAGTTACCTATTTAGGGCATACATGCACAAACGAAGATATAAGAATAAATAAATCAAAATATCAAGTTTTAAAAAATTATCCTGTTCCTAAAAGCGCAGACGAAACAAGAAGGTTCGTGACGTTTGCAAATTACTATCGACGATTCAAAAAAATTTTTGCAAATATTTCAATTCCTTTAAATAAGCTCACGAGAAAAAATCAAAAATTTAAATGGTGTTGTGGGTGGTCGACCTTCACAAAACACAAAAGAACCATAATTTCATAAATTTAAAATGAATAATAAAACATTTATTATAAAAACTTTCTTTGTTTCTTTTATTTTAAAAACTTTAATTATTTACAAAATTAAGTAAAATATTACTATTTATATGTTTATTATTTAATCATCAGATCAATTCGGGGGTAAGGTTAATTCGTACGAAAAAAGGCATGTTTTTGTGAATTTTTTGTGACGACACGGTTAAAATCTCTTTATTAAAACCAATAGTACATTAAAGTATGACTTTTGAAGAATATTGAATAAAATTTTCACGAAGAAATATTAAAAAACAGCAATGGCAGCAATTATTCGGACGTGTCTGATGTCTCGGAAAAAAGTAGAATTGTGGTGCCCCTCATAACTTGGTGCTGACTGCTGGATCATCCGAAATAAAAAAATCAAAGTTCAATCGTTAGATAATAGTTTTCCCCAGGTAACGCTGGGAGGGTTTGTCGAATGCGAAAAAACCGGCTAATTTGTTATTGTAAAATAAAAATTATTAACGAAATTTGCAAAAACTCTCCAGCGTTACCTCATAAGTTATGTACAGAAATAGTGTTCAAAATTTCAAAAGGATCAGTGCAGTAGTTTTGAAGTTATGAGGGGCACCGACTTTGAAAACGTGAGTTGTGGGGAAAACGCTTTAAAGTTTTGAACACTAAAATATCTGGTATAAAACGTTCATAAGCAAATTTAAAAATACTCGTAACTTCGTCAATTTTGCTCCAATTAAGAGCGGTCTATCGGCTTTGACAACGAGCAAGAAAAAAATTTTAATACGTTTTTTAGTAAGTTCACTGTGGTTTCGGCCAGGGTCTATGATAGTAGGTCTTGATGATGCTAATCATCCTAAAAAATACTTCTTAGCGGAACAAGAACTTTAAACTCAACGAGCGTGGTAGAGCCATCACGGCCGAATCAAATGTAGCACAAGAAATCTCTACTATCAATCTACAAAGTCTTTAAAAATTTTCCCCGTCTTGTTCTGAGGAAACAAAATTTCAAGAGGCAAACCATATTAACCACATTTCAGTTAAAGTCCCTTCCTTCGGGAAAGATCAGTCAGACACCTGATACAATCTTGGAAGAGTAATTGCGGTCTAAGCAGCGCGTGGCAGGCGAGAATACTTACCTACCACTATACTACCGAGAAAAAAGCGTGGTTTCTAACAACAAAATAGTTATAATTTGTTCCAGGATAATTTAAAAAAAATATCGCCTAGATGTTACTAACAATAAATAGTGGAAATTTTTTTAATACCAATGTTCGCAACATTAGTTACATACTGGCAAGGGAATCATCTGGAAAAGATTACGAATTATTTGTTACCTATGTTGGTTGTGGTTCGTTGAGGACTCCAAAATTGGAGTCATCAATTTGATCAGAATCCGACAGTCGTTGGTGTAGGGAAATTGAGTAATATACAACCCTGTCTCTTACAATAGCTGCGTTTTTTTCATTTGGGTCAGGGTCAAGGTTTGAAAAAAACGATCTGGGTCACGCAAAGAAAACAAATATTATATTTCAAATAGTTGGGAACACTGAGCTGAGAAGAAAAAAAATTGTGAACTTGTAGCGCCATTTTGAAATTAAAACTCAATATAAAAAAAATTCAAAAAATATTTAACGTCTCTTGAAAAATAAAACTTCATATAAAAAAAATTCAAAAAAATTTAATCAGAAACACTAATCCATTTTTTTACATATGGCAATGTTCATTGATTATTGCAAATGGCGTGAAATAAAATGAAATAAAATAATTGATAATTAATAAAAAATTGTAAACATCTATTCTTTAAAAAATATGGATTTTATATCGTAGATATTGCTTTAAAATTAATTTTAAGCAAATTTATTGAGTATTTTCCTTAATATATTTTGACAGATAAAATAGTTGATTTTAAAGCCGGGAGCCAAAACTGAATTTTTGTTAATACAAAATCGTTAGTTTTTGTATGAAAAGTGTTAAAAAATAAACTGAAAATTTATCTAGGAATTGTTAATTACATTTAAACAAGTAGTAAGTATAAACTGGTTAAAAATATTCCATAAATTTATGTTAAATCGATGTTTTTGGTTCCCCGCAGTGTTGTTTAGTTACTGGAAAATCTTCAGTTTTATTTATGATAAATGCCCAAAAATGATTTAAAATAGTTAAATAATAAACTAAACTACAAATTAATAATAATATTAATACAAGTAGTATGTTTAAATTTGTGAAATATATGCAATAAATCTATGTTAAAATCAATGTTATATTGCTGTATGTAATCTGTCGTTACGTCGTTATATTTCTGTATGTAATCTGTCGTTACGTCGCTATATTCTATCTAATGATAATTAGAAATCAGTAATTATGTATTAAAATTTACTGCAAAACCAATAATAATGCAAATATATTAAAAACAATTTAAATACAACACAAATCGATCTTGATTTGCAAGAAATAACAATTATTTAAGGTTTTCGAAATACAAATCAGCTGATCACATATGTCAAGTTTTTTTCGGGAAAAAAGGTGTACTATAAACAAAAATCATTGACTTTAGCATAAATTTAATGAATATATTTAGCAAATTTATATATACCCTTGTATTAATACTATTATTAACTTGTAGTTTAGTTTATTATTTAACTAGTTTAAACTGTCTTTTGACTCTTTTCATACACAAAACTGAAGATTTTGCACTAACTAAACATCACTACTGGCAACCAAAAACATTGATTTAACACAAATTTATTGAATATTTTTAACCAGTTTATACATACTACTATTATAAATGTTATTAACAATTCCTAGTTACATTATTAAATTATTTTTTAACACTTTTCATACAAAAACTGAAGATTTTGTATTAACATAAATTTACTATTGGCACCCGGATATTTGTAAGTATTTTTAATATTTCATTTTGACGTTTAAGTAAAAAGGTCAATTATGCTGAAAACAAATCATATTAAAATTGATTTTAAACAAATTAAACAAAGCTTCTTTGACAGTTTTTTTATTTTGAATAAATTTTCTTTGACATTTATAAGTTTGAAAATGACCATACCAACCTTATAAAATCAAAACATACGTTTCGCCATCTCTTGCAATTTTATGTAAGCAAAATATTTTAGATCAATGATCTAGACCCAGATAAATATCTGGGTTAAGTTGTTGTTGTTTTTACATGTAAAAAATAGAGTTGATCTAGACCTTGACCCTGACCTAAATGAAAAAAACGCAGCTAATACTACAACCAAACGAGGGAATTTCTTCAATTTAAAACTTGTTGTTACCCATGGAAGAAAAAGCAATAAAAATTTTGTAAAATAGTTGGTTTGCACTTTGCACAGTAAAAAACAAATTTATCAGTTACTAAATATAATCTTACAAACAATCATTTTAATTTAAACAAATTAACAAATTATTTAAATATACTATCACTTAGGAATAAAATATCGATAAACTGCCGCAGTGTGTCTATAAAAATAACCACCCCATGATTCCGTTTCCTTTCGTTCTTGTGGTTTTGATCCAACTAATTCGTTTAATTTTGAAACCATTGAATTCAGTGAATCTATTTTATCATTTATTCCATTAGATTGCTTTTTTATTGATAACATTTGATCATTTCTGTAATGATTAGTTAAAAGGGCAACAAATACACCTAATAAGGCACCTAAAATCGATCCAATAATCGACCAGTATTTTACTGTTTCAGCCTGTAGTCGTTCTTTTTCATGAGACATTTTAACAGCTGCGGTTAAGTTTGTAAAGATTTCACGTTCTTCGGCATCAGCTATATTAAAATGTTCTGTCTTTTCCTTTTCTCGTTGTATTACCTGAAATTTATATTTTCGTGTTAATTTTATTTATTTAAATAAATTTTCGTTACCATAAGACTTACATCAATTTCTTTTCTAATTAAATCTAAATATCTTGGTTGCCCACGTTCGCAACTCATAATATCATTATGTAATTGCTGTAGTTCTTTGCGTATAAATGATAATTCATAAATTAACTGTCTTCTTCGTTCTTGAGCATCAGCCAATCTATCTTGTAGAAAAAGAACTTTATTTTGTGCTGCTTTTACTTCATTCAAACCGGATACATTTTCATAAAACCAATAAACTTTGTATAAATTATTTTTTAACGAAGGAATATTTGTTTCACTAACTTTTTGTTCAAAAACTTGATTTCGTTTTACCGGCGATACAAGATTTTTTTCCTCTTTAACATTGGTGATGATTGGAGTGACATTTAAATATTTTTTACAGCTTCTAATAATTATCAAATTTGTGTTATAATTAGATACCAAAATTGGCTTGCTATACAAAATCCATAACATGTTGCATTTATTAATTTCTATGTTACAATATTTACAAAAAAAACAGAAAAAAATTTTATATTTTATTTGATTACAATTTTGACAGATATGTCAAAAATGTCGAGTGTACAAGAATTCTGTAACTCTTTTTCATTTTCTGTAGATGTATTAAAGTACGCTAGTTTGCTTAATATCGCTGCAGCTGCTTTATGCTGTTAACAGTTCAATTCGTGATATTCGTTAAAATGATTGAAAGTTTACAGACCAACGATAAATCGATAAAATTTGTTCGAGTGATAACACATTCGAATACCATTTTAGAGCTATTTATTTTAAAATAATTGTAAATGATGGATACGGTTTATCCGGGACACATTCCGGGACACTCCACAAATTCAGCAAAGAAGCTCGAAAATGGTCTACTGTTTGCAGCATTTTTTTTAGTCTTTTTAAAAAATTAAATAAAAGGTCGCTTATAGCGGAATGTAGCGATTGCCACTACCATCACCCCTTGAAGGTTTATGATGGCACCCATATTTCCAATTTCCCCACTATATCCGGGTGCATCAGGAAGGTAACACAAAAAAATTTTATGAATCTGAAAAACAGTTTTAGATTGTAGGAAGTCTAGCTCTGTCTTTTTATCGAATACTTTGGGATAATTGATTGATAATTCATTTAACATTTCAAACATTTATTTCATAAATTTTTATTCGATTACATAAATTCAGTTTTAAACTCCAATATTTGAAAGCAACCACAATCGATAATCAGAAATTCGGATCGAAAAGGTCATTGCTGTTCTTGATTCACATGTTTCAGATATTCCAGAAATAATCCCGACAACAACACTTATATTACGATGTTGGATTGCGAATCCAGCTCCTTGTTCACCTCCACAAGGTGTTGAGAATATAAAATGATCTATACTACAGAATTGTGTTGTAGAATTTGTTGGGAGAAAGGCCGAACATGCAGATTGTTCCAATACGATTTGCCTACTGTAAAGCAAAACATTAGATTGTACACCTAAAATAGAATGTTGTGGTTATATGAATAAAAATTATAAAAATATGAACTAGGTACCTTGTGGAGATATACCGAATGCAGCAAATTCACCATAAACACCAACGCCAGGAATATTTTCACTAAGTAATGGTAATGAAGCGGGTACTATATTTGTGCCAGTGATATTTATTCCTGTACCCATAAATAGTATTCCAATGTTGTTAAGAGAAGTAATAGGATTATAGTCTTCATGGACCAATGCTCCAGTTGCTGTATAGTAGATCAATTGTGATACGTTTAGACTGCCAAATCCAACTGTCCATTCATTATACCTAAGGTTTTATAAATTTTAATATTAAACGATATGCATAGAGGATTTTTGTTTTATTTACCCTGCAATATTAGTAGCAGTTGTCAAAATATGTCGGGTTGATATAAGAACTCCACTTCCAAAAGATGATTGATTGTTAAACGAGTTACGTTGTAATATGTGTGCATGGTATGGGATAACTGTCGATACTATCGTACCGTTCACAATAAAGTTTTGCGGAGTAGCCTAAAATAAATAATAAAACTTAATTTTAATTTAAATTTTTTTCAATTCTATTTGGATAAATTTCTATTTGGATAGCAGAGCTGGCGGATAAACGTTTCCTGGCCCGTCTCATTGTTGATACTATGAAAATCATAGAAAGAGACCCTATGCAAATGCGACCGACCACCGAAATTTTGTCAATTTTAATTCCACCAAAACTTTCCAGATCCATATTGAGTCCTTCGACAAGATTTTATTACTCTCAGAATAGAAATTATAAAATTTTCTAGTATTAACAACGATAAAATACACAACATTTATAATTTTATTTACACTATACACCATTTCGTTTACAAGTAATTTATCGCTGTGAGAATTATCGCTTTCCGTATTAAATTGTCGGGTGTTATGTAAAACGAATTTGCAAGGAAAAATTTAAAGAATTTGTATTCTCGCACTAATGTTTTCTAGCATATAGGCAAAAATTTCGTTTAATTTTTAAATTAAAACGTGCACTATTATTGGTTCGCTCTTTAGTAATATACTATAGTTTTTTCGAAAATATATATATATACATTTTCAAAAACTTCTCAACCAGGTTGTGTGCATAATCAAACTTGTTTCAACTATTTTGAAGTACAACTAACACTGCCGGGAAAATATTATTATATTCCTTTCATTTTTAATTTAGTTTCGTATAATTATGTAAAAATAAAAAGAATAAAAGAAATATAAAACAAAGAATTTGATGGGGACAACCAAATATGTGTACATGAACAGGATGTGCGAGAACACGGAAACAGAGAAGGGACTCGGTTAGGGGAGTTGGGTTTGATTTTTTGTTCTTGTTTTAAGTTGAGCAAAAAAAAGGTTAAATTAAATATAATAGGGTGAACCTTGGTGGCAATTCATGCACGCATTATTATTTTGTGAACTCTAAATTCATGCCAGAATTCATGCCAGCTTGAGCTAGCGATGGTTGATTTCATGTATGCATTATGGATTACCAACATTACCCACATGCATTACAAACTGGTGAACATTCGCATCTCACCAGACCTCTTATTATAAGATGCTCCCGAGTAATAGTGTTTTGGGCCTTATCGACCTAAACAAAGTTGTTCTGGAGGCTAAAAGTTACTCGGTTTTAGTTTTGTTTTAAATTTTGTATATTTGAGTACCGCAGGAGTGTTAGTCATTCAGACTAATGTTTATCGGGACCTACGATCCCGCGGACTCCCAGTAGAGTAAGGATTTTGTTTCGGTGAGGTGGTTGGGGTGACGAGACAATAGGTGATGAACCTTGTTGGTCATTTGTGTTTTGCGTCAGTACCATCCTACCTTATGATGTTATTTCAGGCTCTGGGTTCTGATGCTAAAATGTTTTTCCTTAGTTTTCGTTTAATTTCATTTTCATTAGTACAGAAGTTTTGAGGACGAAAACCAAAGTTGGTTTTGATTTTCGATATTTTATCCACCTCAAAAAGTAAACTTGTATGAATCCGAATTGTCTAGCTAGACATTTAATAAAATCAGCTAGATGGAACACGAGTTGATTTAGTTAAATTGTTAATTCGCTATTCGGTTTTGTAAAGTTTTTTCATCACAAAAACCTATTTAGGGTGTTCCTGGATTTCTGGAAGCATTTGTGAAATTCTGATAAATTATTAGATGTCGAACGTAAGTCGGATTGACTGATGTTATCTAAAGTGAACATGCAAAATTTGATTTTATTTACAATATTTTTTAATTTTAATAAAGCAAACTTGAATGAAGCTGGCGCGATTAGAACATTTGTAAAACCGGCGGACCGATTTTTTCACCCGAAAAAGTAAAAATGGATAAAACGATCCGAATTGGCAAACTTTCTCAACCGCAATAGACGATTTTTTATAGACTTTTCTCTTAGACATGAAAGACGAGTCGTTTCGGTCACAGATTATTACAGTGAAGATGTCATAATATATTTGATTTGAAAATTTTTTTTCCCCCGCAAAAATAGGTCTTGGGTGGTCTAAAACCATCTGATCATTTGTTAAATTTATTGCAAGTCGTTGGTAGTGGAGCTGTGGCGAACGAACGCTCAATTAGGTTCATAAGAAGAACTCTACCTTAGTTTTATTTTTGCTGCCGCTTTAATATATATTTTCTATTATTCAATTTACCCTACTGTGTCAACATTTCTCTTTGCACAATTGATTCTACTCTTGTCAATATTTTTTCTTTATATCATTATACATATCATACTACATTTGATCGAACATCGACAGATTGTACCTTATTTTAGGTCACATCTGAAGATAGCTCAGCTTTCACTACAATTTCTCAGCCGTATAAATTAAACACTGTTTAGTATAGACAACTGTCCTGTCATTTCGCTGCAACTCCTCGACCTACTAGAACTCGCTCGCTTTCTTAATACTCTAATATTAAAAAAACTCTCCCCTTCTTCTTGTCTTCTTTTCTTTTATCGTTCCATCTTCGATGGCACTGGGATGGGAGTATTGTGGCGAACGAACGCATGAACGGTTCATAATTATGAACGGTACTTTAAATTTTTTTCACTCAAAATAACTGTAATTATGCCACTTGCTAATCGGTGGAAAATAAAGAAATTTTCTAGAACAATTTTATGTTCTGTTTTGTGTTTACTAAAAAATTATAATTTTACGTTTAGTGCGTCGATTATTTTTTTATTATTTATTGTAAATAATTTGATTTAATTTAATAATAATTAACTTTGTTAATATGTGAGTCAATTTTCATGATTTTAAAATATTGTGTAGTGATAATTATTAGAAATGAAATATGCTAAAATATATTAATCCATTTTTGTTTTTACCATATACAGATATCATGATTCGCTTTGTTTGAGTTTTGAGTTGTTACTTCCAGTAATAGTTCTGATTTTCGTTACCCAATTATCAGATTAGTACTGAACCGAAAACGTTTATTTGTTTTACAAATTCCGAACACAATCTGTTTTAAGTGAGAGAAGAGTCTGATTTACAAACGCTTTACGAAAAGAAATTCTAAGATTTGTTCTGTTTTTGGATTTTTTTCTATATCCCAAAAAACAAACTTAGATAGTTTTGATACTGCCAAGCATTATAAAAAAATGATACATGTTTTTGTTATTTTTTTTTGTCGAAAATTAAAATAATTAATATTAATACAAATAATTAATATTAAAATAGTATTCGATTACCACGTAGGTACGCTATTAACAAAAATCACATTGTAAAATAAATAATAATAATAATAAAACTTCTGGATGAGCATCCTGTTTGACCAAGTACTAAAATCGGCTCACATTAAAGCCCAATATCAAAAGATAAAGGCAAAACAACTGATGTTGATATTACAAGAACACCATAACCAAATTTTTTACCTTTATTTTACTTATAGTACAGTATAGGGCTGACTTATTTATAGCAGAGAAATGAAATCCATTCCATATCGTCACTTTTTATGAGCTCTTGATACCATCGTAGAGGATTCGATGGAGAACGAAGTTTCTTGTTCCGATACAAACTGGCATGTTAATTTTAAGTTTAACGAACACATAGAGTCTACTAGCTTTTCACTATTGCTCCTAATTAACCGTTAACCGTTTCAGCACTACATCACATTTGATTAACAAAAAAATAATTTTTTCGACAAACGGCTGTAAAGTTTAACTTTACTGCCGCTAGGGAGTTAGCAAAAGTCTTACTTTTTAGCCTGACAGAAAAAGTAACGTCTAGCGACAGTAAAAGTAACGCCATTTTTATTTTATATTACGGAGGCTGTAAAGTAGCATTTGTTATTTGTTAGTTTGTTATTTTTTCAAACATATTGTATAACCATGACAACAAAATATAAGTTGATTCTCATATTATGAAATTTTGAAAAGACTGCTTTGATAAAAAATTTATTCATACAAATTTAAATGTTTTTTTCTCTTTTTTGGAAGTAATTATGACGATACAAATTCATATTTATAAAAAGTTTGATGTATTAATTTCATATTTATAAAAAATTTAAACGTTTGCCGAAAAAATAGTGTATTTAATTCGGAGCTAAAGTGACTTTTTGTGTTTCGTCTATAATTGTCGGCCTCCCTGCGGTCGGCCGTCAAACTATAGACTCAACACAAAAAGTATCACTTTAGCTCCTAATTAAATGATGTACTATTTGCACCTATTGTACAGGGAGTTCAATATAGGAACTTTTACAACTTTATTTTTGTTTAAATTAATGGGGAATGGAAACAAAATTGTTTAATTATGATTGATTGTTGTGCATTACGTAAAATTTTAGAAAAAAATGCTAACACCACCCTGTAGAATGTTAATACACTGAAACTGTTTTTATTATTTTTTTTTTACATAAAACCACTAATAGGAACACAAAACAATTTTTTTAAGTTATTATAAAAAAATATATAGTTACCACAACAGAGCTTATTGCTAAAGCACAAAACGTTATAAAGCTTGAAACATGCATCTTACTACAATACAATTTCACTTCTCAAAACTACTGGGCCTAAAAGTTTTTTTATGTTTCTTAAGATATGTAAAATTATCTTTTCTTTTTTGATTATATATTGATTGATTGCCATTGATAAATATGAGTAACTTAAGCAGTAAAAGTCAGTTAGAAAGATTAATATCATAAATCGCTCATTAATTTTGTTTTTACAATAAAATAAGCAAAGAGCTACTTTTCAATGAAATTTCAAATTAATCTTCGATAAGAAAATCGTTGATTAAAAATGTCGGTTCTTGTGTCTTTGGATGGATTAAAAATTGCAGATTTTTGTTATATAAATGTCATAGGAAATAAATAAAATAAAATTGAAAAATTCTAGGTCGTGTTTTACATTTTTTCGCTTATTTTAGTATTAATCGATCAAAGTTTGTTATCAGAAAGAAACGAACATTTCAAAAACCCTACGAACTTTTGATTTTTAATCAAGAATAATAAGCTTTTGTTTGGCTTAGAAACGAAAGATAATTTAATTTTAATTATGTGAAAGATAAGTTTCATTCCTGAAAACAGTTTGACTATAAAAGGTAAGCTTGCACTTTTATTATCGATAACAGTTTTGGCATTTCATCTGTTACTTATATATAGTGTGTGCATTCGTAATGAAGTGTTTAGTCTTTGTTGCATTTAGTTTAATTTTATTTCAACTAACTGTGGTAAGTAGAGTTTTTATGTTTGTTTTGAACACATCTTACAGGATCACCCGAGTTTGTTTATTATATTTCTTGTTGTCAGTGAAGCAAAATGTTATCTACCGATTTTAATACCACTTGGTGTCCACATAAATGTTGGTTTGTCTTGATGATACTGCATTATGTGCTAAGTATAGTTTAATGGTTTAAATATCGTGATCCTGTATCTACTTCAGACTGTTATTCTCTACATACCTACCAGCCAGATTAACCACAGGTAACGCTGTTATAAAATTAGGCGCGGGTGGTTATGCTCTTTAGTTCAATAACTCCTCTCCTCTACATAAAACCAGTGATACTACCAAAATTTAAATAAATGTCTTGCGTTACCATTTCTTCCACCAAGCTACTCTGAGTTCTGTGATTAATAAAAATCATATGGTACGCTCGAGGTATGGTAGGCTCGAAGACATCATCGACGATTCCGAGAATGAGGATGCTGGCTCCAATACGGATCCCAGACGTCATTCCGTCAGTACATGAGCACTTCAACCTCAAAATCACATGAGTCACCGGAAATCTTCTTTAGCGTATCTTTAAATATTCACCCAGAACACCTCCAAATATTAGATCCGAACCTTAACAAATCTCATCGTAAGTTCTCAAAACGCCTTCAAAGAACACGAAAATACTGGAGAGTATATGGATTAAATTGTCAAAGGCTTGTTCTTCCTCGGTAATTACTAAATTCAATGACTCTCGTCCGCATTAAGAGTTCGATATTTTTGGTAAGAAATTAATTAGCCTTTTAGACAGTTGAGTCTCCATCAGCATACTTGGGTGAGATTCTCTTGACTTTTAATCAAAAGCTAGTGTTTTCTATCGGAAACTCACTATATGCATAAAAACTACTAATGGTACTCCCAGTTCAGTCTTTGGATACGTCTATATTCCTATCTCATATACGCTGGCTCTTCTAAATCTATTCGTTTGTATGACGTTCTTAGCTAACAAGGGGAATTATATTTAAGCATCGACTTCTAAAATACATTCGGTATTACTCCTTTAGTAATTAGCGAGGCATTTTTGAGTGAACAAAATCCTTCAAAATACCATGTCTTTACACCGGATCAATTCCACAAGCTTAAATCGGTTAAGGACTCATACCCTTCATTCAACAAACTGATTCTAGAGAAAACAATATTGATGGAACACGTTATTGGCGTTGGTGCTGTTGGACAGTGCCTGGGTGAAACAAAGTAGTTTAATTATTATTCAATACTTTTGGTTTAATTGATGCTTTTGATAATTATTATTCAATACTTTTGGTTTAATTGATGCTAATGTGTATCTTTGGTTTAAGGCTGTTATGATCTATTTGAATGTTCATAGTTTTACCAAAGATCAAAATAATACAAATATTTAGTATTGACACCGTAAGAACCCAGAATCAATCGCAAACGACATTATTATCAATGGAAGCGTTGTGAAGGGTAGAGCAGCCGTCATACTGTGATCCCTTGAGACTCGTCCTCTTTTCGTGGCTTCGTATTTTATATGAATTAATTCAAAATTGGAAACTTTACAAAGAACTAGACTGTATGTTGGAATCAGAGGTAATCGAGAAGAACACAAGCTCGTGGACTTCGTCGGTGGTTTTAGCTACCAAATCATACGGTTAACCTCGGATTTGTCTGGATTCACGCAAAGTCAACTCTCTAACGAAGAAAGACGCATATCCGCTACCATTGGTACCATTGGTAGACAGATTCTTAGGTCGGTTGAGTGACACAAACTTTATACCGAGAATTGACCTGGAGAATGCTTTCTGGCAAATTCACCTGGTGAAAGTACTTCAGTAAAAATGTTTGTAAAATAATATAACTAATCAATTTTGTCCTTTGTTGGAGGTTGGGTTATTATTGGATTTTGAGAAAATCAATGTGAATGCTGTTTTGAAAAGGGAAAAACTCTGATCCCTCCTTGTGTGTTTGTCTGTCCTTTTTTTGTAAGAGAGCTTGAATTCTGGCTCAAATTTGTCTCATATACTGTAGAGTTCATAAAAATTAAACTGTAACCTTTTGCAATTGGTTTTGATATCATAAGACACACAGAAAGATTTGTGATACAAGCGTTTAGAAAGTGCAACTACTATATGATCGTAGAGTCTGCTTGCCAGGATAAGTTCCGCTCGTGAATCCCTATTTAATCTATTCTATAATCATCTAGATACTGCCACGTCTTTTGATTTCTGAAGTCAATTTTTGCACCCACCATGATGTTAACAAAATAATTACTTAGAATGTTCTATTAGTCTATTAGAATATTCTATTAGTCTTTACCCATGTTTGGCCGTGATAAAGTTGGTGTAATACATATAAAGTTTTACCGACTCCTAAATGTGCAGCGCTTAGTGGCGAATGTACTCTATTTATTAGAGTAGGAATAAATTAACTTGGAACAACAACCTCCCATGAAAGAATATCCGAGGAAAAATCGACTTTAGGTATAAAAAAGATAAATATTTTACCATTATGAACGCGAAGGTAAGATTCAATTTGCGCATTGCTTAGAATTGTGTCAATCTGTTGGTGTCAATCAGTCGGGATCAAAAAATGAAGGAAATCGGGATCTTTATTGAAAGGAGAATCGCCAAGCGGTTGTTTCAGTGTTAGAGACTCTGTCTGGTGGGAAAGCGCATCTGGTACGATGTTATCTTTCCCTTTGTGGTACTCGATGGCAAAATTGAAGTTTCAACGTCCAGCAAGTTCCCTCTGTTCCATTAACCACTTCAAATTTGCGTGATCCGTGATTGTGGTAAAAGGAAAACCTACTCAATACAGCGGCGTAGCACTCTAGCTCAGTGATACTGTAGTTCCGCTGCGCTGCATTGAGTTTTTGAGAAATAAACGCAATTGGTCGCTATTCGTCGCTACCATACTGACATGCCTAAGAACCTTCTGAGCTGTTTTGCTATTTTAGGGATTGCATATGTGGTGATGGCAGATACTTTGGTTGGATTCAATTTGAGTACTCCATCGCTAGAAATTTAAGCTTTGACACATTGATCAGCTTCCTTCTAAGAAGTATAATGTGCTCAATGCTCATCAAATGTTTCTGTAGTATTTTAAAGGTCGTTCAGATATACGAAGACCCCAGTATGAAGTTTCTGAGGTATTACCTGATGCATGAGACGACACATAGTTTGGGGATCGTTGCAGAGTTCACACGGTATCACGGTAAACTGATATCACGGCGTACCAGGAACCGTGAATAATTTTATCTTTTAATCCCTCATCTAATAGTATCTGCCAAAACGCATCTTTCAAGTCAAGACTTCAAATAAATCTTGTGTGATTAAGACGTCCCAACAGTCCATCGATGAGAGGCAAAGGATAAGCATCCTTCACTTGCATCCTCACTACCATTCTCCGCATTTCATGATATTTGGACAATATATTACACCTCTGTCATAAATGGCCTTCAAGATACCGAAGTTCATCTATCAAACGCGGATAAGCTTACGCTGGCCCCGCAAACCGTCCATCAGCACTTACGCGAATAAGCGAAAAGAGGCATAATCTCCGAAGTCACGATCAAAAGATTTTCCTGAACAAAAATTTTTTTCAGAGCGGAAAGGTTGCGTACAAACTGATTAAGACAAATAATGTGTCTATTGGAACATATCACATTAAAGATATCAAAATTTAAATGTGATAACCCACAGTCTGTTAGAATTTAGGAAGTCCTTCCGAGAAAAAAACACTATTTTTTATTTTGGTGTTTGATCTTAATCTCAACGATATGACATTTCAGATACTTCACCAACCAAGACCCGACTGTGAGACGAGATATACCATGGGTTCAAGGTTTCCCCGCAAATTGTGACGATCTTCCTAAGCTTAATTCCTCTGACGTTAAACAGGAACCCCTTGGTCATTAAAGGCTTAACAAAAATATTTCCAGTAGTAACTGACAAAAGATAATTAATAATTTCAGGCAAATCCACAAACTTTCATCTCAAATGGAATACAAGAGGTTCAAGTAGTACCATACCATGCTCATATCTATATCAGAAATTCTGCTGATGAAATAGTAAGACTTGGAAGTGGAGTTTTAATTTCAGAGCGCCATTGTTTAACAGTCGCTTTTAATATTAAAAAGTAAAATAGTTAAATTTTTTTTTTTTTAAATTCTTACATTTTAGAACTTTTTCGTTTATTTAGTTTCAATAGATGGGATATTGGATTGGGAAGTTTAAATACATCTGGATTGATATTTTATAGAGGAACTGGTGGAATTGTACACGAAGATTATGATCCACTAACATTAGTATATAATATTGGAATAATCTGGATTGGTGCAGGTGTTGATATTAGTGGACCAAATGTGGCTCCAGCAATTTTGCCAGGTATTGGAGAAAGTATTATTGCCAATGGTAGGCTAGGATGGTTTTCAGCATTTGGATTTCTTTCCCCAGAAGGTATTTGTATAAATTTTATCCGTCATTGACGATGTTATTAAATAAGAATAACTTTAGGTCCATACTCTGATGTGTTATTAACAAGTAGGCAGACTGTTTTACCAAATGCTGGATGTGAGAGTTTATTTCCAGTCCAACAAAGATTTTTTGGAATGTTTTGTTCCACCGATCTTATAGAGTCATCAGCACCTTGTGGTGGAGAACAAGGAGCTGGTTTTGTTATTGAATGGCAAAATCAAAGTGTTGTTCTAGGTCTTGTATCTGCCATATCTGGAAGGTGTAATGTTGGACAAGCTGTAACATTTTATACTAATCTTATAGATTATAGACTATGGATTCGTGATACTGTGGGTATATAATGTGGGGTTATTTGTGTAACTTTAATGTAATTTATATTTATAATGTTTCTTGTACACATTTATTTTAAATAAAAGTTCGAGAAAAAATTTAATGTAGTCATTTCAATATTATAAAAATAAATTTTTGAAAATTTATTCAAACAACCAAAGGTTTAAAGTAACATTTGATTTTACATTTCAGGGCAGCCTAACGTTCGGGTAATTATTTTTTCGTTAAATTTTGTATGTAGGTAGCCAATTGTTATGATACGGTTTGATTGAATTTTTTGGGGATGATTGGTGCCAATTCACATCATAAGGGTGGGGTCAGTTCTAACATAAAAAACTTTGGAAATTTTGAATACCGAAACTCTTTCAAGAGGCATTATTACCTCGTGGGGTAGTTTTGCTAAAGAACGACCCTAAACATTCATTGACTTACTATAGTAGTGGCGTAACCATTAAGCATTTGCGCGTACCCAAATCTATGGCAGAACTTGTACAAACAGGTAGCAATCAAGATGTTGGTTGGTGGGTAAAGGATTGTTGGTTTAGGTTTTTGAGACTTTTTTCCCAAAACAAATCAACTTGGTTCATACAAAGTTGTCTGTTGGAACAAAAACTACTAACTACATTATATATGACTCTCTCGACGGTTAGTATTCTTTTGAAAGGCAACAAAAGGGGTATCTCTGCAGAAAAATGAAGAAAATTTTGAATATAACTAGTCGATTACAAAAAATGTTCTTAGGACTACTGCTTCTATCATTGCTTCTATGTAGTTTCAAACATTTAATATTTTAAAATAATGTGAATGATATTGGTGTAACTCTTCATAAGTTGCTAATCTGAGCCCCTTGCTAGACCACATGTTCAAGTGAAACTAGAGTGTAGAAGGGCTTTTGGTTGGAAATGGGATCTGACTTTGAAAATGTTATAAATCCACTAGATTTCTCAGATCGAAGAACTACTGAAAGGCATAATCAAACGAATAAACGTATGGTGATTTATGCAAGACAGACATCAATATTATCGGTTTATTCTTAAAACGTCATCATTGATTCAAGCTGAGAAAAGTTTAATGAACTTAGCAGTCTGAATGTTAAGTTATAATTGCAATGATGACTTAAATTTGATAGGGTTCGAAGCAATTGGGTTTAAATTCCTGTTAGTTCAGGTTATGATGAATTAAAATCAACGAGTCAGAATTTTGATATATAATAAATCAAATTAAAATAAAACTAATGTTTTATCCATTAATGAAAGCTGAATACTCAGATACTCGGACAAATGCAGCGGGTGTAGAATCCACATGACTACAATCAGCGGCTCGATTAAATGATGATATGCCAAACTGTGAAAAAATTGAACAAGAAATTAATTTGGTTTAAAATCTCTTTTCATTTTTATAATCTTCTTACCAAGAATAAATAGATGTCACCCCCGTAAAATGGACCACCTTGATCTCCGCCACAAATGTTTGCGTTGGTTTCATTATTTGATGCACAAAAAAAGTTTTCTATATCGTTTCTAATATGAGGATAACGGTCGACGCATGTCGATGGAGCTGTTACAGTAAGTGATGCATATTGAAGATTATGTGCTTGTGTAGCATTTTCCTGAAATTCAGTTAATCCAAATCCAGCAACATACCCAACAAAGCCTTCGAACGGAATACCAATACCGGTTGGTAGTAGTGAAATTGGGTTAATCGTTGCTGTAATTGAAAAATAAAATTATTAGTTTTAGCCCTACAATTATGATTCATTGAAAACTACGTGATACTACTATTGGTTCTGTCAGTCTCAAACGAGCAATGTTATTTATCAATGTGTTTGGATTGTAGTTTGGGTGATATACAGCTTCTGCTACAGTAGACCATCTCATATTAGCAATAATAATAGCACCAAGTCCAACTCTCCAGCTTGTTAAGCTAAAAGAAAAGAAAATTAAAGTTTATAAAATATATAAAATTCTGAATTCTGGGTATGCTCCAGTTTCAATAAACGCCTTGTCACAGAAAATATTTCTTCTCGGGAGGCTCAATTCCTGAGTTGTATATAAATACTTTTTTGTCCGTCCGTTCGCACGTCCGTCTAGAGTGTACATCATTTTTAAGTGAAGTACTTCCCATAGTAGTAAAAGTCAACCTATCGCTAAAGTGTGCCGCTAAAGTATAACAAGTGAAACGTTGGTCGCAGTTTTAGATTTTTAACTGTTTAAACCCTACCATTCTCCTTATATCATTAGCTTACAATATATTTATATACCAAAAACGCTTACCTCGAATCATACACATTTTGTGCAACTGTAACAACTATATTCAGGCTTACTAGTGCGCCACCCCCAAATAACAGATTATAAGGTGGTGTGGCTGTACCGTTTGTTATTTCTACATAAGCATAAAATGGGATCGGCTGTTCTGCATCGGTTCCGTTAAAAATAAATTGTTGCGATAGTGCCTGAATGTAAAATTAAATATTACTTAATCGGTTTCTATATGTTTACACAGTTTTCACGTTACATTAATACAAAACACCCCACATAATAAATATAATAAAAACACTATCATTTCATTCAGCTATTAACTTTTATTAATTTTCAAATGGTTTAGTTTTCAAGTTATGAATATTGTTATCTATTTCACCAGTAATCCAAAAATAGATAATTTTTATGTAATTTCAAAGCGTTAAGACATATATAAAAGTGTTAAGCTTTTTATAGCTATACAAAGCTAATTTGGTTGTTTCTGTCTCATTTTATTAAAAAATAAGTTCATTGAAAACATTTTCTGATAATCCTTGTAAAGATATGAAGACATAAAAATCACTCGCATGCAAAATAAGTTGAGTCAAAACACTTTGGGTTAATATTTTACGTCTTACGTCACTTTTTAAAGAACTTATGATTCGACTTAAACGTGTCCGATCAGTCTCTCCCTCTCCTCTCTCTCTCTCTCATCTCTCTCTCTCTCTCTTCTCTCTCTCTCTCTCTCTCATCTCTCTTCTCTCTCTCTCTCTCTCTCTCTCTCTCTCTCTCTCTCTCTCTCTCTCTCTCTCTCTCTCTCTCATCTCTCTCTCTCTCTCTCTCTCTCTCTCTCTCACTCTCTCATCTCTCTCTCTCTCTCTCTCTCTCTCTCTCTCTCTCTCTCTTTCACTCTCTTTTTGTTTCTCTCTCGCTATCTCTCAAACTATGATGATTTCATTTTCAAATAAATTTCCAATGTTCAAAGCATTAATTTGTTTTGTTTTATTTTTGCCTATAATCAAAATTAACGCAAACAAGTTTGTTTAGTCATTAAAATATAAAGCAGGATTGACTTCCAATCAAAAAAATTAAAGGCCTGATTGGCAAAAGATATTAAAAAAAAAACAAACACGAGAGCTACAAAAATTTTTAACAATTATCTCAAAAGCTAAATAATATCTTTTTTTGAAAGTTAGAACTTAACTAAATTATAATTCTACACCGCTTCACAGAACGATTTTTTTTTTCCTTTTTTTTCCTTTTGAAGGAATCCATTTATCTCATCGTTGTGTTTAGTTGTCTCATTTTTCAAATAAATATTACCCATGACAAGGAAATCTGCCGTGTAAAAAAATACAAATGAAACAGAGATAAAAATTATTCAAATTGAGAATTGTTTGTTTCAGATTTTAAGGGAAAAATGTCTAACGAACAGATTCTTGTTGGTCGTTACAGAGCTTGAGTAAATGAAAATAGTGATGATAAATACACTGTTTGATAGCTACTTTTGTACTTGAGAAGACCAAAACTCATATATACCAAGAGCAAGACAATGAATTGACCAGATGAATGCTCACAACGAGATAACCACTTAACAGCAAATTGTTTTGGCCCTATGTATTCCTAAAAGTCTTCAATTAATTCAACCACTCAAGTGGTGGTAGTTCTTGCTTGACCTCCTATGCACTACTACTTTATTTCTACTTATTATTTGATTTCGTTTTATAATTCATATTGAAATGCGCTGACGGAGCAGCTTGGTTTTTGATATTTAAATAACGATAAAAATGCTTATACAGCATTTCATATATTGTATACAGAGATAGCGATTCAAGGGTAGTGAAAATCCGAAATTCTACGTCCACGCCGTGCTACCTGCGTAACGCTAACAGAATTAGGTTGGTGTAGTTGAGAGGGGCAGAGTAAATACTGCTTATACTCAATGATTCTGCACCATGGCGTGTCATTGGCGCCATAAAACCAGTGCAACTCAAGCGTTTGTTCTCCATCGCGTCTGTCTTGGATAAAGCGGCTCGCTATATAAACGTGTAAAAAGGTTGTTTCTGGTGATCTTAAGATGCAGAACGAACCCATTCACGAAAATTTGGGTTGGGCGAAGGGCTAACACCCCGTTTCCGTAAAAAAATTATTGTCATGAATTCTGTACACAGGCCTCGGAATATTTCGGATTCATTATTGGAACGACCTCGGCAACTGTACCCGCACTACGATTTAAAAATGGGAGCCTGGAACGTGCTAATCCTTAGAAGACCAGGAGATCTCCTAAAACTCACACAACAAGTCGAGAACTACACACTGGATATAGTGGCATTATAAGAACTAAGATGGCCAGGTAGTGGAATCCATAAAACAGCGAAAGGATACACTCTTTATTATTGCGGTCATCAAAACGGAGGAGAATTTGGAGTTTGCTTTCTTATGCACCGTCGCGTGAATCAGCATTTAATCGACTTCTGCCCAATTAATATGCAATGTTCATGCACCTACTGAAGATAAAGCAGATGATATTAAAGACCTGTTCTTCCTAGAACTCGAAGAAGTCATCAATAACATCCCGCGGCACGATATAAAAATCGTGATAGGTGACTTTAATGCTCAAATTGGTAGGATTGCAGAACTTAAAACACATATCGGCCCTAACAGCTTGCATCATAACAGCAACAATAACGCGCAGCTGAGCTGGCTATGATGTATGATCTAGTAATTTCCAGCACTTTCTTCCCTCACAAAGGAATTCACAAGGCAACGTGGAAATCAAATGACGGAAGAACGGAAAATCAAATCAATCACGTCATGATCTCTAAGAGACACTCTACAAGTATAACTGACGTTCGATCATACAGAGGTGCTGATGTGGACACCGATCATATGCTTGTCATCTTCAAGTACAAGTGCAAATTATCATTATCATTTACATTTAACAGACAAGCAAAGAAGACCTGCGCTGGAATCGAAGCATTTAAACATCTGGAAACGCTGAATCAGGAAATAACACAAAACATAGAAGAGCATGACATCTCTTCTGAGATGCCATTAAACATACAAGAAGAATGGCAAATGCTTCAATCAACCATTATAGCCGCAGCACAAACTACAATCGGAAAACGACCACCGAAATCACACAACGAATGGTTTGACGACGAATGCCACCAATCCGTTGAACATAAACAAAAACTGCGAGAAAAATGTTTAACAAGGAACACCCGAAGCTCCCAAGCTGATTATCTATGCGTCAGGAAAGCCTCAGCAAAACTTCTACATAAAAAGAAACGCGAACACATGAAGAGCTGCATCGAAAACATCGACCAACATGCGGCCAACAGAAACTCAAAAGAGTACTTTGCAATGCAGGGAACCTGACAAAAGATTTCCACCCCAGATCTACAGCCATTAAAAATGAAAATAATGAACTTAAAACAAGTGAACGTGATGTGCTAGCAGTGGCGATCCCACTTTCAAGACCTACTGAATAGGACGAATGAAGTTCATCCTTTTCGGGCAATTGGTCCATCAACTGAGGATATTTTTGTCCTCTACCCAGCAATAGAAGAAGTGGAAGCTGCCATTAAAAAACTGAAAAATGGCAAATCACCAGGTTTCGATGGTATTTCTGCAGAACTTTTGAAAAATGGAGGAGCAGCTCTGGTCTCACGTATAAACGATCTATTTCTTGCAATTTGGGACCAAAAAGATCTACCTGCTGAATGAAAAACAGCCCTCATTGTTCCGCTACATAAGAAAAGTGATGGTCTAAAGTGTGCGAATTATCGTGGCATTGCACTGTTGAACACTGCATATAAAATACTAGCTAATGTCGTACTTGCTCGACTCATCCCGTTCGCCGAATCTATCATCGGTGACTATCAGTGTGGTTTTCGTCCCAACCGCTTAACCACAGATCAATGTTTTACATTAAGGATGATTCTGGAAAAATGTTGGGAGTACAACATCAGCATTCACCAGCTCTACGTTAATTTCAGGCAAGCATATGATAGTATCATCCGCGACAACCTCTGGTCCGCACTCATATGCCTTGGTATCCCAGAGAAACTTGTTTCTCTGTGCAAACTCACAACATCGGGATCAAATTGTAGAATAGTAATCGAAGGGTCAGTTTCTGATCCTTTCGATATAACATCAGGTGTTCGACAAGGTGATGCACTCGCGCCTGTACTGTTTAATTTGGCGCTGGAGTACGCGATAAGAAAAAGCCGAATTGAGACGCAAAACTGCATATATAATAAATCTAGTCAAGTTCTTGGCTACGCAGATGATATTGTGCTTCTCGGACGTAGAACGAGCGATATTAAAGATAGTCTCTCTCAGCTTGAAAGAAATGCTAAACGACTTGGATTATGCATCAACACCGGCAAAAATAAAGTGTTAACAACATCTAAGAACATACCTCCCGGAAATCTGGATACTGGCGACTACGAATTGGAACGCGTGGAAAACTTCAAATACCTCGGGTCTGTAATAACATCGTCAAATGACATGCAGGCAGATATCAAAGCCCGGGTCTCTGCCGCATACAGAGTTTTCTACGCATACTCAAAACTTCTGCGATCAAAACATCTTTCGCGGTCGTGTAAACTCACACTTTACAAAGCATTAATTCGACCTGTGCTAACATTTGGAAGTGAAAGCTGGACACTGACTTCCTCCGATTGTAGAATTTTATCAACATTCGAGAGGAAGGTCATACGAACAATTTATGGTCCATGTAAAGTTGCTGAAAATCAGTATAGAATCCGAATGAATCACGAAATCAGACAGCTTCTTGGAGGGTGTGATGTAATCGGATTTATTAAATCCAACCGGATTAGATGGTTTGGTCATGTAGAAAGGGCACCATTAGATAGAATGATTAAAAAAGCGTCCCAACAACAACCAGCTGGTGTTCGTCGAAGAGGAAGACCTAGACAACGCTGGCGTGATGACATCATTCAAGACCTTCGTGATATAGGATGTCGAAACTGGGGTCAACTGGTCATGGAACGAGATGATTGGAAGCTTATTGCACAGACGGCAAAATCCCTTCATGAGATGTAAACGCCAGAGAGAGAGAAATCGTATTAATAATTTTATTTTATTTTTAGTTATTTAACAATATATGTTATCAAATTAATTTTTTTTTCGCAAAATGTATTGTTTTTTTGCTTTTCAAACATACCAGCTTAAAAGAATTAATAAAATTTAACCAATTGAATTTACTCATACAATAACACTGAATGTTTGCATGTTAGATTGAAACAAAGAACTCGTTAAGAACTTGTTATTAAATAGTTCTTCAATCGAAAACGACATAAGTTGTTTTGTGTCCGAGAGAAATAGAAGTTGGAAAAAAACCCAATACATAACCTTATAAACAAAATCTATAGTACATAATACATATACATACATATAAATTTTACTGTACATGAAATTAATTACATACATAAAACAATATATTTGTTTCGAAGTAGATTGTTTGTTATTTACCGAATAAAGCAATAGTAGGAAGCATTGCATGAAGCCAATGGTTGCTACATCACTCCCCTCCAGCGTAGCGCTACAATTTGAAAAATTTAATTATTTCTAAATGATACTTTACGCAAACTTGATTCATTCAAACCGGCAGTGATCTCTGAGGTGTAAGCTGGTTTCAATCTATCAATTGATATTGATGTGTTTTTACCTTTAATATCAACAACAAAATGTTTTCGAAATCTTTTCAAAACTCTGAAAGGTCCATCATAAGGAGGATTTAAGCCTTTCCTGATTTTATCGACTCTTACAAAGACGTATTCATTTGAATGAAGATCGTCTGGAACAAAAATTGATTGATTGGCTAGTCGAGCTTCAGAAAATTTAACATTTCGCATTTGTTCTCTAAGATTGCTAACGAAATTGTTAGGATCAAGCGACGGTTCTGCAGTTTGAGAAAAAAATTCTCCTGGAATTTTTAAAGTTTCACCATATACGAGCTCAGCAGGGGAATATTTAAGATCTTCTTTAACTGTGACTCGTAGACCTAAAAGAACCCAAGGAATTTCATCAAACCAATTCGTAGTATTGCCGCGAGCCATTAGAGATGATTTTAATACTCGATGGAAGCGCTCTACCATCCCGTTTGCTTGAGGGTGGTAGGCTGTTGTGCGAATTCGGTGACTTCCAAGAAATTTAGTCAATTCAGAAAACAGTTTTGATTCAAATTGTGAACCTTGGTCGGTGGTAATCTCTAATGGTATTCCAAAGCGTGATATTTTTCACTCCATACCAATTGCTCCATGTTTATAAGTCCTATATTCGTCCCTGTATGGAGTACTGCTGTCAAGTTTGGGGTGCTGCCTCTGTTTCCATCTTGGACCTCTTGGACTCTGTTCAAAAGCGAGCTATACGAATTGTAGGTGATCGAATTTTGACATCACAACTTGATTCCCTACAACATCGTCGCACTGTTGCTGACCTCGTTGTTTTTTACAAATATCGTCATCAGCAGTGCTCAGATGAAATCAGCGGCATCATGCCTCAAACTTATTCTTACCCCCGTTCCACTCGGCAATCGGCTGCCGCAACCAGTGAAACGGTAAAGATCCCGCGCTGTCATACTGGCAGATCGCAGAGAGACTTCTTTGTCCGAACTGCGTACAAATGGAATAGTTTGCCGGAACACTTAGTCTCAGGTGGCTTCAACCCACAGATGTTTAAAAAAAGCGTTAATCTACACCTCAGAACGCCAGTTGTTGTGGGACCCAGGTCTAGACCTAGGTCTTAAAAGGTATTTATGTGTTGTTGTGACACATATTCTAAACCCTATTACACAACACATTTTATTAAAAAAAAAAAAAAAAAAAAAAGCGTGATATATACTGAGAAGTTAAAGTTTTTGCTACGGTAAATGCAGTCATGTTCGGTATCGGATAGGCTTCCGGCCACCTAGTGAACCTGTCCACTATGGTTAGAATATACGAACATCCATTAGATACTGGAAGTGGACCCACCAGATCCAAATGAATGTGCTGAAATCGTGATTGAGGTACACTAAATGTTCCATGCGCTGAACGTGTGTGACGGTTGACCTTGCTTCTTTGACACGGTACACAAGTTTTTGTCCATTCAGAACAATTTTTATTTAAATTGGGCCAAAAATATCGGGACGCAACCAATTTGCGAGATGCACGTATGCCTGGATGAGACAATTTGTGTAGTTGATCAAACACACTTTTTCTTAAAGGCAATGGCACAAAGGGACGTTGCTTCCCTGTCGACATATCACACCATAACAGTTCTTTTGTAAAAGGCAATTCAGTCAATTCCAATTTAAATTTGGAATTGGGTTTTCTGTCTTGAGAAGCGATTAGTGTCTTCAGTTCATCATCCGACTGCTGCAAATTTAGTATTGCTTGAGCACTTGCATCTATAGCATCGATGCTCGGAGCAGGGATATTTGAGTTACCAAGCCGAGATAAACAATCTGCAATCACATTTTCTTTTCCACTAATATGTCTAATATCGCTAGTGAATTGTGCGATGTAATCTAAGTGCCTTGACTGACGTGGGCTACGTTCAGTTTTAGATGTAAGTGCTTTCGTCAGTGGTTTGTGATCGGTGAAGATTGTGAATTCTCTGCCTTCAATGAAATAGCGAAAGTGCTTTAGAGCTTGAAAGATGCCAAGCAATTCCCTATCAAAAGCAGAATATTTAGTTTCAGTTGGAGATAGTTTTTTTGAATAAAAAGATAAAGGTTCCCACTGACCATTATTAAATTGTTCGAGAACAGCACCTATTGCCCAACTAGAAGCATCAGTGGTTATATTAAATGTAGCATCATCATTAGAATGTGCTAGTAGAGTGCATGACGCTAATGCATCTTTACATTTCTTAAACCATTCTTCACATTCCTCTGGCCAATTGAACTTCTGTTTCTTTGATTTAAGTTTAATCATTGAAGAGAGATGAGAGTGTAATGGAGCTAAAAGATGAGCACTATTTTGAATGAATCTGCTATAATAGTTTATCATTCCTATAAATTGTTGTAACTGTCTAATAGAAGCAGGAGAGGGAAAGTTCAAAATAACTTCAACTCTGGTTTGCGATGGAGTAATTCCTTTGTTGGATATATTGTGTCCAAGAAAATCTAACGACGAAGCTCCAAATGTGCATTTTGATGCTTTAATATTTAGTCCATACTCAGCCAATCTACTAAAAAGCTGCCGAAGATGGGATTTGTGTTCCTCTTCAGTTTTACTAAACACCAAAATATCGTCTATGTAAACAAAGACAAATTCAAGACCATTTACCACAGTATTCATAAATCTCTGAAACGTTTGGCTGGCATTTCTTAAGCCAAATGGCATCCTAGTAAATTCGAACAAGCCGAAAGGAGTTGTAATTGCCGTTTTGTAGACATCCTCCGGTGCTACAGGAATATGATGATATGCCCTAACCAAATCAATTTTCGAGAAAATTTCGCAATCTTTTAAATTCATAGAGAAATTATGAATATGTTGTATGGGGTACCTGTCTGGAATTGTGATTGCATTTAAACGGCGATAATCACCACACGGTCGCCAATCCGTGGTATCTTTTTTTGACACTAAGTGCAATGGTGATGAAACACATGATGAAGATGTACGGCAAATGCCCAATTGAATCATATGTTCAAATTCTAATTTCGCACCTTTGTATTTAACAGAGTCCAATCTTCTAGGAGTACAAAATGGGAGAGGCCCTTTTGTCTCAATGTGATGGACAACCGAATGTTTCACGGGTAAGTCGTAATTAGGACATACAACGAGCGAAGGAAACTCTTCTAACAAAAAACTGTAGTTGTTTTCCAAAGTATAGTACATTGGTAAAGGAGTATCTGGGTCTAATTTGCAAGCAGCATTAATTTCCAGATTGGTTTCACTGTCAACCAAACGTCTACCACTCAGATCCACTAACAATCCAAATTTAGTTAAAAAGTCGGCACCGATTATGGGCCTACTGACGGATGCTAACAAAAATGGATGAATAAAACTACGACGCAATCCCAAGTCAATGTGTAACAGTTTTGTACCATATGTGCTAATTGTTGAACCATTAGCAGCTGATAAGAAAAAATCAGGGTCTTTTGTACAACGACCAAACAAAGTGTGAGGAATGACCGAGAGGTCAGCCCCAGTATCCACTAAGAACACGAATTTATTTCTAATATCTTTAATAAACAGGCGGCGTTGATTCCCTGTTCCACCATTAGCCGCAATTAGAGTGGAATTTACAAGTTTTTTTCATTCTGGTTTGCTGGTGGCTTACCGTTGGAATTAAAATTGCACGGCTTGTCGCACTTGGTAGCATTATTTCCAAACTTAAAATGATACCAGCATAGTGGTCTCTTCTGAAGATTTCGTGAATTGCTTTTACTGCGCGAACGCGTAGAACTACGAGAACGATGTGGTAAATAATTGCGACGGTTTTGATTTTTAAACAAGTCTTGCACCATAGACTTCAATTCACAAATCTCTTTTTCAAGATGATCAATTTTGTTAGTTTGTAGTGCCATAATAGCTGCAGGTGCTGTAGAACCAATAGATGAAATATTAAGACCTGTGTTAGTAGCTTCGTAGATTTTATCTGCAAGTTCAGTCAATTCATCAATACCTTTTTCATTATTAGTTAGAGGAATTAATGCGATATTAATAGCAGAAGGCAATCGTCTAAGCCATAATTTTGTTATTAAGCTTTCACCAAAAGTATTGGAAGTGCCAGCTAAATGTTTCATATGCCTGTAAAATTCGGATGGTTTCTTATCCCCCAGTTCGGTATTTGACAGAAGTTCTTCGATCCGACGCTCTTCACTCAAAGAATGACGTTCGATTAACTTTGCTTTCAAACCTTTGTAAATATCAGTTTCTGGAGGCGCTTGAATATAATCCAAAACTGAATCAATTGCACTTTGTGGTAAAGCAGCTATTACATGGTAATATTTCGCGTGATCAGAGGTAACGCGGGCTAAAGAAAACTGTGCTTCAGATTGAATGAACCAAGTAGTCGGTGAACTTGACCAAAACGGAGCTAATTTTACAGAAATTGCATCGACATTACTTTTAGAACCACCAGCAATTTCCTTCTTATCATCACCATCTATACCCATGGTTAAACACAACACACGAAAATAATAACAATAACAAATCAATTACTTGTATGCACTTCAGAAAACTCGATAAAACAAATCTACAACGCACTAATATTTACAAAATATAATTTAAATTTACTAAACAAAATTTATTTAATTGAAAAATTTTATAGTTTAAACAAAATGAGAACGTCACAGAATTAAATTTTCACTAAAAATTTGTGCTTTCTTCAGTTATAACTTTCAATATCTTTTATGTATTCTTTTATCAAAAAGCACAACTAATAATATTTATCAAATATAAAAAAAATTAAATTCTAAAACTCTAAATTTAATTAAATTTTAAACAAAACATAAGAATTTTTTTAATTACTCACATCAATAATCAGCAAATTATTTTTAAATTATTAGTTGGCATCAACACAATAAGATAACCGTATAACATCCATATCACCAAAATTTGCATGTACTTGATACGACCTTGTTGAAATAAGACCTGTTCAGCTGAACGGAAGTAGTTGAATCTTGAGTTGAATGTTGCAAACCAGATGAATCGATTAAATCCAAATATTTAAATATTATATATTCCAAATGATATTTCTACTATAATCCGATGCTTGATGAAAAATCCAATGAATTCTGTTTTTCAGGTTTAATTCTTTATTGTTTTAGTAGATCTTGATGTAAGATGAATAATTATAAACAATATGATGATAGCTGATTTTTCCGTTTTGTGTAACGTTACGGAAAATGTTGGAAGGTTTTTTTTTTTAATTGTTTGTTAAACCTACCAAATAATTTTGCAATTTGATGAGAATGTAACTGTTTGTTTGCGTTCCAATGGTCGATTAAAATTATTGCGTTGAATCGACAAAGTGTAAGCACGTTGAATAATGAATTTTCATTTTCTTGATATATATATATATGTATGAAATTTCCAGAGTTTTTGTTTGTAAATTTGTTGAATAAAAAAAACACGCCACTATTTTCTCCTGATTCTCGGAGTCGGGGTCACCAGTGTTGGGGCGCTAGATATTCTTGTTCAATTTTTAGAATTTGGAACTTCACTTACACTTGATTTATTATTATTACAAAATAAAACAATTAATAATTTACAACTCTACTTGTCTTCAATGGAAGACCGATAATGATTAATTTTTATTTTTATTTTAATTTTTGAAATAGACAATAAATATATGTATATATATATATATATATATATATATATATATATATATATATATATATATATATATATATATATATATATATATATATATATATATATATATATATATATATATATATAAACAAAATCTATAGTACATAATACATATACATACATATAAATTTTACTGTACATGAAATTAATTACATACATAAAACAATATATTTGTTTCGAAGTAGATTGTTTGTTATTTACCGAATAAAGCGATAGTAGGAAGCATTGCATGAAGCCAATGGTTGCTACAACCTCAACAATCGGAATTTCTTTGTTTTTTTTTAGCGTTTCTTTTTTTATGGTGTGCGATGTGAACTGGTAAAAGCAAAGAAAAATCACTCATAGCTAAGTGTTTATATATTTTTGTGTATCGGCTATCGATGGTGTACAAGCTGTTTAAGAGAGAGAGAAAAATTTGTGCTTTGGAGCATGCTGGCGCAATAATTCCGTTAAATTAACATCAATTCATGATTGTGGCGGATTACAACTGACTATATATATATTTCATGATTTTGTTTCAACAGTCGCCTTGATATTTTTTTGGCGCAACAATTTTATCGATTTTTTAATTTATGATTGTTGCTGATTGTTACTGACTATACATTTCATGAGTTTTGATTCAACAATCCCCTTGACATAATTTTTTTGGCGCAACAATTCCATCAATTCGACAACCGTTCATGATTGTTGTTTATTGTTATGCTATGATTTTGGCTCAGCTATAGCCATTTCCGTTGATATAATGACCACAACAATTTTTCAACGACGATTTTTTTTTAAACCTCTGCGGATTGAAGCCACCTGAGGGTTCCGGCAAACTATTCCATTTGTATGCAGTTCGGACAAAGAAGTCTTTCTGCGATCTGCCAGTATGACAGCGCGGGATCTTTACCGTTTCACTGGTTGCGGTAGCCGTTTGCCGAGTGGAACGGGGGTGAGAATAAGTTTGAGGCATGATGCCACTGATTTAATCGGAGCACTGTTGATGACGATATTTGTAAAAAACAACGAGGTCAGCAACGTGCAACGATGTTGTAGGGAATCAAGTTTTGATGTCAAAGTTTGATCACTTACAATTCGTATAGCCTGCTTTTGAAGTCCAAGAGGGCCAAGATGGAAACAGAAGCAGCACCCCAAACTTGACAACAGTACTCCATACAGGGACGAATATAGGATTTATAAACATGGAGCAATTGGTAAGGAGTGAAAATTTTTTTGCATCTATTTAGGAGGCCGAGTTTTCTTGACGCGCTTTTTACCATCGCCATTACATGATCATTCCAGAGAAGGTCATTTGAAACTGTGACACCCAATAAAGGAATGTTTTTACATTCGCCTAATGGTTCATCACACATACTGAATAAAATATCTTTGGGGAACTCGGTCTTTAATCTGGAAACAATTAACAGCTGTGTTTTGGTAGAGTTGAAATTGACCAGGTTTTGGTCACCCCAGTCGGCGACTTTATTCAGGTCTTTGTTCAGGTTTATGGCAGCGTCTCTCTGGGCAGGATTAATTCGTTCGTGCATTTTACCTTTTGAAGGAAGGGATCTCGAACGCCTTGTGCAGAGTACTATCATCTGCAAAACTATTGGGTTGCTGGTGATTTTCAACAATTCGTTAATATAAATCAAAATAGGGTTGGGGACAGTACTGAGCCTTGAGGTACACCAGCGTTAATTAGTTTAGACTCAGAAGAAAATCCGTCTAAGGAGACCGAAATGTATCGGTTGGATAGAAAATGTTGAATCAGCTTCACAACATTGGGATGAAAACCGAACGCAACGAGCTTGTTGATTAAGTTCGCATGCCAGACTCGATCGAATGCCTTGGGGATGTCTAAAGCGATAACGTATGTTTCACCACCTTTATCAAGTATGCTGTTCCAACAATCCGCTACATAGTTTAATAGATCGGTGGTTGATCTTATGTTTCGAAAACCGTATTGGCTGTTGGATATTAAATGATTTTCTTCCAGAAAATTTGAAATATGTGTATTAATGTAATGCTCGTAGACTTTAGATAGGACCGATAGTAAAGCTATTGGCCTATAATTTGAGATATCGGACTTTAGTCCCTTTTTGGGGACGGGCTGGACATTTGCCAACTTCCAGCACACAGGAAATATATCAGATTTGTAGGATTGGTAGAATATTTTAGTTAAAGTTGGTGCAAGTTCTTTGGAAAAGGTTTTTAAAATGATGGGTGGAATATTGTCCATTCCTGAGGCTTTGTTGATGTTTAACTCTTGTCAGAAACTGACATAGACGTAAGTTTTGAGGCTTTTGCTCTGTCAATTTCAGACTTTTCGTTTGAGATAATCTGGTTAGATATTTTGTCGATCGATTAGTGGGAGTTTGTTATGAATCCAAATAATAAATGATCTACGTTTGTTTCTAAGCGCCGTTTTGGCAGCTTTCGAATACAAGTGTTTTTGTTTGGGTTTTACTATGGAGAAAGGGACAAATTTATTGATAGCAAATTGTATGGTTTCTGTAAAGTTTTGAGCAGAAACATTTACATTGCCAGTGTAAAACCAATGACGGTCGAAAGGGAAACCATGGCAAAAATTTTGAAGACCACTCTTATCCATTTTTGAGTAGTGAAATATTTTACGGGGTTTGGGAGCTGTAGTTTTAAGTAAATCAGTTTTAATAAGTGATGAAATTAAATAATGATCAGAATTTCCAATACTACCTTTCGTGACATCGACATTCGTAATATCTGGCATTGTTGTAAGATAGAGATCTAAAAGAAAACTACTATCACCGCCATTACGGGGAGTGAAAGTCGGGCTTCAACACTCTCATGAATGAATGCGCAAACGCCCTAATGGAGTTTGAAAGCTGATTCGAGCCTATATTTGGAATTAAGCGATTCTATAAAGAGAAAATTTTCAGAAACTTGTGTTTCTGTAAGGAATAGAATGTTCGGTTTGTGGTGCTCAAGATGATGTTGCACGTGGTCATGGTTAGCGTTCAATCCCCAGATGTTTTGAACTTGTATTTTAAAATTTTTTACTGATTCATATATGTGTTGTCCCTGCAAATACCGTGAACGTTCCGCTTTATGGGCGGGTGGATTGCGCAAATTTGCTTTACCACTTGCAGACTTATATCTTTTCGGTTGTACTGCCATATATATATATATGGCTAGTTCTCACGAAATCTCGAAATTTGGTCATAATAATTTGATAAATAATTTTGAATTGAATTTGTATATTTTTTTGTTGCGATTTATAGTAGTTATGTCACTCGATTTTAGTTATATAGTGGTCCCCAGAATAAACGTGTTTAGTGAGAGATATGAGTGTATTTAAAAAAGTAAAAGTGAGAGAATGACGTCTTATGTGATGGAATGACTTTTAAAAGCAATTTATGTACCTCTTTTAATAAAACAATGTTTATTTTGAATTACTTTCTTTTCATATAGTTATCAAATATATTTTTTTAAATTAGTAGGAACTATAACTTCAGCAAAACAAACAAAAACAATATAACAAAAAATTTTCACTTTATTTAAAAGTTAACTTATGTAACTGAAAATAACAGGAAAGTTCTCTTTATTACCTATTCGGTCACAAATTTATCAATTTGGTGTTATATTGATCAATTTCCTTTACGCAATGACATCCTCTTTTCATTAATTTTGGTGGCTCGATCTTCTGCAGAACATCTTTCCAGGCATACAACTGTTTGTCCTTAATTATTGGTCATCTCCAAAATTTGGTTCCCCTTTTCATACACTTTACAAAAACGCGTTCCTCAGAAACTGAAACTACTTTCCCTGGATAATCCTTTACATCAAATTTGATAGGAACATAACAACCAATATTATAAGTTGAATTGTTATTAGTACCAATAACATCCTTTGCTAAATGCCCTCCATCTGATTTGGCCTGTGTGTGTACTTTAGCACGTTGTATTGAATAACGAGGATTTAAAGGAGAGTGATAACCCAGATGAAAACGTTTGCATTTTCCAACACAGTCAGAACAAGAAAGGCTTCTGAACTTCACCACATCACCAGTGAAGACAAACTTTCGAATTTAGGGTTCCTTTGAATTCCTGAATTTTGGGTTTCATCGAATGCTAGGCAGCAAATCCACAGCCGATAGTAATGCAAACAATTCAAAAAGACAAACAGACCTAGTAAAAAATCATTTGCCCATACATCATCATTCCCTCACTACAAATATAAATGAGGGAATGACGAAATAAAGCAAAACCAAAAAAATCTCGTGATATAACCTTAATTTCAGAAATATTTTTTGTATAAGGTAACGATTCTCAAAAGCCTAATTTACTGTCTAATCAATAATTGTTATAGTATTTACCTTTTGTTTTTATAGGATGTGAGGTAATGACGGTCACAAATGTAATCTTAAAAAACTCAGATTTAATTTTTTTTACAACAGAAACGCATAAACATAATTAACAAATTCACCATATTGGTAAATCGATAGTGTCGCATACTATCAAAAACAAATAGTAGCGTTCATGCTTGGTTAACAATGCGTTCATAAATTGACTGTCAGTAAATGTATGAGGGAATGATTTATTTTTGTGAGACACATGTTAATATATTTTTTGTTGATTCGTTTGTTATTTTTTAATCTATATTAGGAATATTTTTGTAAATCCATTGTGTTTTTAATCGATTGGTTAAACCAGCACCACTTTTTTTTTATTTGTTTGTATGCTGTAACCATGAATGCAATTTAATCTAGAGCTTGGGACATAGTGAGGGAATGATTTTGGAGACATTATATATATATATAGTATTTTTTTTATTTACACATATGCCTCAAAAATAATCGGGGTCACTTTTAGCCACAGTGATGTAGATTGCCAAGAAATAAGAGTTACCGTTATATGTTTGTTAGATTTTTGTTACAACTAAAAGGACAGGAATTTCGGAATTTCGTAAGAACTACCCATATATATATATAAAGAGGTTTATTTTATTTTTTTATGTTGTATTTTAAAATGAATAACTAAGTAAAAAATCCTATTATACAATAAAATATGACATATGCCAATATTTCATGATAGGATGAAGAAATAATAACAAAATAATAAGTGAAAAACAAATTGTGAGAAATTTGCAGAAAACAAAACAAAACTAATTGCCAATAATCCAGCTGATGTAGCGCACCCCAGGCGCACCGCTCACCACCTCAATCGAGGCACAAAGCCCGCACATAATTACGTGTTGGTCCGATTCCTCGGAAGAGATAATGAGCGGTACCGGCACCACTACGGAACGCCGCGCTGCCCAGCTAAGACTGGAAGTGCTGCCTTTGACTAATTAAAGTTCGTCCGCCAGCACCCAAAAATATCATCCTGACTAATGACATCTCCTGCCATTGCCAGTGGTATGTGATATCTCACGCTAACTCATATGTTAGCAGGCCCAAAATGGCAGGGACTGCAGTACGCAGGGTAGTCAGACCCGTAGATCAACATTGTTCATAACCGATCAAAATCGATCCCTCCTGCGGGAAATTGGTTGTATTTTAGGCTTACCGTTCCACAATCGCCAGTGCAAGTTCGGCGCAACCAACGCAACTCATTTCCAGTAGTTAAGATGCAAGTGATGATGGGCTGAGAAGAGGGAAGGTAGAGAGAGGTGGGATCTGCTAACATCATGGGGTGAGTCACTTATGTTATGTTACTATATATTTATGTTCTGGTATTTGTGTGGCCTTTAATCCTACCAAATGTCTTACAAAAATATCGTTTAAGAATGGGGTGTTCGTGACGGTCGCGTCTTCTGCGTCATTGAGGGTCGCCGGAGTCTCCTTTTGGCACTTTTTTCTTTGTTTCTGACCTACCTGACTTTCGAAATACGCGCACACTGTTTATTTGTGCTGGGGTAGCAGGTATACATTCTCTTACCCACAAGCTGAAGCTGGTTAAGGGTGATTAACCTCGCTAGGAGTGCCTCAACTGTTACATATATATATATATATATATATATATATATATATATATATATATATATATATATATATATATATATATATATATATATATATATATATATATATATATATATATATATATATATATATATATATATATACATATATATATATAAATATATATATATATATATATATATATATATATATATATATATATATATATATATATATATATATATATATATATATATATATATATATATATATATATATAATTTTTTTTTTGTTTTTTCGTCTCCGCTTATCATATATAGTCGTTTGGCACAAAAATTTTTCCGAAATTCCGAGATGAAGCCCATTGCAATAGGTAGATTTTTATATGAAATCTACCTAAAAGAAATGACAATAAATCGTTAAGAATTTTCGAGATGAACTAGATTTATAACTACTACCATTACAATTTTAAACAATTTAATATCAGATTGTATCAGAGAATATTAACGAAAATGTAAAAAAATATAATTAGGTAGATTTTACTTATGTTTGTTTCAACAGAACCAATATAAAAGAAATTGATAAGGTTATAGTGAACGTGTAACAACACGATTATGAAAAACCGTGTTGTTGTAGGACCGATTAATAGACTCTTTATATTGCTGTTAAATGGATGGACAATGAACAATGTGATGCATTGTCGATAATATTATGTTTGTGGTTATGCGTATTTGCAGTTGTTGATATTAAAAATACCAAGTAGTCATATTATAAGGGAGAAAAATAGAACAGTGTGGCGATCGGATGGAAATATATCTTTGACTGTTTGTTGGTTACTTAAACCTCAACTACCAAAGCATACATTTCCTTCAATCCACCAGTACAGAACCTGAACTCATTCTGGAGTGGGGGTAGATTCTCTTATAAATACTACTGGTCCTAACTCACGTCGGATTGCGGCATAACAGATGTATGTTGAAGAAATAAATTATTGTTGTTACCGACTATCACTTACACCCGTATCCTTCCTTGCCCATGAAGGGCTTGTAGAACAGCAGTACTAAATTATCGTTTTACCTGTCATGCCTCGAAAAAATCTCCCAGTTGAGACACACCGGGTCTTAGCACCCCACCTAAAGTTGCAATACAAAGTTGAGAAGTACATAGTTGTAAGATATAAATGAGTCAAATGATAGGTACAAGTAGAGATTGACAAATTAAATAAGTTCTATTGTAATGAAGGATAAAAATGTTGACTATCATGACCATGAAATGAAGTTCCATAATTGGGAGCCCTACCCAGCAATTGTATGTGAAACTAATGGCGGATTTGAGTCATCATCTCCTTCTACGCGCATCAGGTCCTGTAGTCATGTCGTAATGTATTGGTAAATGACTTCTACCAATGACAGACGACAGTTTATGTCATCATTTCAGTTATGTTCTACCAGTTGCATTAAAGCACTATTCATTCTAAATTGGTTACCAAATTTGCAAAAGATATTTGTAGATATTGTATGATTCCACGCCAAAACGATAGCCATGGGTCTTTGTACAGCAAGACATTAGCTGCGTTTTTTTCATTTGGGTCAGGGTCAAGGTCTAGATCAACTCTATTTTTTACATGTAAAAACAACAACAACTTAATCCAGATATTTATCTGGGTCTGGATCAATGATCTAAAATATTTTGGTTACATAAAATTGCAAGAGATGGCGAAACGTAGGTTTTGATTTTATAAGGTTGGTATGGTCATTTTAAAGCTTATAAATGTCAAAGAGAATTTATTCAAAATAAAAAAACTGTCAAAGATATTTTGTTAAATTTGTTTAAAATCAATTTTAATATGATTTGTTTTCAACATGATTTCAATAAATTTGCTTAAAATTAATTTTAAAGCAATATCTACGGTATAAAATCCCTTTTTTTTAAAGAATTGATGTTTACAATTTTTTATTAATTATCAATTATTTTATTTCACGCCATTTGCAATAATCAATGAACATTGCCATATGTAAAAAAATGGATTAGTGTTTCTGATTAAATTTTTTTGAATTTTTTTTATATGAAGTTTTATTTTTCAAGAGACGTTAAATATTTTTTGAATTTTTTTTATGTTGAGTTTTAATTTCAAAATGGCGCTACAAGTTCACAATTTTTTCTCCTCTCAGCTCAGTGTTGCCAACAATTTAAAATATAATATTTTTTTTCTTTGCGTGACCCACATCGTTTTTTTCAAACCTTGACCCTGACCCAAATGAAAAAAACGCAGCTATTGATATATTTATCAGTATTATATTTAATCATCAATTATAGAAACAATGTTCAAACGAGTTATGCAACCAAAGCTTTCAATGATAAAAAAAGTTTAATTTTTCAAGAAATACTAATCCATTTTCAAACAAATTTTCTTACATGTTCGTCAATTTTTTTTAGCTCCAACGTGATAAGAAAGATTAACCAAAATTGTATAAATTGACGAAATTTTATAATTATTGTAATTTATTATTCCATAATTCAAAGTTGTGTTAAATTTTAAAAAATTACAGTAATGAAATATTATAACATTACAGTTTTGTTTTTGGTGTTCATCTGTGTAATCAAAGTAAGGCATAACAATTAAATCGGAAATGTGTTAAATTGATTAAGAATTGTTTGCTTTTTATTTTGAAATAGGCTGAACCCGAAACATTTATCATAAATGGAACAAATGCTCCAGTGCATCCATCACATGTTAACATTGTATATAGAAACGATGAAAATCTTGGATCTTTTGGTGGTGGAACAATTATATCACCCACATATGTGTTAACAGCAGGACATATGATTTATAGGTAAGACAACCAAAACCTGTGTTAAACCAATTTTATGTTTTGATTTCACTTTACAGTTTTGTGAACTGGACCATAGGATTTGGAAGCAACAATGTAAATAATTTAATAACAATTATAGTCAACGAAACAAATGCTTTACTTCATCCGCAATATAATTCTACATTTCGTTATAATGATGTGGGGATCCTTACACTGCCGGAGCCATTAGCATTGTCAGCCAATGTTCGACCAATTGCTTTGCCTCCGCTTAATCTAGAAACACCCTTTACAAACGAACAAGGCTACTTTCACGGTTTTGGCTGGTTAACAAGCGACAATCCATCACAATCAACATTTTTACAACGAACTTATCAACGGGTTGTAGCTTATGAAAGGTGTACGGTACAATTTGCTATTGAAGAGCAATTGAGTTTTTGTACAATTGATACTGTTTTCTCTTCTCATATTTGCATAACTGATCTTGGTGGAGGATTTATTGTTCAAATTCGAGGTGTCGATACAATTGTTGGGATTGCATCGATTACAAGTCAAACCTGTGGTGAGCAGCCTCTGGCTGCATTTTCTAACATATCAAACAGTAGAGCCTGGATTAGAGAAGTAACAGGATTGTAATTAATTTTAATAAAAACAATCTTATTTTTAATAAATTATAATAAAAGAATTTAAGCAGAATGTTATTCTTTTCCATTATTTAATTAAACCTCGGCGTAAATCATGGAGTGAAAGATTTTAGTTTTAATTCATTTGATTCTCTGTCTGTTGGTCACCTCGTTTCTTATAAATTCCATAAATCCGATCAAGCAGAAATAAAATAAAAATAAATAGTTTACGAACGTCGAATTGGTTATTTATTGGATTGGACGTGCTTTTGGACCACCGTGTTCATTAACATCAGAATTTCATGACTCTGATTTTGTGTGGCGACATTTTTTGTATACGAAACAAGTTTGAAACGCGTCACTTGTCGATATTCTTTGTCAAAAACATGCGTAGCGTAACGCCTTTGATCCAGATATTAGATCTAGATAAGATAATCTATGTAGAACGTAAAACATATTTCATCGAATATTTCTAGTAACTCATAGTAGCTCAACTTCCAATTCCCAAGAATCTCACCAAATTATGATTATGTCTTAATTTGACGGGTTGACATATTTCATCGCATATTTCTAGTAACTCATAGTAACTCAACTTCCAGTTCCCAAGAATCTCACCAAATTATGATTATGCCTTAATTTGACGTGTTGAAGTTATTGGGATAGTACTTTTTGATACCAATTTTGGATGTACGAAATTCGTAATTAATTGCGTAGCTATACGGCAAGAACCTCTCTCCTACATTCCGACTCAGACTCAGACTCAGAATCAGACTCAGACTCAGACTAAGACTCAGACTCAGACTCAGACTCAGACTCAGACTCAGACTCAGACTCAGACTCAGACTCAGACTCAGACTCAGACTCAGACTCAGACTCAGACTCAGACTCAGACTCAGACTCAGACTCAGACTCAGACTCAGACTCAGACTCAGACTCAGACTCAGACTCAGACTCAGACTCAGACTCAGACTCAGACTCAGACTCAGACTCAGACTCAGACTCAGACTCAGACTCAGACTCAGACTCAGACTCAGACTCAGACTCAGACTCAGACTCAGACTCAGACTCAGACTCAAACTCAAACTCAGACTCAGACTCAGACTCAGACTCAAACTCAAACTCAGACTTAGACTCAGACTTAGACTCAGACCTAGACTCAGACTCAGACTCAGACTCAGACTCAGACTCAGACTCAGACTCAGACTCAGACTCAGACTCAGACTCAGACTCAGACTCAGACTCAGACTCAGACTCAGACTCAGACTCAGACTCAGACTCAGACTCAGACTCAGACTCAGACTCAGACTCAGACTCAGACTCAGACTCAGACTCAGACTCAGACTAAGACTCAGACTCAAACTCAAACTCAGACTCAGACTCAGACTCAGACTCAAACTCAAACTCAAACTCAGACTTAGACTCAGACTTAGACTCAGACCTAGACTCAGACTCAGACTCAGACTCAGACTCAGACTCAGACTCAGACTCAGACTCAGACTCAGACTCAGACTCAGACTCAGACTCAGACTCAGACTCAGACTCCGACTTAGACTCAGACTCAAACTCAAACTCAGACTCAGACTCAGACTCAGACTCAGACTCAGACTCAGACTCAGACTCAGACTCAGACTCAGACTCAGACTCAGGCTCAGACGCAGACTCAGACTCAGACTCAGACTCAGACTCAGACTCAGACTCAGACTCAGACTCAGACTCAGACTCAGACTCAGACTCAGACTCAGACTCAGACTCAGACTCAGACTCAGACTCAGACTCAGACTCAAACTCAGACTCAGACTCAGACTGAGACTCAAACTCAAATTCAGACTCAGACTCAAACTCAAACTCAGACTAAGACTCAGACTTAGACTCAGACCTAGACTCAGACTCAGACTCAGACTCAGACTCAGACTCAGACTCAGACTCAGACTCAGACTCAGACTCAGACTCAGACTCAGACTCAGACTCAGACTCAGACTCAGACTCAGACTCAGACTCAGACTCAGACTCAGACTCAGACTCAGACTCAGACTCAGACTCAGGCTCAGACGCAGACTCAGACTCAGACTCAAACTCAGACTCAGACCAAACTCAAACTCAAACTCAGACTCAGACTCAGAGTCAGACTCGGAATCGGAACATGAATCGAACTCGGACTCAGACTCAGACTCGGACTCGAACTCGGACTCGAACTCGAACTCGGACTCGGACTCGGACTCGGACTCAGACTCGGACTCGGACTCGGACTCGGACTCGGACTCGGACTCGGACTCGGACTCGGACTCGGACTCGGACTCGGACTCGGACTCGGAGTCGGACTTGGACTCGGACTCGGACTCGGACTCGGACTCGGACTCGGACTCGGACTCGGACTCGGACTCGGACTCGGACTCGGACTCGGACTCGGACTCGAACTCGGACTCGGACTCCGACTCGGACTCGGACTCGGACTCGGACTCGGACTCGGACTCGGACTCGGACTCGGACTCGGACTCGGACTCGGACTCGGACTCGGACTCGGACTCGGACTCGGACTCGGACTCGGACTCGGACTCGGACTCGGACTCGGACTCGAACTCGGACTCAGACTCGGACTCGTGTTCGGAACCGTATTAGGACATGGACTCGAACTTGGAAACTAACACTCAGAAAATGGGCATTTACAGTTCGTTTAGTACACTTTTGAACAGAGTCTAAGAGAGCCAGGGTGGACACCAATGCAGTGTCCCAAAAATCGTAACAATACTGTAATGCTGCAATAAATTAAGCCACCACTGTAGCCTATAGAATTTCGTTTGGTTTAATATTTGAATAATTAATGCATCTAACATTTTATTAGTGATTTTCCCTTCAATGAATTTGAAGTAGTGTTTAAAAATTCTTATTAACATCGTCGAATCATTTATTAGAGAATAAATTCATTTCATTTTAATAAAAATATATTCAAATTCCTTATCGATGAAAATTATAACCGAAGAAAAAAAAACTAATCGTTTTCCTTTTACGTTTATACCCACCTTTACTTTGGTTATAAATACCCAAGCGAGAGTATAGAGGCTCTCTTAGTCTATTTTTATTTCCTATTGGATTCATTTTGTTGTTTTGACGTTTGCTTGTGAGGTTAGCAGTTGATTTTATCATTTGGAGTGGTTGGCAAAAATCTTCACCGTTGGATGCTAAGAAAAATTGCAAAGAAGTGAATAATCCATAACGTAGATTGAGCGAAATTAAAACTATTGAGTGTCAAACATGATATTACCAAAGTGCATGTAAAGTAAATTTATTTCGTTGATCTTGAAGTTGTGTTCTTCAGCCATTAAATCATATTTGATCCCAAATTAAAAAGGAGGATAGGAACTCTGAGTATTGAGGAATGCAGTTCATAACCTAAATTAAGCACGTAATGCGTCTAACCAAAGAAAAACAAAACAGTTGTTAGGCAATTGTTTTACTTTAATCTAACGTCCAGAATCATATAATATTTTGATCAAAGTGAGAATGAGAGACATTTCCTTTTAAATTATAAACTAGAGAAATTTTTTTGTTTGTTGTGAAACGTTCTGGTAAATTAGAAAACTTTGTGATTTGTAAATAACTGTAACTGTAAATTAAAAAAAAAAGAAATATACCAATTAGACAAGAACGAATTGGGATAAGTTAAACTGGTAGTTTAGAAATATAGATGGGGTAGCTCTCGTTTGATTAAAAATGATATTCGGGCAGTTATGTTATAGTGGATAAAATTAACGAAATTTGCGAAGTAATTTAGAAAGTTGATAAAAATTGGTTGATATCACGGAAAATCATTGAGATTATTTTCGTTGTTTTCGTTGTTCACTTTGTTCACTTTTTCACGTTGTTCACTAACAATATAACTGAATGATTGGTTATGGTTAAAGAAAACCAGAAAGGAAATGATGTTACTCTGTAGAAGAATTGCCGACATGCAAAATACTACATGAATATAAACAAATAAAAAAAAAACTAACAAAAAATGTTAATTTCTGCCAAAACCTAATATATATTAAATAGCTATATTTCCAGTAGACAATATTGAACCTAAATACTAAGGATGATGGTTGAAGGTCGAAGGTTGATGCTTTGGTACTCGCCCTCAAATCCTGCCCGCATCCTTATATATATATATATATATATATATATATATATATATATATATATATATATATATATATATATATATATATATATATATATATATATATATATATATATATATATATATATATATATATATATATATATATATATATATAAACATTTAAAATAAAAAAAAATTAAGAAACTCGCTCAGGTGGCTTGTTTCTTTAAATATATATCCGGTATTCTCCTGTTACATAATATGATGAGAATCATCCAAAAGCTGGTGGTTTCTCGCTCTATATTTTGCTGCGTATCTCCGATGTGATGACTTTAACAAATTTTTTTCCTGTCTTCGTTCAATAAAGAATATTACATCTTCCGCACCTATACAACGACAAGTGTGGATGGGCCAATCTATAGGAGCATAGATGTGTGGATGGATCCCGGTATAGGTGCATGGATGTGTGCGTTTATATAATGTGTATATGTGTATGGGCGTGAGTGTGGGTGGTGCATGTGCGTGTGAATGAGAAAATACCTATGGGGGTGAACGAGTCGGTCGTGGCTTCTTCACGTATGGGGTCGCCAGAGCCTTCTTTCTTCACCTTGACTTCTAATCTCCGATCCGATTCATACAACCAATAAACGCGCACATTCCGATGTATTTGTGCTGGAGCATCAGGTTTTCTTTTTCGGACCCACAATCTGAATCTGGTTTAGGGTATAAAACTTCACTAGGTGCCCGGCCTGCTATACTGATGCGTTGGAAGTTCCAACGTATCCAGATCTCCATTAGAATACTCCATACAGGGGCGAATACAGGATAAGAAGTGAAATATTTTTTGTTTATATTGAGGAGCTTTCGAGAATCTTAAGTTTGTATTAATAAAATGTTTACTAGTTTTTGTGTGGCACACTAATCTGATTTTTTGATCACAGAATAAATCAGAATAGACGATATTACCTGATGTTACCACCCTTACTAAAAGTCGATTATAACATTTGATTTTAGTAACTGATAACAGTTCTTTGTAAAAATTAAATAAGTTAGGCAAGAAATAAAAATATGATAAGAAGATTAAAAAATTCGTATAAAATAGAATGTAAATTGATTAAGATAATTTTATTTATAATTTAACATAATTACACTATAATTTACGATTCTATAAAACAGAAATGTTAAAGTTAGTAAAAATTTTGTGTTTAATTTCTGTATTTGGTGCTACGGTAGCTGAGGTTTGGATATTTTTGTTAACATTTTTTAGTTTTTAAAACCTTTTGATGGCTTTGGTAAAACTCAAAAATTATCTTACTTCGAATAAAAACCGTGTCGCTAACATCCCCCGAAAATGGTGTTATTCTTATCAAATTTATTGTGTCACAAAAAAACTTTGTCAATTTTTGTTCTAAGTTTATTGGTGAAAATTTAATTAAATTAATTAATTTGAAATTTAATTTCATGATAGACAAGTTAATTGTTCGAGTTTGTGCAAAGAATAGTTATTAAATTGTGAACATACTATTTGTGAAGTTCTTCACGACAAACCCAACAATCGTAGCCAGTTTTTCTGTAAAAGTTTTTGGGTAGAATAGGTGGCGAACCGCATCCTACTTCTGCGAAAGAAATTGTGTAAGGAGACTCTTACTCAGCTCGTATATTTCTAACTAAAAGAGTGTCTAGTGAGAACATATATTCAATAGTGTTAATATCTCGCAGATTCGTTTGTGACAGTCTTCTCTCATTTGTAAGCTTAAACGGTTCGTCTTGAAACATGATATAGTCAAAAAGTTCGTACCAGACCTTGATTTGTCGAGGAGTTCATCGGTTTCTAAATTTCTTGTCATACCGAAAGTCGATGATTTTGAATTGATCAGCATGCTAGTTGTTATCATACTAGTTGATATTAGTTTGGCTAAGCCACTGAAAAGAATTAGATGAAAGAAAAATTATAGTGCTACGATTTGTGCCCCCTTTAAAGTCGTACTAATACAAAAAATGTACATCAAGAATTTTTGATTTATCATTTTGTTTATAGCGCCGGCAATCGGAACATGATCTCAAACAGCAAGGCTGATCTAACTATCCAGCTCTATATCTAGCTTATAACGAGAGGTTCTATATGCATTATTCAGGATTAAAACTAATAACACTGCCTCTGCCACAAACGTATGCAGTTGCTAACATATAGTAATTGACGAAGTTGATTTGACGAATTTTGATATAGCTAGCTTCAATCTCCATGATTGGTATATTTACTACTCAATGTGGTTTAGAATAATTAGGAAGTTTATTACTCCATTCACACAGAAAAATCAATATCAGTGAAAAATGTGTTAGCAGCATTAAGTTGAGACGTTCTAGTATCTAATGAACATTATTCCTACCACTCTTGACTTAGTGGGTACATCCTTTCTGTAGATCTAGTAGGCTACGGAATTATCATAGGTTAGCAGATGGTTTTGGCTGGCATCTTTTAACTCTCTATTATAAAAAATCTCAATGTCAATGTTTACCAGGACGCGCCTGTCCTGGTAAATATAGGACGATTTCAGACCGTAGAATCTCTCTTTCTTTTATAATTTTTTGCAGAATCAAATTCGACCAGCGATAATAAATGGAGTTGAAGCACCTGCCCATTCCTCATATGTATATATAACTTATTTCAACGAAATAAGTGCCGGTTTTTTCGGTGGAGGATCGTTAATCACAGATCGACATATATTAACAAGAGCTAATATCATATATGGGTAGTATGAATGCGTAAAAAAGTAATATAAAAATAAAACTAAAACAATTTCAGATTTATTCGTTGGACAGCTGGGGTTGGAAGTAACTTTAGAACTGGGCTTATACAGCTAGATGTCGCCGATGGAATGGCACATCCTAATTATAATAACATAAGTCAAGTGAATGATATTGGTATTTTACGACTTAATAATTCGGTAGAATTTACCGTTAATATTCAACCAATCGCTTTGCCTGATTTAAATCAAAATTTGCCATACGAAAACGAGCAAGGGCGTACTTATGGTTTTGGTTTTACAAGTGGAACTGGTTTACTGCCAAATGTACTCCAAACAACTTACCAACGAGTTGTTAGCCATCAACGTTGCAATGAATCATTTATTGTAGAAGAAACATCTCATTTTTGTGCTTTTGATAACAGTCATGGGTCTAATATATGTCTTGGGGATTTAGGAGGGCCATTTATTGTTCAATACCGTGGCGTTGATTTGCTTGTTGGAATTTCATCAATGGTAAATGGTGGTTGCTCAATAGTTGATCCGGCTGCAGCATATGCAAGAGTTTCACAGTACAGATCTTGGATTAGTAGTATTACTGGAGTTTAAGATATTTTAAAGAGTAAATTAAATAATTGTGTTTGTATTTTTACCATTTTAAACCTCTTGTAATAAAATTGACATTATTGCTCACGTCTATTAAAATTTTTTTGTGTTTTAAGTTCTGTTAAAAATGCATTCTTTAATAGGAAAATGCGATCAGAATAATCTTAAGTGCTTTACGCGGCACGTTCAGAGAAGCAGCAATTTGTGGAGGATGAATCTAAGAAGTAATCATCGACCACTTAACACTTTGTCTCTAGGAAGAAGCAAAGATCATAAGAGGAGGTAGAGAGTGCATACAAAATAGCAAAGTTTCACCATTCAAAGATATTTAGTGATTCAGTGAAATTTTCAGTCACTTCAATTCTCTCTAATCATCCACCCCGTTTAGATCACATATATTAAAAAATAAAAACCCTCACAGATCTGAGTAGTAAATAACCAAACCGAAAAAAACATTTCCATTAAAACTAAACCAAATTTTTTTGTTTTAAAAATGACGTATGAAGGTTTGCTCAGGGAAACCACTATTGAAATACGCATTTGATGTGAGAATTTAATTTATTTTTTATGTTTTAGCTCGTTTACAATGAAAATGTATTAATTAAAATTTTGTTAGTAATTTTTGATTTAATAGTTTTTAATCATTAAATATTTTAGCATCAATTTATTATTCGATCTCCATTTTAATATTTATGATGTTATTTTTTTTACTGAAACAATTAATTTCTTTCGTTTCAAAAAAATACAAACAAAACTCGAGTTCAAATAAATTGATAACTCAAATACAGTTTATTTGTTTAATAAACTAAATTTATTTATTGCCAAGAGTCAGAGAAACGTTTGTCTGTTCTAATTTTGATTCAATAAAATTTCTAATATCTTTATTTGAAAAATCCACAAAAATAGCAGGCAAATTAGGTGTTACACCCCATGATGATATTAATCCAAACACAAAATTTCTTCCAATGTCAGTTACAGGACCTCCTTGATCTCCAGATCCCAATGACGAAGAAGATACACCACAGAAATTTGAATCTGGAACAATTTCTTCGATGTAAATAGAACGACAATCTCTTATTGGAAATTGTGAAAATGCTGTCAATGCTAGAAAGGATGGAATGGAATCGTCAACACTGTCAACTCCATATCCAAACGCAAACCAAACAGAACTAGAAGAAGCTATAAAACTAACTGGAATATCTGCAATAAATTTATCATTAATTTGTAAACATTCGAATTGCAAAAAATTTACAGTTATGAATTGGTGCGAAAACACGTAAAACAGCAACGTTGAATGTCAAAAATTTGGGATCATAGTTTGGATGTGGATAACCAGATTCGACCATTTGGAAATGTTGCTGATTAACATCTAAATTATCGTATCCAACGTACCAACTTTCAAACCTAAAATGATTTAATAATACATTAACTTACTCGAAATTCGAAAAAGTGTTGGAAATATCTACGCATGAACTGCTTGAGCGGTTGTTAGAATTAAATGTTCGGTAACCGCAACACCGGAAGAAAGAGAACCAGATCTGGATGTTGATGTTTTCAAGCTGATAACTCTGACAGAGAATTCATCTCCAATGCTAGCTGGTGCTCCATTAATTATTCTACCGGAAAATGATGAAACCTTTATGAAAAGATATTTAAAAATTGATAAACCATCAATCAACTGCAATAAACCTTACCGATGCTAGACATGCACAGCTTATTAGAACATAAAATATATTCATTTTAAAAAATTACAAACAACTGTCAAATTATTAACAGTAATTATCGTTTTTCGTGTATATTTGTCAATTTATAGAATGAAAATGCTTTGCACACAAAAATGTCAAATATTTGGTGTTGATACATTTATCAATAAATGGATTAACAGCGATAGTATAAATCGTTAAAGACAAAATCGATTTTTTATCGTTGAATATGGTTTTTCCAGGACGTTCTTAAAAGTAGCATTACTGAAAATATTGCTTGATTATAGTTTACCGGATATAATGGATTGAAGCTTTGAGGATCCAGCTTCGACTCTCATCTAGTTCAAAATGTTTTAATCAAAACATTAAAAGTCAACACTAAAAAGTTTAATTTTAACACAATACATTTCACATATGTGTCACTATCAATAATTTTGCTATCTAATAAATAATCTTAAACTTCCTGTAAAATGAAAGTAGAAGCTTTCAATCGGTAAAAAAATTTCGTCGAACTGGCAATCTGATAAGATTTGATTAACAATCGGAAGCCGTGATTAGCCCTCATTCTAAAATTAGGTTAAATGATTAATCATTTGGACTAAAATTAATTGTAGGACTAACAAAATTGACAATTCATTTTTTAATTTTTGTGATCGATGCGTTTTGTTTTAAATACATAAATAAAATAGTGACGGAGTTTTATTTATATGTTTTTCTTTTCATAATCTTACTATCTTACAGAGGAATTAAAAAACTGAATTCTTTCGAACGATCTGTGTTTCTGTATTGAATTTTGTAAATGTTGTTAGCTGCTACTTTAAAAACTACCGCCAGTTTGTCCAATACAAATAAAATTGCAGTCTCTGAAAGATGGTTGGTATATTCCGTATAAAATTTATTAGCTTAAGATTTTGTTTACCAAAAATATTGTGTTTTTTTTTTTAATATTGTTTATTGGTTTTCAACAAAAACGTTCTGATTCGTCGCTTCTGGTGAAAAACATTTTTTCACTCTTTTTATTCCGCAACAAAACTTATGTCGGTTCAGGAAACAATTTTGATTGAACTTTGATACAAGGTTTGGATTTGCACTTTAAAAAGTCAGGCAAGTGCGAATATAATTCGCTCGCTGAGGGTTCCGTGTATATAATATTTGAGAAAAATCAGTTTTTATTAGTACAGTTTCACGTTTATTTGAAATTTTAACTTATAAAAAAAATTTTAGTATCGATTTAGGAAAATCCCTACACCCGTGAATTTTTAAAATTTTTTCTTTTGTATTGTTCGTTGATGGGGGACAAAAACAAATTTACATTTTTGAAAATAAGTCGAAAACTGTGCTTTCGAAAACTACAAAAAGTACTGTTTTGCACTACAAAAAACATCACCTTTCATATGAAACCAAACATGCCATGATCAAAAATATTTTTTTTCAAAATTTCTACTTTAAACCCCCTCCTTTCAACCCCCTTGAAATTATAACAACCAAAAAAAATTTCGGTTTCGATTTAGCAAAATCCTACACCCGAATTTTAAAAAAATTTTCTTTTGCAATGTTCGTAGATAAGGAGGGGGGGGGGAGTTACAAACAAAATTTTACATTTTTGAAAATAAATCGAAAACTGTGCTATCGAAAATTACAAAATAACCTCTTTTGCACTACAAAAAATATCACCTTTCATATGACACCCCACATGCAATGATCAAAAATAATTTTTTTCAAAATTTCTCCGTCTAATGAACATTTGCAATTATAACAACCAAACAAAAATTTTGGTTTCGATTTAGCAAAATCCCTACACCCATGAATTTTTTAAAATTTTTTCTTTTGTAATGTTCGAAGTTAAGGGGGGGACAAAAAAGATTTTTACATTTTTGAAAATAAATCTAAAACTGTGCTTTCTAAAATTACAAAAAAACTCTTTTGCACTACAACAAAAATCACCTTTCATATGACACCCCACATAACGTGATCAAAAATAATTTTTTTTTAAAAGTTCTACTTTAAACCCCCTCCAATGAACATTTGAAATTATAACAACCAAAAAAAAATTTTAATTTCGATTTAGCAAAATCCCTACACCCATGAATTTTTTTAAATTTTTTCCTTTGTAACTCAAAAACTAAGCAGCCGAAAATTCAATAAAAATTTTTTTTGAAATACTTCCATATTTTTAAAAACGTTAAAAAAACTTTTGTTTTCTATCTCCTTATCTTTGTCCGTAAAATAAAGATAAAAACAAATATCTGAAATTTTTGTTGTTTTGTTATCATCAGGTGTGAGACAACACATTTAATAACTGTAGAAAATTTCAAGTTGATAGCACTTATAGTTTGTGAGTAAATTGATTCTGTAGACATTCGGACGGACACCGAAGTCTCACCAATCAATAGGGTACCGTTTCTACTTTTTCAAAGTACGGAACCCTAAAAACTGATTAGTTTCTTTGCAAAATTGACCAAAATGATGGAGAAAGAATCGAAACAGTTCTCTCTACCAATTGCCGGCTTATCATTTTCGGTAAACACATGAATTTTTCTTTCCTACATCTACAAGAAACCTTGACGTCTCTTGACACAGTATTTTATTTAAATAGAAAAACTTTGCAATTGCTTTCCGTTTTGAATCCCAGAGCACAGAAAGTGGAACAAACTAAGTACAAGAAAAAAAAGCAATAGTAGAAACTCCTGTCAGTAAATTGATACTAAAATGTTCAATAGTTAAAAGAATCCCTGATCGTAATCAACAAATATAAATAAATAAAAGTAATTAATTAACACACTTTAACCAAAACTGAAATACAAAATTTGTTTGTAAGAAAACTATTTCCCTAAATTAAATTCACACATTAGATTAGTATTTGATTAGTTTTTTTATCAAAACAATTTCGCATTCGACCTTTCTATATAAACAATTATATTAAACTTATTTTGAAACATTTAAGAAAAATGTTTTATACGTTTATTGATTTACATATGTTTATCAACAAATGACCTTGTTTCGTTGGCCAACAAATCAGTGAAAACACTTGGACGTGTAGCATTCGTTCCCCAAAATGATATCAATCCATAAACATAATTTCTTCCAAAATCAACTACTGGTCCACCTTGATCACCATCAGCTAATCGATTTAAGGAAATTCCACAGAAGTTTTCATCCCTTATAACGATATGATTATATGCCTCAATACATGCGGTATGTGAAACACTATTAAACATCGCCGATTTTAAAATAAAAGCTACACTTTCGGTATTTTCAATTTGATTTCTTCCATATCCGAAACCAAATAGTACGTTGAAAGAATCGGGTGCTACTGCGATCGGTATATCTAAAATTTCACCACATCGTAAAAATTAAAATAAGTTTTGGGGTTAGTAGTATCAACTTACACGATGAAATATTATTAAAAACACTAAATACTGCAATATTGAACTCTAAAGTTGATGGATTAAAATCTGGATGAGCAATCCCGGAAACAACTTGTTGAATGTTTTGATCCCATACTGTTATTGATCCATAACCAATGTACCAATAATCAAAACTGTATAAAATAATAACATATTAATTACCAAATGTATAAAAATTCACATATTTCTTAAATATACCCAATTACAGCTTGTGCCGTTCCTAAAATTCGGTTAGGGGTAACAGCAACTCCAGTCGAAAGAGATGCCCTATCTGATGTAATATTTTTTAAACTTATAACTCTTACCGCAAAAACATCGCTTGGAAGTGATTGAACACCATCAATTATTCGTCCAGAAAATGAATCCGCCTAAGAATTACGTTGATTGCAGAACGTACATTAGTGTTTTTTTTAATATCAACTTACCAATGCTGTATAAAAAACGCTGAACAAAATGATTATTAATTTCATTTTAGACAATTTTGTGCTAGATATTGATTTACTTACTAATGCGAAAATCGATTTTAAATCAAAGAAATGGATTTATTTTTAAAAAATCAGATAAAAATTTGATATCTTATCAGAAATATCAAATAAATAAATCAAGCAACAAAACTAATGTTACGCCAAAAGTAAGTCGAAAAAATTTATATTTAATTTTCTAATGAGATCAGGGAGTTATAACTCCTGATGATGTCCTTGGAAGACGAAATATACATCGAAACCATTTTTGTTTGCGCAGGTGTGAGGAAGGTCGCCCGAATAACTGTTTATATGAGACTCTCCAGAGTCTAGAGTTTTGAATGCTTTTGCGCAAAATAGGACCAAGTGAGGAGTGGAATGTTTCCCCAACAATTATTCATTTGAAACTTAAATAACTCTAAATTTTATCATTTGATTTTGATGAAACTCGGTACATAAACTTTTTACGCAATTACCCATAGTTCTAAAGGAAGCAAAATTGAACAAAAGGGAAGGGCGTTTACTGCACAATTTATTTGAAACAGAAGGGTAAGATTTAAAATTTAATTCGGTGGTGATATGTTGCACTGCGACAAAAATGATCTATTGTACCACACCCCACTACTCCTTGATGAATACCCAGTTAGAGCACCTCCTCCAATCCAGCCTCCTTCAGGAACTTCCGGATATGGAGACGGTTAAGTTTATGCATGTCATGCCCGTCAATACAATACTCCCCCAGATGATCGTGTAGATCAAGGATCCTCGTTTTCCAAAAGACAAAATATATATTCGAATCTATGCTCCACCCCAATGTTATTAAGGTCTTTTCATAGCTTACAGGGTCCTGTAAAAACCCTTGTTAGTTTTCTTTGGTTGTTCCTATTCAACTTTGAGCACATTACTGCTCTCTTTTGATTTCTGTTCCTACGCTCTTAATCTGCCAGGGGAATGGATGTAAAAAACCCGAATACCCCTTTCATATGTCAGGAGGAATATCAGATGATAATCGGAAAAAATTACCTAATTCGAGCAGGCAATCTAAAGGGTATTTGAAATAATTTTTAACGGTGTAACATAAGAAAAAAACGGTGTAATTGAAGAAAAGATGGAACTACGCCTTTTTTTTTAAACTAAATTGAAGCTTATTTTATTTCTAACTACTTGTGAAAGTTTAGTACTAGCGATATTTTTTGTTTGAGAGATAAAATTCGTTGTGCATATGACTGTCGGGAATCAGTTTTTTTTGTTCTGAAGGAAAAATATAAAAATGGCGTTATAAACTAAGAGATTTTTTTTATGTTAAATATCAAATATTTTATTATTAAATGAACTTTTTAAAATATTATAAAAATTATATATGTATAATAAAGAAAATATGAGCAATTTCAGCATAAATTCGCAAAAGCGCTTATTGCTATGTATATTAAATGAAGCTTATGTGGAGTTTAAAAATAAGTTTCCTGATGTGAAAATAGGATTTACTAAATTCACGTCCCTTTGACCACAAGAATGTATAAAATTATCCCAAAGAGTTCATAATGTGTGTACCATACATCAAAATATAAAACTAATGATTCAACACTCTGAGATGTCTTGGATTACTGATGCTGCTTTCCAGAATTATAAAACATTAATTGACTTTGTTTCATGTGGTGAATTAACAGAAGATTGTCATACTTTGAAGTGCAATGAATGTTTAAAAAAACTTCAACAACTGGAAGAAAAATTACTAAATGATTTTGACGTTAAAGGAATCCTTCAAGTCAAATATCAACAATGGAATACCACTGATTGATGCAATTTGGACTTTAATAGAAACTGTAGAAGAATTTATGAAAAAATTTGTTTACCGTTTACAAATTTTGATACCACACAACTTTATAGCAAAACAGCAATCTACATTCATTGTTGTTACTTAAGTCTCCATCATTTGCCAAAGTGTCATTAAAATTGAATAATGAATGAAGTCTGTATGCTCCCAACAAACTTAAAAAACAAAGTGTGAAAAGTCAGCATTTATATGGTAGACCCCCCACCACTTTGATCAATGTGTCCCAAGACATGATAATTATCTTTTCACACTAATTGGAACCCTATTCCATAAGTTTCATCATAATTACTTCATTATTGTAGGCTGTAGTGTGCATAAAGACACTGAAAAAACTTCAAAAAAGTACAAAAAATTTTTTTTTACCGGAAGTGAAAAACCGGAAGTTGGGATGCAGAACTATTTTAAACCGTACTACATACTCATGTACCAAGTTTCATCCAATTCGCTTATCAGGTACAGAAGTTATAGAGCTTTCAAAAAAACAGGTGCTCCAGGGACCCCCCACCACTTTGTTCACTATCGCTCAAAAACTAATCAGTTCTTTGCCATACATGTTTGCATCTTTTTCCAAAGTGTCATCAAAATTCGATAACGAACGAATGCTGTGTGCTCCCAGCAAACATTGAAAAAAGTGTGACACATTAAACAGGTGTTCGGGAGGACCCCCACCACTTATTCCAATATTATCCAAAAACTAATCAGTTCTTTGTTACTTAAGTCTCCATCATTTGTCAAAGTGTCATTAAAATTGAATAATGAATGAAGTCTGTATGCTCCCAACAAACTTAAAAAACAAAGTGTGAAAAGTCAGCATTTGTATGGTAGACCCCCCACCACTTTGATCAATGTGTCCCAAAACATGATAATTATCTTTTCACACTAATTGGAACCCTATTCCATAAGTTTCATCATAATCACTTCATTATTGTAGGCTGTAGTGTGCATAAAGACACTGAAAAAACTTCAAAAAAGTACAAAAAATTTTTTTTTACCGGAAGTGAAAAACCGGAAGTTGGGATGCAGAACTATTTTAAACCGTACTACATACTCATCTACCAAGTTTCATTCAATTCGCTTATCAGGTACAGAAGTTATAGAGCTTTCAAAAAAACAGGTGCTCCAGGGACCCCCCACCACTTTGTTCACTATCGCTCAAAAACTAATCAGTTCTTTGTCATACATGTTTGCATCTTTTTCCAAAGTGTCATTAAAATTCATTCACGAATGAATGTTTTATGCTCCTAACAAACATAAAAACTTTGTGGAAAAAACCACCTGTTGTATGGTGGACCCCCCAACCCTTTATCCAATGTGCTCCAAAAGCTGATAAAATCTTTCTCATGTTATTTAAAAGCTTTTCGCAACGTTTCATGAAAATCGATTGGTAATTGTAGGCTACAGTAGGGATAAACACCTGAAAAAAAAAATTTTTAACCGGAAGTGACAAACCGGAAGTTGGTATGCAGAAATATTGGAAACAGTATTAAAACCTTATATACTAAGTTTCAATAAGATCATAGCTCGAGATCAGAAGTTATTCAAGATTTAAACTTAGAGGTGTTCGGGAGGCCCCCCGCCATTTTGTCCAAATTTAAAATGAATCCAGATCTTCTATTTTCAAGTGAACCTGTATCATTTGCCAAAGTTTCATCAAGATCCTATGCAGAAAACTAACCCACCTACCCACCCACCCACCCACGCACACACAGACGTACACCAAAATTTTTATTGGCTATTTGGATAGAGGATGGTCCAAAACAAAAGAAAAAACAAAATTTGGGGTATGTAAGATTTTTTTTTTTCACGATAGATTGCATTACTTCACACAATTTAAAATTGTGGTGAAGTAAAAAGAGTTTTAGGCGACTCAGTCATTTAATTGTAATCGTGTTCAAAGCCAAAAGAAATATAATAAAAACATTACATAGTTAGTTTAAAACCATATAATTTTAACCAAAAATCAATGTAAATAATTGTAAGCGTGTGCAAATTTGTATATGTGAATAAATGTCGTCAACGATTTCATCTAATAAAAAATAAATTATTATTTGGAGTAAAAAGTGCCATATAAAGATTATAGCTATCCAAACGAGCTATAAGTTTTCTTTTTTTGGTGAACGGGATCAGCGTAGTTTTGCTTAGATTGAGTTTTAGTCCCACAGATGTGCACCAAGTATCTATCAGATTCAGTCCCTTCTGTAAAATATCACAGAGTTTTTCTTTGAACTTACCCCTGGCTATAATGACAATGTAATCCCCCTACCCAAGACATTTAATGCCCTGGCTACTCAATACAGCAAGAATGTCATCCACCATTAGACTCCACATTAGGGGGAATAAGACCCTATTTGCGGACAACCCCTAATGGTGTCAAGAATGGTTTTAGAATTATCATTCTTGGTTTCTGCTCCTCTAGTTCCAGTGAAATGGTGTGCTGGTTAACTTTTTTCTCACTTAGAGTCTTTCTAATCGCTCCATGTGGGGTGTTATCAAAAGCTCCTTCAATGTCCAGAAAGTCATAGACAGCAACTTCTTTGTTGGTCATCGCTTTTCCTAATTCTTTCGTCAACCTGAAGACCGCAATTTCTGAAGATCTGCCCGTTCTATACCCATGTTAACTATCTATCAAAGGCGGTCTTATCAAGGTATTGGTTCGTATGTAGTTCCATATCGTTTAGAACATGAAAGATGTTAAACTGATAGATCTTACCTACTTTTGAAATAAAAATGACTTTTGCCGTTCTCCATATGGTTCTAGAATATGCCCCTGAAGATGCCCAGGAGTCGAAAACAACCACTACCGTCCTCTCTGCAGGAAAGCTGGTACTATTCGGTTCACTCCAGGTGATTTGTATTTTTAAGAAGTGCCTATGGCTCACTTAAAACCTTCCTCCGTAAACCATGAGGTAGTCAACTTCAATCTTCTGGGCTTGATCTTTTACTTTTCTTCTTACTTGAGCTTTCTGCAACCATGCTTATGACTCCCGGAAAGTATGTTTCTAGAAGAAGAGCAAATCTGTGATGCTCATCGTCCGTATGCGTTCCAACGAAGTTTTAATCGTGACACCGTCCTTTGCCAAAGTCTTGTTGTGCCTAGTCCCTACAGGTGCTGCCGATATATTTGCTCTTAGTCTCCTGATTTCTTTATTTTAGGTGATAAGCACCATGGTATACTCTTCCCAGTTTCCGGATTATTTTGCTCTACTAAAGAGCCTACGTACCTGTTCCTAATTTTGACAGCTCTCTGCTGCACCAAAACACGTCCCTCTGTTTTCTTCTCTTAGTAATTGGGAAGTTCGCTTCGAATGCCTTGGTAATTGCCAGGTTCACCTCCGCTGCAGCTTTTTCCAGCGTGGTGTAGTGTTTACTGTCCCTCTAACCGCTACTAGTTGTGGATCTAGTGATTCCTCTTTTGTACTATCCAGTTCCAACAGAATCATTCTATGATCCGACAAGGAGGGTTCATTTGAGACTCTCCAGTTCTTTATCCGTTTATAGTCCTACTTCGGCATTTTTTATTGTTAAATCTAACGCTTCTTGTATTGCCCTTGTGCCAAAGGTGGGTGTGTTGCTGACATTAAACACACTAAGGAAAATCTGAAAGACAAATATAATTAATGTTTTTCCTAATCATTGTGCACGCTCGAGGTGAGTTTGCATTAGTGGGATACTACCTTCGCCTCCTTGTTTACAAAGCTCTTTATCCTGTTTTTGTGGATCCAGGGTTCCTTTATTAGCGTGCACCCTAGCGTGCACCGGCCTTCACAACCGATGGTAAACATTCACTTGGGCCACGCTCAAACTTCCTGAGGGAGACCGGCACATCGGCCCCTCCATCCATCAACAAACTTTCCTCCTCCTCGGTCTCCACGTCCTCGAGGCTCCAACAATCCTCTGTGACAGCATCACCTCTCCCATATACATATTTTCCACCACACTGGGTGTCGTTAAGGTGGCAACTGCTCCCAAGGATGGTGATAGTATCTGAGGTGCTTCCCACGAGATGTCACCAGCCCTATTTTCCTCCGATCTTTCTGCAGCTGCCCTTCTAGATCCATGGACAAAGACTTTGCCAAACCGGTAGTTAAGGGTATTCCCTACCTCCGATAAGGCTGTACTTGCCCTGTCGTCGATCATTTCAGTCAGGAGTTGCATTGTGTTTTCATCCTGATATGCCCGACAGCTTCCAATCCTTGATTAATAATCCGACGTTTTGTCTTTATTAATATAGCGAACTACAATTTCGCCTCTTCCGGTCTTAACTTTCAAATTATAAAAATGTCAAAATAAACAGAACACCTATAGGTATGGTTAAGACTAGAATGCTCATCTGATTCTCACTCATAAAATACATATCAAACAAAGCTTTCTATTATTACAGAAACGTATTTGAAAAAGTTTGAGATTGATCACCCAAAATGATACTCTGATTGCACTGAAGGATTATAAAATTTAACAAGCTGCTCATATGAAAATAATTACAAAAATCCAAATAATTGTGCGTCACAGGTGTTTTTAGAAACACGAAACATCAGCAATGATAATATTTTTACAACTTTTTTCATTTTTCCTACTATACATGCAGAACGTTTGTATCAACGTCAATGGTTTACAGAATGCAGTTCAATAAAATAGTCAAACTTGGCAATCTAACTTACCTTTAGAAAATTTCGTGATTGTAAGACGTAATAGATGTCTTGAGCTTTTAAAAATGGAACTTTCGGCACTCCTATAATATATTTTTTGGAAGTTGGTAATGGAAGGAAATTAACACTTCCTCTTGTTTGGCTAACTAAATACTAACACTTCCTTTACAACAATTAGGGTTAACCAAAAAATAACTACAAAAATCTACTGGTTCTACCTGTTCAAAAACCATTTTGAAAAGGTTCACCGGTGCATAATTTTTCATTCTGACTTAAGTCAGATTTTTGAAAAATATATTAAAATAAATAGTAGATTTTTATACAAGTGGTGAAAACGTCTCTTTTTGCGTGACTGAACGGTTTGTCCACGAGACGCGATAGCGTCGAGTGGAATAAGTTCAGGAACGCAAAAACGTTTTTACCACGCGTATAAAACGCTATTTTTTCTACATTTGTAAATATAAATGATAATATTTACAAATTCATCTACTAAAAACTTGCAAAACGACATATCTAAATTTGACTGTGTAAAAAATAAACAAGATTGTATTTATATAATAGCATTTTTTACCAGTGTAAAATAATGTTATTATTGTGTTCGCCTACAGATGGAATAATAACAGGCGAACACAATAATAACATTATTTTACACTGGTAAAAATGCGATATATAAATACAATCTTGTTTATTTTTACACAGTCAAATTTAGATATGTCGTTTTGTAAGTTTTTAGTAGATGAATTTGACAATATGAATAATGAAAATAGCTCATATATTTTCTCTAAAAACATTTACAGATATTACAGATATTTTGTTTACCGACTGGAAATCATCGTTTAAAGTATAGATTTAAAAAATTGTAGGTAAAGTTTCAATTAAAAACAAATAAAAATAAATTTTTTAATAAAATTTATTTATTTATTTACTAAATTTTTTTTTATTTTTTTTGGCGGAAAGAACTCAGAGAATATATTTTACATCTGACAGTTGATTATCGGAGGAAATAGTATATTTTCCTACAAGAGATGAAAACATTGTCTTTTTCGTGAGTAAACATTTGTTCACGAGACGCGCTAGCGTCGAGTGAGACATGTTTACGAACGAAAAACGTTTATATCTCGCGTAAGAAATGCAATTTTTTCTATGATACTAATATATAATCGATATTTACTATAAATTATAAAGTTATAAATCGAACACAAAACATTCAAAATTCATATTCTATTTTTTCATGGTTACGTTGTTTAAAATACTTTGTAAAATTATATGAAAAACCATAGCAACTATAATTTGTTATTTTTTTTACACTAGTGAGTTTACTTTTCGCATAGAAAAAAATATTTCTTGGTTTTATTCAAAATAAAAAATTCAGAATAATTTTAATAATAATGCGCGTCAATAAATTCTCTGATGGTTGGATTAAGAAAATTGATAAACACAGCTGGTAAATCTGCATTTATACCCCAGAATGAAATAATTCCAAAAACTTGTTGCCTATTAAAATCAGTTAACGGTCCTCCTTGATCACCATCGGCTAATAAGTTTGGTGAAAGACCACAGAAATTTGTTTCCTGTATAACAATCTCATTGTAATGCCTCGTACAATCTTCGAGCGAAACTTCAGAAAAAACAGCAGATTTTAGAATAGTAGCAACGGAAGATGAGTCATTAGGATCATTTTGTCCATATCCAAATCCAAACCATACTGGAATAGGTGCTGAATTTGTTGCAATACTAATTGCTGCAATAAATAATTGTGATTAGTCAGAAAATGAACGGAAATATAATTTATATGTGTAAATTTTACGTGTTAAAATTGGATTTACCACTCTGAAAACTGCAATATTATTTTCAAGAGTTCTTGGGATAAAATTTGGATGAACTGCAAAAGCAAGTAAAGTTTGACTAGATTGTAAGGTAACATTAACATCGTTATAGCCAATTTCATATGCCCTGAATCTGAAAATAAATTACGTATAAATAAAACTGACACACTATGTCTAATAATTTAATAATTTCTTAATTATTATTACCCAAAAAGTGCTTGAGCAGTACCTATTATCGTATATGAGGAAATTGCAACACCTGTTGAAAGAAATGCAGTCGCAGCACCCGGTGCTGTTAAACTTTTAATTCTAACAACAAATCTATCAGTGGCAACAGCATTTTGACCATTTATTATCCTCCCTGATATCGATGATCCCTGAGAGTTGAAATAAAAAAAATAAAATTATATCAATTATTTATGGAACATTTATTGATTTGATGTTGTCATGTTCTGGGAGGATTATTTAACACCAGAATTATTATTAATTGTATCGCTTGTCATATAAACCAAAAACTTAAATCCATTATTGATTTATATTTTTTTTTTGATTAAATTCGATGAAATTTTAAAATTAATTCAATAACGAATTACTGCTGCGGTAACCTTTAGTCTTCCGTTTTAACGAAATCAAAAACGATTGTAAAAAACAAAAATAATTTTAAGATTATTATGGTGACCATCCCAAAAATCAAAACACTAGGTAAGCGATTAACGTAAAGCTAGGTAAAAGATTAACTTATTAATTTTTTTTACGTCATACCGTTACTGTTGCAATAAATATACTAATTAACACATATATTTTCATTTTATTATTTGACGTTAGTTTGCAAACAATTCCTAAAATACTGAATAGCTTTCTCTTCAACTGTAAACTTTATAGAATTAAGAAGTTGCAATTTTATTTCCAAATTTTACGATAAGAAAAACTGATAAGTGGTGGAATCGGTTTTAATAATAGTTAATCGATTTGTATGAGTGAGAGGTTGTAAGTCGTTTCCAAAAAATCTCTCAACATGATAAGTAAAGGACAAGAGGAAGATTCATGATATTCCCGGGTGAAGAAAAGGCTAAGGGGCCAAGACCGCGCCATCACTTTTGGGGGTTGGGCCAGATTTAACGTATTCAAACGGCCCAAGCTTGGACTGATGTCCTGGGGCCAAGTCTGGCAAACCAGGCTTGGGCCAAGTCTGGCAAATAAGACTTGGGCCAAGTCTTCCAAACCAAATTTTTTTGCAGGCCTCTTTTAAATGTGTGGAAAGGGGTTGTGGTGAGGGTAATATATATGAAAATAAAGATAAACATAATATGGCTTGCACATGTTTACAATGTATTAACTTGGTTAATAACACGCAATATAATAAACTAAACCTTGGTTCAGTCTAGACATTTACAACTGGCCCAGACCTGGCCCAATGCTGACTAGCCAAGGCTTGGCTCACCAATACTGGCCTGAGATTGGTCTGTTGTTTAACATTGGCAGCTTCTACCCGGGTTGTGATCAAATTTAAGATTAGTACAAAAAGCAACAGTATTGCACCGGTGCTAACGTCATGAAGTTGTTATTTTAGTTGTTGTCAACAATTATTGATCATTCCAAATTTTTGGAAAATATGTTCAGCAATTGGGAGTCAAACTCATTCTCGTTGTTGAAACCGTAGATTGTTCTCTAAGAAATTTATGATTGATGGTTTAGTTTGTAATGAACACTGATACTGAAAGTGCAATCACAAAGAGAAACATAAAGGGAACTGCGTGCCTGGCGAGGTTTAATTCCAGCTAGCTCCAATCATGTGGATTCGAGAATTTATTTCCCCAGTGCAGCAGTCAAATTCTGTAATTGTGAAACGGTGAAGTGATAAGTTTTTTAATGAAAAGAAACGAAGAAATTTTTATCACTTCACCGCTTCACAGTTACAGAATTTGGCTGCAGTATAAATTCAGAACTGGAAGCAAAATTCCAAAAATTTTGTAAAAATTAAATAAAATCAAACTTTTTCAAAATTCTAAAAATATTCCTAAAATTCTTACAAAATCAAAAATTGAAACTATTTTCAAAATTCTAAAAATATATATAAAATTCAAACATACTATTTTTTCAAAATTTTAAAAATATTGCAAAAATGATAACAAAATCATAAATTAAAACTTTTTCTAAAATTCAAAAAAAATTGCAAAAATTATTACAAAATCAATAATACAAACTTTTTTCAAAATTCCAAAAATATTTCAAAAACTATAACAAATTCAAAAATTGTCATGTTCAATTTCATGTTCAATTACATTTACGTCAAAAAAACAGCTAATTTTTTTTCCAAAAAATTGGCTAGAAAAATAAATGAAATCATTTTTTGACATACTTGACATTATTTTTTTGACAAACTTATAATGCCATAATTCTCTATAGTAATAATAAAATTTCATGTCATACAAATAATTTGAGAATTTAATAATTTTTTTGACACACTTCCGTTACAGTTATCGAACATATCGTCCTTTCGGACCTGTCGATAGAGTATACCTAATTTAGAAAAAAAATTTTTGAAATCCGTCTTGCGGTTTTCTAGATTTCGCAGGTAATGACGGACGGCCGGCCGGCCGGCAGACAGACATACATTTTTTTTGCTTTTTTACAATTAGTAGGTCCTAAAACGTCGAGAAATGCCAAAAAAATTGGGGGTAAGAATTTCCCTTTTGGCTCATGAATGTAATACTTAGGTGTTTCAGACTGAAGTAATATGATGATAAATCACATTTCACATGTGCGGTTCCTCTTAATAAAATTTTTTGTTTTCCACCATTATTCAAAGATGTTATGTTATGTTGATTGAAGTTAGTAGTTTTAGGATTTAAAATTCAATAATAATCACAATTTTTAACACTTGAATTGTTGTTTTTTGAATTATAAGCAACTTGTTAATTTTATTACCTTTCAAAACCGTTATATGTGGTAGCTAAATATGGTAGAACGGTATCGAAAACGTAGCCAACTATAGAAAAGGGAGAAATTTTTATAAAGTAGACAAATTTTAAATAAATTTAAGTAACTAAGGTTGATTTACATTTGAAACCATCGTCCTAAGGCCAGTTTGCCATGAAACTCAGCTTTCATGTTTTTTTGAAATGAATTAAATTTTTTTATTTATAATCTCGATTTTTTTTTTTCATTTTTGACAATTTTAAGATAAAATCTAGGTTTAGTGATTTTTTTTTTACCAAAATGATTAAATCATATCTTAATGATTATTTAAATTTCCCCTCATTCCGAAGGGGAGCAAGAACGTAGAGCAGTTGACAATAGGAGGGATAAGGATCACCTGTCGTTCGGGCCGCTGTAAGTGATGTTCTTTCTACACCTACATCATTCTCTTTATTCTTAGTTCGGAGTGTTCCGGTGGTTTCCTTAGCTTGTCGGGGAACGTCGAGCAAGGTACTGCTAGCTTTTGGCTTTCTGTCCTCTGATAAGCCGTCGATTTCACCGAATCACCCTCCTAAAATTTCCGTTTGTTTTTAAATTTAGGTTCTTAATGTTAAATATTTTCTTTGAGGTTCGGTTTTTTTTTGGTGTTCTGTGGGTGGATGGCAGAATTCTTAAGTCCTTATTTTTTTGGATTATTTTTGTCGTATGTAAACTTTAATTTTTTGGTTCTGTTAATAGTTTTCTCGTTAGCCTGGCTAGCTCTGTCGATAGAGTCTGATATATTTTTCTCTGTGTTTGAGTTCGATACCCTATTCACTAACATTCATTCCTGTACTTTTCAGGTTGAATTTAGTCATCGGTTTCCTTCCTTTCGTCCTGCCCTGTAATTGTCAAGACCCCGTTCTGTGAATACATAACATTTTCTCTTTAATTTCTTCTACTTTTCAATCGCATCACGTAGGTGCGTCGTATAGATTCACCAAAGATCCTTTCATATTCTCCTGGTACTAATATTAACAACAGATACCACATAACATATTTTTTTATTCGTTAGATTTCTTTTTTCGTTAGATTTACTTCTTATGAAATCTAAAACTTCTTTTCACACATTTTACTTTGTATAACTGTTTTATGAAATTCAATTATTATAAAATAATCGATAATTTTCAAATAAAAAAAAACAATTATAACGTTGGGCACTTCGAACAAATGCTGCCGCAGTTAAATCTAAAATTCAACTTCGGATTCCGTTCAAGTAGTCAAGACGCCGAACAGTCTCGCCAGGTTCATGAAGACTTCTCAGTCATTTCAGTTCATATGAGGAACCGTGTGTTATTATGGGAAATCCGAACCTAGCACATAATACGGTGAATAATGAATCGTCTGATGTAAGGTACAACGTAATGTACAAGCGATTAAGCTCAAGTGTAAGTCTGGTTTTGCATGTTTATCCTTACGATAAGCCCAAATTTCCGAAAGAACACTCTGATTCACTCTCTTGAAAGCATTAGATTGCGGTGAATACAGAGCTGTGAACACACTCCGTGTTTCGACAGAAAATCTTCAAACAGTTTGAATTTAAATTGGCGCCAAACGTGGCTCCAGTGCAGTTACAGACTCCAGTGACACCATTCCATAATTTCAAACTCTAGTTTCAAATTCTATTTCAGTGACTCCATTCTATAACTTCAAACAATTATAAAATTTGTTTTTGAAAAAGTTTTCCTCAAAATTAACTTTATTCGACGGGGAACACAAACTTCTCACCCAAACGCGCAGGAGCGAAAGTAATCTGAAATACTTTAGGTTATCTTCTATGGGCAGTTACGTCTTCACACCTCCAGCTACTCCATGTAGCAGTGCAGCTTCCCTTCGGTACGCTTAGATAAACGAGTTATAGATTTTAACTACCTCCAAAGGGAAGTTGCCCTCCTGCATCCAAAATGCGTAGGAGCGACGGTATTCCGAACAGCGTTTGGAATATTCTCGATGGGAAGTTGCGTTCCCACGCCTCCAGCTAAATCATCTTTTTTGTTTTCTATTAATTCAAGAGTAAGAATAATTTTTCGGAATTATTCTTAAAGGGCTTTACACACCCACACTCCCTAGTAGCGTGATGGTTTTTTGGTGATACCAAAAATGTCAGAAGTGGTTAAAATGCACTCAATTGTTTGGTCATATTTGGTTCATACTTGTCTGGTCATCTGGTTAGGTTTAGTTTATTCCCACCAGATGATATTAAGGAAGTTTTCCAATACAGCCTGATCAACTGTCAACAGGTTTCGTTCAGCCTTCATGCTGTTGGGTGATCGTAGCTAAATTTCAATTTTTTTTGTTGTCATCCCCTAAAATAAAAATTTAAAAAAAACTAACAATATTGAAGGAACAGAGATCATCACCATCCACGCTTAGTAGAAAGAGTGCATGGTGGCACGGATCCTGCTCTTCATAAAATTGGCTAAACATTATTATTAATCAAATTTTGGTTTTAGATAAAGAAATTTTGTTTTGGATGATATTGTTGTTTTTACTAGATGTTTAATCTTAGAGTATATAGAAATATAGAGAGAACATTACTTTAAAATTGTATGAAGAGAGACATAAGAAATAGAAATACCACATCTGTCATATTCAATTTCTCTTTTTCCATTTTGATTTGTTTTTATTTACAACCACAAACGGTTTTATTAAATTACAAATTAAAAACAATTCTAAATTTAAAATGCCAAAAAATATTAAATATTTTCTTTATACTTGTGCTAATATGTATAAAATGAATGAAAATAATTACGAGATTAATTTAAATTTATTGTGTTATTTCCTGTGATTATTTAAGTCAAATATTTTATAAAGAACAAGCAATATTTTCTAACGACACGAACAAATATAAGCTATGTAAATATTCTCAAAGTATATTAGGAAAATTAGATCTCAAAATTTTTTCACTATGGGCAAATTTATTTTTCATTCATAAAATATCAAAAACAGCTACGCACGTCTATGGGAAGAAATAACAGTTTCTGAGAGAGACAAAAAGAGGAAAACAAACAAACAAAAACACGATTCGCTTGCATTATTTTTTCTAATGGTATGGTATATGCGAGTGTATCAATAACCATTACATGAAAGTGGCATACGCTATTTTTTCTACACCCGATAAATAACGAAGAACGAAAATTACAACGAAAATTTCAATTTTCAAATTTCAAAATTCAATTTTTTTTCCCATACGAAAATTTCAACAAACATCATATGCATAGCATGTTTGATAGAAAAACTATGGGTTTCTTTCTATTGATTAAAAATCTTTGTCGTAATAAAATCTGTATCGAAATGAATATCATTATAAAACGGATTTTGGTCATATAAGTGTATTTTTATAGTACGGGTGTAGAAAAAATAATTTATAATTATGTTTTATGCGTAGAAGAAAAAAAATAAACTATACCGAAGAAAATAAAAACAAAAAAAAAACAGAATATAATTCCGACTAGATTTCCTAGAATTAATAGGACCTAGGAAATAATAGGACCTTGTCATACATCTAGGAGGACTAGAATTAGTCCCCGAATTCCGACTCCGACTCCGACTGCAGTTACTTGAAAATTCGTCCCGACTCCACCTCCGACTCCTCGACTCCGACTCCGACTCTGCAGCCCTGATAAAAACTACTATATGTGTCACAACAACACATAAAAACCTTTTTAGTGTAGATTATCCTCTCTTTTTTTGCTTAAAGAACAAAGGCTCGTTTTTTCGAGCAAGCAATAGCGTGACATATTCAGGAAATATTCTATACCTAAGATTGGGTGGTATGTGATACATTACGTTTACTCGTGTGCTTATTTGAACCAAAATCTTAATCAAATAAAACTTATTGATTTTAAGATATGGCAAATTGACGACATATCGGTATTTTACGGGGACTTTTAGATATTTTTTTATCAAACCATTATATAACAGAGTTCTAAGAAAGAAATATTTCTTTCAGATATATTTTATCCTTGAATACTAGAAGTTACTCTATTTCTTGGTCGTTAATCTTTCCTACGAATACGTGATTTTTCAAATAAAAAATTAAAATCATAAAACAAAAATTAGAATTTGATGACTTTAATAGAATAAGTGTTGTTTTGTCTTAATTTATTATTTCTATTATAATCTTATCAAAGAATTTAATAGCAATAAATTACAATAATCAAAATATTTAAGCTTCAAACATTTAAGTTCATTAAAATAATGAATTAAACAAAACTTTAATTCTTGCTTATAATTGTTAAATTAGCTAGTCAGGTAGCAGATACTGAACTCCTTTGCTGGTAGACCATATCACTTAACATAGTTTATACACCTGTTCCGGCTCGTTTTTTAACCCATTCTTGAACCGTGTACACAAAAAGTTCTACATTTTTAATAATCAAATTAATCGATTTGATTATTATAATAAAGATGTAATCAATTTGCTATATATCTATATGACCGTATAATTTATATATATTTGAAAATATCCGCTATATATGTTTCAGTTTAATTCAATTAGTTTAATCAGCTGTAGGCTATAACATGAAGTATTTGTTTTTGATTACAATATTCGTAGTTTGTTGCGTGTGTTTAATTAAATGTAGTGAACAGATTCGTAATTATTGTAATGCTGAAAACCTGATTATTGGTGGTTCGAACGCATCCAGTTCTATGTTTCCTTATTTCGTTTCTATTATTGGATTACGAACTAAAAACACAACATTATGTGGTGGTACCTTGATATCAAATCAATTTGTGATGACTGTTGCTAACTGTCTCGAAGGGTAATTATGTTCAATGTTCTCATATTTATAAAAGTTGTAATTTCATAGAAGAAGAAGTGAAAACAGCACTTTTTCTCACTAGAGGTGAAATAGTATAACTTATTACGAGCACATAATGATATGAATATTCTACGAGGATAAAGGTTGAATACTACCTAAAAATATGCTAGAAATAGTCGGTTTAAGGTAATTTTTTTAAACGGGTGAGCGGGTGAGAATCATTGAAGTTTGTGAATGAATTTGTTATGCATTTTTTTTTATCCATTTTTATAAACATTACCATGTTATTATTTTACCATGTTATTTTTTATGCTGCATAAATTTTTAGAAAATTGATATGAAATAATTTGAAACAGTTGTATGTATTGGTTCATCTTTTTAATTAAAAAATATGGAGGGGCTGAAATCTCTCAGCTCTGAGATATCATGACTTCGGTCTGGGTTAAGGATTTGTATGTAGTTTTCGGCAAAAAACTTTTATGAGGACATGGTTTTTAGTTTTGGGCAGAGATGTACATCAAACATAACTTTTTGTTAAAGTACTTGTATTTTTTATCTCTTTTAAAAATTTATTACAAAACATTATAATATAAAATTATAATCGAAATTCCAAAAATATTGTTCAATTAAATAAAATCAAACTTTTTCAAAATTCCAAAAAATATTCCAAAAATTAGAATAAAATCAAATATTTAAATTTTTTCTAAATTCCAATAATATTTCAAAAATTCTTAAAAATTCAAACATTTTCCAAAATTCTAAAAATATTGCAAAAATTATTACAAAATCAAAAATTGAAAATTTTTTCAAAATTCCAAAAATTATAATAATATCAAAAATTAAAAATTTTTCAAAATTCTAAAAATATTCCAAAAATTCTTACAAAATAAAAAATTTAAACTTTTTCCCAAATTCTAAAACTATTGCAAAAATTATTACAAAATCAAAAATACAAACTTTTTCAAAATTCCAAAAATATTTCAAAAACTATAACCAACTCAAATATTTCCAAGTCCAATTTCATTTTCAATTACATTTACTTCATAAAAACAGCTACATTTTTTTTTCCAAAAAATTGGCTCAAAAATAAATGAAATCATTTTTTGACACACTTGACAACATTTTTTTGACAAACTTATAATGCCATAATTCTCAATAATAATAATAAAATTTCATTTCAAACAAACAATTTTATTTCTTTTCCAAAAATTTGGGTAAAAAAATAAATAAAAATTTTTCTTTTGACACACTTGGCAACATTTTTTCGACAAACTTAAATGCCATAAATCTCAATAATAATAATAAA
>OY856188.1:17380488-17427488 GCA_963693315.1 Diogma glabrata | reverse complement strand
TTTGAAACAGAAGGGTAAGATTTAAAATTTAATTCGGTGGTGATATGTTGCACTGCGACAAAAATGATCTATTGTACCCCACCCCACTACTCCTTGATGAATACCCAGTTAGAGCACCTCCTCCAATCCAGCCTCCTTCAGGAACTTCCGGATATGGAGACGGTTAAGTTTATGCATGTCATGCCCGTCAATACAATACTCCCCCAGATGATCGTGTAGATCAAGGATCCTCGTCTTCCAAAAAACAAAATATACATTCGAATCTATTCTCCACCCCAATGTTATTAAGGTGTTTTCATAGCTTACAGGGTCCTGCAAAAACCCTTGTTAATTTTTTTTGGTGGTTCCTATTCAACTTTGAGCACATTACTGCTCTCTTTTGAATGAACGATCCAATCAACTCCAAGGATATTTTTGGACCTATCCAATATAATTGCTTCCCTCATACTTTTGTGGATGGCCTTTGTCCCCAATCTCCAGTCCAGAGTGGATTCTCTACTCTAGTTCGCTTTTTTGCACAACTTCGATGTATATTTCTGTTCCTACGCTCTTAATCTGCCAGGGGAATGGATGTAAAAAACCCGAATACCCCTTTCATATGTCAGGAGGAATATCAGATGATAATCGGAAAAAATTACCTAATTCGAGTCAGGCAATCTAAAGGGTATTTGAAATAATTTTTAACGGTGTAACATAAGAAAAAAACGGTGTAATTGAAGAAAAGATGGCACTACGCCTTTTTTTTTAAACTAAATTGAAGCTTATTTTATTTCTAACTACTTGTGAAAGTTTAGTACTAGCGATATTTTTTGTTTTAGAGATAAAATTCGTTGTGCATATGACTGTCGGGAATCAGTTTTTTTTTGTTCTGAAGGAAAAATATAAAAATGGCGTTATAAACTAAGAGATTTTTTTTATGTTAAATATCAAATATTTTATTATTAAATGAACTTTTTAAAATATTATAAAAATTATATATGTATAATAAAGAAAATATGAGCAATTTCAGCATAAATTCGCAAAAGCGCTTATTGCTATGTATATTAAATGAAGCTTATGTGGAGTTTAAAAATAAGTTTCCTGATGTGAAAATAGGATTTACTAAATTCACGTCCCTTTGACCACAAGAATGTATAAAATTATCCCAAAGAGTTCATAATGTGTGTACCATACAACAAAATATAAAACTAATGATTCAACACTCTGAGATGTCTTGGATTACTGATGCTGCTTTCCAGAATTATAAAACATTAATTGACTTTGTTTCATGTGGTGAATTAACAGAAGATTGTCATACTTTGAAGTGCAATGAATGTTTTAAAAAACTTCAACAACTGGAAGAAAAATTACTAAATGATTTTGACGTTAAAGGAATCCTTCAAGTCAAATATCAACAATGGAATACCACTGATTGATGCAATTTGGACTTTAATAGAAACTGTAGAAGAATTTATGAAAAAATTTGTTTACCGTTTACAAATTTTGATACCACACAACTTTATAGCAAAACAGCAATCTACATTCATTGAGGAAAGAAAAAAAAATTAGAACCAGGAGAGTGCTTCGTTCAGGTGATTTTTTCTGAAAACTACGCCTTCATAATTCAGGATGTGGTTCAAGGCTATTATTATAATAATTCACAAGCTACTATTCCTCCATTCGTCATTTATTTTAAAAGTACCGCAAGTGAATATATACAGCACCGAAGTTTTATACTCATTTCGGATATAAACGATCACAACAGTACTACAGTCCATCTTTTCATTACAAAACTTATTGAATTCATCAAAACGCATATAAATTCTAATATTAAGAAAATAATTTAACCCACCGACGGGGCACCTTCTCAATACAAAAATAAACATAACTTAATTAACTTATGCCACCATAAAAAAGACTTTAAGGTTGATGCAGAATGGCATTTTCAGGCTACCAGCCATGGAAAGGGACCTTGTGATGGAATTGGTGGTACACTGAAACGTGCTGCACACCGTTATAGTATGGCAGGCAAAGATATTATTGATACACCAAAAAAACTTTTCGAATGGGCTTTAAAATGGGAATCTACCATAAACTTTGGATACGCCGATAAAAATGTATATCAATTAACAACAAAAAAATACAAAATCGATATAAAAATGTGATTACTATAAGTGGAACTCAAAAATTTCATTCTTTTGTACCATTACCATTAAATACTAAGACAATAAATGCAAAAATGTTTTCCAACTCAAAAGAAACTTTTGAATGTCAAATAAGTAAATAATTTTTAATAACTATATTTATTTTCTTTATTCTACATATATAATTTGTATGATATTTTAAAACGTTTATTCAGTAATAAAATATTTGTAATTGAATGTTAAAATACAATCTTTTACTTTATGATTCCATAATAACATAATACGAACATAATACTTCTCCTGTGAAAAGTTCCTAGATATATTTAGTTATTTATACGGTTTTTTTTGTTTGCAGTTGAGACTGTCAAATTATTTTTTATAAGAGTGACAAGTGATTATTAAAAGTGGTAAATAAACATTTCATTTGTTATGCTATCTAATACAAAGAAAATAATTGCAGAAGTGTTTTCCTATTCAAAAGAAACTTCTGTTTGCAAAATAAGTAAATCATTTTTAACAATTGTATTTATTTTATTTATTGTACTACATATATAATTTTTATAATATTTTAAAACTTTCATTTAATAATAAAATATTTGATATTTTACATTAAAAAAAAAATCTCTTAGTTTATAACGCCATTTTTATAATTTTCCTTTAGAACAAAAAAAACTGATTCCCGACAGTCATATGCACAACGAATTATATCTCTAAAACAAAAAATATCGCTAAAACCTAACTTTCACAAGTAGTTAGATATAAAATAAGCTTCAATTTAGTTAAAAAAAAAAGGTGTAGCGCCATCTTTTTTTCAATTACACCGTTTTTTTCTTATGTTACACCGTTAAAAATTATTTCAAAAAATTAACAGTGTACATTTTTAAAAACTTTGTTCTAATACCTATTCAACGACATATCATTTATGAAAATCGATTCAGTAGTTTTTCTACAATCGCTCGTCAAAATGCACTCACATCACAAAATAACAAAAAATTGAGGGGCACCCTGTGAAGACCCCTGGTCGAAAAAAAGAATTCTAAGAGAACTTGTATTTTTTATTTATCAAAGACTATCTATAAACAAAAAATAATCAAAATTAAAAGGGGTCAAGTCAAAACGTTGTTGAACCTTCGTGAAATTGCTCATATAATAAATTCTACGTGTTAAAATACCAATTTTGTAAAATAATATCTTATTCAAACTTGGGAGGTCTAAAAATTCTTACATTTTTGTTTATCTAAAAATAGGATGTTGATAACATACACAAAAATTTTCATTCTAACTGATGAGAATTTTTGTTATGAGCTTGAATTAAATTATTCATTTTTTTAGTGATCGGTTGAATATCATGACATGGAACCAATCATAACAGCATCTCCATTATTAACGTGATAAGACATGTTCTCATTGCAAGTTATGCAGATACATGCCAGCCTCTGCATCATTTTCAACTCTTCCCAGCGTTAAGCTGTGTACTTTTGTTCTATGGGACTGCTCTGTAAGTGATGGCTGGTTTATTACCAGGGTATCCAGTATCCACCTTAGGATACATGGGCTACACTGCCATATTTAACCGCAAGGTTTTTGCATAACATCAAAGCTCTTACGGATTTGTTTACCACTGCTTTTATGTTTTTTTGTTTTTTCTCCGCAGAAGTTTGTTATCAAGAATTTCTCCCAGATATTTAGTCTCCTGTGCAGATTCAATTATGGAGCTCCTCATAATACTCGGTTTCATGTTGAGTTTGTGGCGAACATCATTATTATCAGTATTTGTACTAAAATGTGTGAACTTAACATTAAAAAATGCAATGAGATTGTTTCTTTAAAATCACAACAATTTAAATTTAAGTCAATATTTTGGTTATAAAAGAAATTGCAACGATGGCAACTCTTTTTTTGTTTTGTGAGTGAATTTGTTTCATATGGACACACTAATTTTTAGAAAAGAAAAAAGGAGGACACGCGACGCTGGTCCAAAAAATTTAATTAATTAAAATATTGGTTATGTAAAAAGTTACAAAAAATAAAAATAATAAAAATTCACAATTCAAAAGTTTTTATACATATTAGCATATTGGCAAGAGAAAGATAGCAGAATTCCAACAGAGATGAATAGAACATCTAGCCCTTAGATTATTGACTTTTCTTACTGATGTAAATTTTTTACACGTTGTTTCTTGATTTCTACAAAAAAAAAAGAGTTTTAGGCGACTCAGTCATTTAATTGTAATCGTGTTCAAAGCCAAAAGAAATATAATAAAAACATTACATAGTTAGTTTAAAACCATATAATTTTAAGCAAAAATCAATGTAAATAATTGTAAGCGTGTGCAAATTTGTATATGTGAATAAATGTCGTCAACGATTTCATCTAATAAAAAAAATAAATTATTATTTGGAGTAAAAAGTGCCATATAAAGATTATAGCTATCCAAACGAGCTATAAGTTTTCTTTTTTTGGTGAACGGGATCAGCGTAGTTTTGCTTAGATTGAGTTTTAGTCCCACAGATGTGCACCAAGTGTCTATCAGATTCAGTCCCTTCTGTAAAATATCACAGAGTGTTTCTTTGAACTTACCCCTGGCTATAATGACAATGTAATCCCCCTACCCAAGACATTTAATGCCCTGGCTACTCAATACAGCAAGAATTTCATCCACCATTAGACTCCACATTAGGGGGGATAAGACCCTCTTTGCGGACAACCCCTAATGGTGTCAAGAATGGTTTTAGAATTATGATCCTTGGTTTCTGCTACTCTAGTTCCAGTGAAATGGTGTGCTGTTAACTTTTTTCTCACTTAGAGTCTTTCTAATCGCTCCATGTGGGGTGTTATCAAATGCTCCTTCAATGTCCTGAAAGTCATAGACAGCAACTTCTTTGTTGGTCATCGCTTTCCCTAATTCTTTCGTCAACCTGAAGACCGCAATTTCTGAAGATCTGCCCGTTCTATACCCATGTTAACTATCTAGCAAAGGCGGTCTTATCAAGGTATTGGTTCGTATGTAGTTCCATATCGTTTAGAACATGAAACATGTTAAACTGATAGATCTTACCTACTTTTGAAATAAAAATGACTTTTGCCGTTCTCCATATGGTTCTAGAATATGCCCCTGAAGATGCCCAGGAGTCGGTAACAACCACTACCGTCCTCTCTGCAGGAAAGCTGGTACTATTCGGTTCACTCCAGGTGATTTGTATTTTTAAGAAGTGCCTATGGCTCACTTAAAACCTTCCTCCGTAAACCATGAGGTAGTCAACTTCAATTTTCTGGGCTTGGTCTTTTACTTTTCTTCTTACTTGAGCTTTCTGCAACCAACTCGTCCGTATGCGTTCCAACGAAGTTTTAATCGTGACACCGTCCTTTGCCAAAGTCTTGTTGTGCCTAGTCCCTACAGGTGCTGCCGATATATTTGCTCTTAGTCTCCTGATTTCTTTATTTTAGGTGATAAGCACCATGGTATACTCTTCCCAGTTTCCGGGTTGTTTTGCTCTACTAAAGAGCCTCCGTACCTGTTCCTAATTTTGACAGCTCTCTGCTGCACCAAAACACGTCCCTCTGTTTTCTTCTCTTAGTAATTGGGAAGTTCGCTTCGAATGCCTTGGTGATTGCCAGGTTCACCTCCGCTGCAGCTTTTTCCAGCGTGGTGTAGTGTTTACTGTCCCTCTAACCGCTACTAGTTGTGGATCTAGTGATTCCTCTTTTGTACTATCCAGTTCCAACAGAATCATTCTATGATCCGACAAGGAGGGTTCATTTGAGACTCTCCAGTTCTTTATCCGTTTATAGTCCTACTTCGGCATTTTTTATTGTTAAATCTAACGGTTCTTGTATTGCCCTTGTGCCAAAGGTGGGTATGTTGCTGACATTAAACACACTAAGGAAAATCTGAAAGACAAATATAATTAATGATTTTCCTAATCATTGTGCACGCTCGAGGTGAGTTTGCATTAGTAGGATACTACCTTCGCCTCCTTGTTTACAAAGCTCTTTATCCTGTTTTTGTGGATCCAGGGTTCCTTTATTAGCGTGCACCCTAGCGTGCACCGGCCTTCACAACCGATGGTAAACATTCACTTGGGCCACGCTCAAACTTCCTGAGGGAGAGCGGCACATCGGCCCCTCCATCCATCAACAAACTTTCCTCCTCCTCGGTCTCCACGTCCTCGAGGCTACAACAATCCTCTGTGACAGCATCACCTCTCCCATATACATATTTTCCACCACACTGGGTGTCGTTAAGGTGGCAACTGCTCCCCTGGATGGTGATAGTATCTGAAGTGCTTCCCACGAGATGTCACCTGCCCTATTTTCCTCTGATCTTTCTACAGCTGCCCTTTTAGATCCATGGACAAAGTCTTTGTCAAACCGGTAGTTAAGGGTATTCCCTACCTCCGATAAGGCTGTACTTGCCCTGTCGTCGATCATTTCAGTCAGGAGTTGCATTGTGTTTTCATCCTGATATGCCCGACAGCTTCCAATCCTTGATGAATAATCCGACGTTTTGTCTTTATTAATATAGCGAACTACAATTACGCCTCTTCCGGTCTTAACTTTCAAATTATAAAAATGTCAAAATAAACAGAACACCTAGGTATGGTTAAGACTAGAATGCTCATCTCATAAAATACATATCAAACAAAGCTTTCTATTATTACAGAAACGTATTTGAAAAAGTTTGAGATTGATCACCCAAAATGATACTCTGATTGCACTGAAGGATTATAAAATTTAACAAGCTGCTCATATGAAAATAATTACAAAAATCCAAATAATTGTGCGTCACAGGTGCTTTTAGAAACACGAAACATCAGCAATGATAATATTTTTACAACTTTTTTCATTTTTCCTACTATACATGCAGAACTTTTGTATCAACGTCAATGGTTTACAGAATACAGTTCAATAAAATAGTCAAACTTGGCAATCTAACTTACCTTTAGAAAATTTCGTGATTGTAAGACGTAATAGATGTCTTGAGCTTTTAAAAATGGAACTTTCGGCACTCCTATGATATATTTTTTGGAAGTTGGTAATGGAAGGAAATTAACACTTCCTCTTGTTTGGCTAACTAAATACTAACACTTCCTTTACAACAATTAGGGTTAACCAAAAAATAACTACAAAAATATACTGGTTCTACCTGTTCAAAAACCATTTTGAAAAGGTTCACCGGTGCATAATTTTTCATTCTGACTTAAGTCAGATTTTTGAAAAATATATTAAAATAAATAGTAGATTTTTATACAAGTGGTGAAAACATCTCTTTTTGCGTGACTGAACGGTTTGTTTTGCGTGACTGAACGAGACGCGATAGCGTCGAGTGGAATAAGTTCAGGAACGCAAAAACGTTTTTACCACGCGTATAAAACGCTATTTTTTCTACGTTTGTAAATATAAATGATAATATGTTCAAATTCATCTACTAAAACCTTGCAAAACGACATATCTAAATTTGACTGTGTAAAAAATAAACAAGATTGTATTTATATAATAGCATTTTTACCAGTGTAAAATTATGTTATTATTGTGTTCGCCTACAGATGGAATAATAACAGGCGAACACAAAAATAACATTATTTTACACTGGTAAAAATGCGATATATAAATACAATCTTGTTTATTTTTACACAGTCAAATTTAGATATGTCGTTTTGTAAGTTTTTAGTAGATGAATTTGACAATATGAATAATGAAAATAGCTCATATATTTTCTCTAAAAACATTTATAGATATTACAGATATTTTTTTACCGACTGGAAATCATCGTTTAAAGTATAGATTTAAAAAATTGTAGGTAAAGTTTCAATTAAAAACAAATAAAAATAAATTTTTCAATAAAATTTATTTATATATTTAATAAATTTTTTTTTATGTTTTTTTGGCGGAAAGAACTCAGAGAATATATTTTACATCTGACAGTTAATTATCGGAGGAAAAAATTATACGATATATCTGATACAAATTTTATTTTATCGCTCTGATTTCTCCGATATAGAAAAAAAAACACACTCATTATTAGTTTAATTAATTAATTACACACAATTGATATAATGATCAAATTCAATCTCAAAAATCAAATTCAATCTCAAATATTTAATCCTTTAAATAACCACCACCTGTAGGCGATCACCGAAACTTATTTACTTTCAGTCCTAATGATTGAAAACATTTTCAGTCACTACTTAGAAAAAGTTTCCCTTTCACATAGTTTTTACTATACATTAAAATGACATTTTAAGTAGAAAATAGTATATTTTCCTACAAGAGATGAAAACATTGTTTTTTTCGTGAGTAAACATTTGTTCACGAGACGCGCTAGCGTCGAGTGAGACATGTTTACGAACGAAAAACGTTTTTATCTCGCGTAGGAAATGCAATTTTTTCTATGATACTAATAGTAATATATAATCGATATTTACTATAAATTATAAAGTTATAAATCGACAACAAAACATTCAAAATTCATATTCTATTTTTTCATGGCTACGTTGTTTAAAATACTTTGTAAAATTATATGAAAAACCATAGCAACTATAATTTGTTATTTTTTTACACTAGTGAGTTTACCTTTCGCATAGAAAAAAATATTTCTTGGTTTTATTCAAAATAAAAAATTCAGAATAATTTTAATAATAATTCGCGTCAATAAATTCTCTGATGGTTGGATTAAGAAAATTGATAAACACAGCTGGTAAATCTGCATTTATACCCCAGAATGAAATAATTCCAAAAACTTGTTGCCTATTAAAATCAGTTAACGGTCCTCCTTGATCACCATCGGCTAATAAGTTTGGTGAAAGACCACAGAAATTTGTTTCCTGGATAACAATCTCATTGTAATGCCTCGTACAATCTTCGAGCGAAACTTCAGAAAAAACAGCAGATTTTAGAATAGTAGCAACTGAAGATGAGTCATTAGGATCATTTCGTCCATATCCAAATCCAAACCATACTGGAATAGGTGCTGAATTTGTTGCAATACTAATTGCTGCAATAAATAATTGTGATTAGTCAGAAAATGAACGGAAATATAATTTATATGTGTAAATTTTACGTGTTAAAATTGGATTTACCACTCTGAAAACTGCAATATTATTTTCAAGAGTTCTTGGGATAAAATTTGGATGAACTGCAAAAGCAAGTAAAGTTTGACTAGATTGTAAGGTAACATTAACATCGTTATAGCCAATTTCATATGCCCTGAATCTGAAAATAAATTACGTATAAATAAAACTGACACACTATGTCTAATAATTTAATAATTTCTTAATTATTATTACCCAAAAAGTGCTTGAGCAGTACCTATTATCGTATATGAGGAAATTGCAACACCTGTTGAAAGAAATGCAGTCGCGGCACCCGGTGCTGTTAAACTTTTAATTCTAACAGCAAATCTATCAGTGGCAACAGCATTTTGACCATTTATTATCCTCCCTGATATCGATGATCCCTGAGAGTTGAAATAAAAAAAATAAAATTATATCAATTATTTATGGAACATTTATTGATTTGATGTTGTCATGTTCTGGGAGGATTATATAACACCAGAATTATTATTAATTGTATCGCTTGTCGTATAAACCAAAAACTTAAATCCATTATTGATTTATATTTTTTTTGATTAAATTCGATGAAATTTTAAAATTAATTCAATAACGAATTACTACTGGGGTAACCTTTAGTCTTCCGTTTTAAACGAAATCAAAAACGATTGTAAAAAACAAAAATAATTTTAAGATTATTATGGTCACAATCCCAAAAATCAAAACACTAGGTAAGCGATTAACGTAAAGTTAGGTAAAAGATTAACTTATTAATTTTTTTTACGTCATACCGTTACTGTTGCAATAAATATACTAATTAACACATATATTTTCATTTTATTATTTGACGTTAGTTTGCAAACAATTCCTAAAATACTGAATAGCTTTCTCTTCAACTGTAAACTTTATAGAATTAAGAAGTTGCAATTTTATTTCCAAATTTTACGATAAGAAAAACTGATAAGTGGTGGAATCGGTTTTAATAATAGTTAATCGATTTGTATGAGTGAGAGGTTGTAAGTCGTTTCCAAAAAATCTCTCAACATGATAAGTAAAGGACAAGAGGAAGATTCATGATATTCCCGGGTGAAGAAAAGGCTAAGGGGCCAAGACCGCGCCATCACTTTTGGGGGTTGGGCCAGATTTAACGTATTCAAACGGCCCAAGCTTGGACTGATGTCCTGGGGCCAAGTCTGGCAAAGCAGGCTTGGGCCAAGTCTGGCAAATAAGACTTGGGCCAAGTCTTCCAAACCAAATTTTTTTGCAGGCTTTTTTTTAAATGTGTGGAAAGGGGTTGTGGTGAGGGTAACATATATGAAAATAAAGATAAACATAATATGGCTTGCACATGTTTACAATGTATTAACTTGGTTAGTAACACGCAATATAATAAACTAAACCTTGGTTCAGTCTAGACATTTACAACTGGCCCAGACCTGGCCCAATGCTGACTAGCCAAGGCTTGGCTCACCAATACTGGCCTGAGATTGGTCTGTTGTTTAACATTGGCAGTTTCTACCCGGGTTGTGATCAAATTTAAGATTAGTACAAAAAGCAACAGTATTGCACCGGTGCTAACGTCATGAAGTTGTTATTTTAGTTGTTGTCAACAATTATTGATCATTCCAAATTTTTGGAAAATATGTTCAGCAATTGGGAGTCAAACTCATTCTCGTTGTTGAAACCGTAGATTGTTCTCTAAGAAATTTATGATTGATGGTTTAGTTTGTAATGAACACTGATACTGAAAGTGCAATCACAAAGAGAAACATAAAGGGAACTGCGTGCCTGGCGAGGTTTAATTCCAGCTAGATCCAATCATGTGGATTCGAGAATTTATTTCCCCAGTGCAGCAGTCAAATTCTGTAATTGTGAAACGGTGAAGTGATAAGTTTTTTAATGAAAAGAAACGAAGAAATTTTTATCACTTCACCGCTTCACAGTTACAGAATTTGGCTGCAGTATAAATTCAGAACTGGAAGCAAAATTCCAAAAATTTTGTAAAAATTAAATAAAATCAAACTTTTTCAAAATTCTAAAAATATTCCTAAAATTCTTACAAAATCAAAAATTGAAACTATTTTCAAAATTCTAAAAATATATATAAAATTCAAACATACTATTTTTTCAAAATTTTAAAAATATTGCAAAAATGATAACAAAATCATAAATTAAAACTTTTTCTAAAATTCAAAAAAAATTGCAAAAATTATTACAAAATCAATAATACAAACTTTTTTCAAAATTCCAAAAATATTTCAAAAACTATAACAAATTCAAAAATTGTCATGTTCAATTACATTTACGTCAAAAAAACAGCTAATTTTTTTTCCAAAAAATTGGCTAAAAAAATAAATGAAATCATTTTTTGACATACTTGACAAACTTATAATGCCATAATTCTCTAAAGTAATAATAAAATTTCATGTCATACAAATAATTAATTTTATTTTTTTCCAAAAAATTGGGTAAAAAAATAACACACACTTCCGTTTGACACACTTCCGTTACAGTTATCGAACACTTCGTCCTTTCGGACCTGTCGATAGAGTATACCTAATTTAGAAAAAAAAATTTTGAAATCCGTCTTGCGGTTTTCTAGATTTCGCAGGTAATGACGGACGGCCGGCCGGCAGACAGACATACATTTTTTTTTGCCTTTTTAGAATTAGTAGGTCCTAAAACGTCGAGAAATGCCAAAAAAATTGGGCGTAAGAATTTCCCTTTTGGCTCATGAATGTAATACTTAGGTGTTTCAGACTGAAGTAATATGATGATAAATCACATTTCACATGTGCGGTTCCTCTTAATAAAATTTTTTGTATTCCACCATTATTCAAAGATGTTATGTTATGTTGATTGAAGTTAGTAGTTTTAGGATTTAAAATTCAATAATAATCACAATTTTTAACACTTGAATTGTTGTTTTTTGAATTATAAGCAACTTGTTAATTTTCTTACCTTTCAAAACCGTTATATGTGGTAGCTAAATATGGTAGAACGGTATCGAAAACGTAGCCAACTATAGAAAAGAGAGAAATTTTTATAAAATAGACAAATTTTAAATAAATTTGACTAACTAAGGTTGATTTACATTTGAAACCATCGTCCTAAGGCCAGTTTACCATGAAACTCAGCTTTCATGTTTTTTTGAAATGAATTAAATTTTTTTATTTATAATCTCGATTTTTTTTTTTCATTTTTGACAATTTTAAGATATTAGTGATTTTTTTTTAGCAAAATGATTAAATCATATCTTAATGATTATTTAAATTTCCCCTCATTCCGAAGGGGAGCAAGAACGTAGAGCAGTTGACAATAGGAGGGATAAGGATCACCTGTCGTTCGGGCCGCTGTAAGTGATGTTCTTTCTACACCTACATCATTCTCTTTATTCTTAGTTCGGAGTGTTCCGGTGGTTTCCTTAGCTTGTTGGGGAACGTCGAGCAAGGTACTGCTAGCTTTTGGCTTTCTGTCCTCTGATAAGCCGTCGATTTCACTGAATCACCCTCCTAAAATTTCCGTTTGTTTTTAAATTTAGGTTCTTAATGTTAAATATTTTCTTTGAGGTTCGGTTTTTTTTTGGTGTTCTGTGGGTGGATGGCAGAATTCTTAAGTCCTTATTTTTTGGATTATTTTTGTCGTATGTAAACTTTAATTTTTTGGTTCTGTTAATAGTTTTCTCGTTAGCCTGGCTAGCTCTGTCGATAGAGTCTGATATATTTTTCTCTGTGTTTGAGTTCGATACCATATTCACTAACATTCATTCCTGCACTTTTCAGGTTGAATTTAGTCATCGGTTTCCTTCCTTTCGTCCTGCCCTGTAATTGTCAAGACTCCATTCTGTGAATACGTAATTTTCTCTTTAATTTCTTCTACTTTTCAATCGCATCCCGTAGATGCGTCGTAAAGATTCACCAAAGATCCTTTCATATTCTCCTGGTACTAATATTAACAACAGATACCACATAACATATTTTTTTATTCGTTAGATTTCTTTTTTCGTTAGATTTACTTCTTATGAAATCTAAAACTTCCTTTCACACATTTTACTTTGTATAATAGTTTTATGAAATTTCAATTATTATAAAATAATCGATTATTTTCAAATAAAAAAAAAACAATTATAACGTTGGGTACTTCGAACAAATGCTGCCGCAGTTAAATCTAAAATTCAGCTTCGGATTCCGTTCAAATAGTCAAGATGCGAATAGTTCCGCCAGGTTCATGAAGACTTCTCAGTCGTTTCAGTTCATATGAGGAACCGTGTGTTATCATGGGAAATCCGAACCTAGCACATAATACGGTGAATAATGAATCGCCTGATGTAAGGTACAACGTAATGTACAAGCGCTTAAGCTCAAGTGTAAGTCTGGTTTTGCATGTTCGTCCTTACGATAAGCTCAAATTCCTAAAATAACACTCTGATTCACGCTCTCGAAAGCATTGGGTTACGGTGAATACAGAGCTGTGAACACACTCCGTGTTTCAACAAAAAATCTTCAAACAGTTTGCATTTAAATTGGCGCCGAACGTGGCTCCAGTGCAGTTACAGACTCCAGTGACACCATTCCATAATTTCAAACTCCCGTTTCAAATTCTATTTCAGTGACTCCATTCTATAATTTCAAAGAATTATAAAATTTATTTTTGAAAAAGTTTTCCTCAAAATTAACTTTTGTCGACGGGGAACACAAACTTCTTGCCCAAACGCGCAGGAGCGAAAGTAATCTGAAATACTTTAGGTTATCTTCTATGGGCAGTTAGGTCTTCACACCTCCAGCTACCCTGTGTAGCAGTGTAGCTTCCCTTCAATACGCTTAGATAAACGAGTTATAGATTTTAACTACCTCCAAAGAGAAGTTGCCCTCCTGCATCCAAAATGCGTAGGAGCGACGGTATTCTAAACAGCGTTTGGAATATTCTCGATGGGAAGTTGCGTTCCCACGCCTCCAGCTAAATCATCTTTTTTGTTTTCTATTAATTCAAGAGTAAGAATAATTTTTCGGAATTATTCTTAAAGGGCTTTACACACCCACCACACACCCACCCACCCACCAAATTGTTTTGGTGTGTTTCCTGTGGGGATTGAAATGACGCCCATTTGAGTCACCATAGCTCGAAAGCCCGGTGTCTTACTCAGTCACAGAGGCGATGATGAAACTTATTTTAATTTGATATTCAGATGATTTCTAAATTAAAACATAATCACAAATTTTTACCTTAAAAGGATAATTAATGTTGATGATGTAAAGATTCTGTAAAACAAAGCATCAAATATGATTATGTAAAATAAAATATCAAGAAGTCTTGAGTCGATGTAAGAAGTTTTTCAATTCCAAGCTCTAGTTTATATGGTATATAAAGATTATAAATAATTAATATTTCATGTTAAGTGTGCTAAACATATGTCATATTAATTCGTTCGACTAAAACAGGCAAACACTTTTTATGGTTTCCGCATGGGTCCATTAACTTTAGCATCTTATTATTTAGCATCTTAATATTTCTAATTTACAACAAACATGTTCTTGGTTTGGTGTATATACATAATACATATTTCATTTGGTTTATATATATATATATATGTTATACATGTTCAAAATATAGAAAATGGGCGTTTCTTTTCATCTTTTTAGAAACATTGATGCAGCAAGTTTTTGCAATGGAACCTTTGAATTGGAGAATAGAATTATGAAAAATAATATCAAAGCTACAGGTTGAAAGTGTTTTACTTATTAAGAAAAATAGGCGTCCCCATTAATTTCAAAAACAAACAAACAATGTAGGTTATTTAAAGAAATTGGTAAAATATATGCAAATATGTCAACAAATGAAGTGATTTGATTGGCTTTAGATTAGTATGTAAGTCTGGATTTATAAATGATATTATTCTGATTATTATTATTTTCTGCACACAAACTTTTTTATAGGAGTAGCAACGTACGCCGGGTCCTGCTAGTTTAAAATAATCAAAACATATCATAGAAAAATTTGCGTCTATCAACACCTTAGAAAGCATGAATTGTTGTGGGACCTTGTTCTTAAAAGTTTTTTATGTGTTGTTGTGACACACCTTGTAATTTCTACTACCAAACACATTTTATTTTTAAAAAAAATAGCGTATCATCAAAGAATATTCCATAACTTAGAGTAATGGATGGTATAGTTGATTGAAAATACTTCATTCGCCAGCACCCCTAAGATATCACTTTGGCTAATGAGATTGCACTGCTATTGCCAGTGGTATACGATATCACAAGATAACTCATATGCCAATAGCAGGGACTAAAGTACGCGTGGTTGTCAAACCCAAAGATCAACAATTTTAAATTTTACAAATCTTCCTGCGGAAAGCTAAGTAAATTAATTGGTATTAATGCGCATTGTTGCCGTTTGCAAATCACTATCGGCTAAGTGTCACCATTTTTAACTATTTTATTTATCATGATTGCCATCCATGTTTAATCATGCATAAGCTATGCTTCTTTATATAGAATTTATGCGATTTCCGTCTCGTAATTGTGAGCTTTAAATCATGTGAGCTATTGTGAGCTTTAAACATGTATTACATACAACTTCAAACCAACAATTTTGATATACAAATGTAATTGTTTCAGATTATACTATCTTTCCTACGTTCAATATTTATTTAGCATGATGACTAGAATGCAAACTGCAAAAGAACTTTAAAAAACTGCATTATAGATCAATTTTTTAAAATCCGTAAAGTGAAATTTTTATTATTTTTATGAATTCATGAATAAAAAATAATAATTTTAATGTTATTTAATAAAAATTAAAAAAAAAAACAAAAAAAAAATGTACCAAAGTCCAGGAATTGAACTCACGATCTACAGAACATCAGTCGAGTGCGATAACCACATCGCAATTTCGAACGTTAAGAAATGATGGATGTGTTTCATATTTAAAAATATTTTGCTGTTTTAAAAATTGATGATGCGAATATATAGATTTAACTCCATAGAAAATTTTACAACGCGGCTAGTTTTCATTTAAAAAATTACCGTCAGTTTACTAGAGAGTGAGCGACTGCGAGGCAACACTGACGTAATGAATACTAACAATAGTATATTATGCTACGATCATGTAATGTCGGTTATTAATACACGTGCATTAGCCGGGATACGAAACGAGCCGTAGGCGAGGTTCGTATGGTATATGCGAGTGTATCAATAACCATTACATGAAAGTGGCATATGAAAGCCAAACCATTCCATGAAAGTGGCTATTTTTTCTACACCCGGTAAATAACGAAGAACGAAAATTACAACGAAAATTTCAATTTTCAAATTTCAAAATTCAATTTTTTTTCCCATACGAAAATTTCAACAAACGTCATATGCATAGCATATTTGATTGAAAAACTATGGGTTTCTTTCTATTGTTAAAAATCTGTATCGTAATAAAATCTGTATCGAAATGAATATCATTATAAAACGGATTTTGGTCATATAAGTGTATTTTTATAGTACGGGTGTAGAAAAAATAATTTTTTCTCCGATGCAGACTTATTTCAGTCAGCAAAGTGGCACTTTTCCTGCCTAGGCTGCAAAGCAAGTACTTAGATATTGCAGATATTGCGATTAAAAAAAAATTTTTTTAATTGATTTTTTTTTTCATTTTTAAAATTTTGCTTTATTTTTAAAGTAATAATTATTAAATTACATATCATTGTAATTAATCGGAGAAAAAATTATATGTTCAACTCGGCAGCTCGGCTATGAACTATCAGCCGCGGCAGTCAATCTACTACTTTGCTGCCTAGTTAAACAAATAACTATATAATTCTGTTTTATGCGTAGAAGAAAAAAAATAAACTATACCGAAGAAAATAAAAACAAAAAAAAACAGAATATAATTTTCATATAGGAGTCGGAGTCGACAAATTTTTTGATTATTTTTCCGACTCCGACTCCGACTGCAGTTACTTGAAAATTCGTCCCGACTCCACCTCCGACTCCTCGACTCCGACTCCGACTCTGCAGCCCTGATAAAAACTACTATATGTGTCACAACAACACATAAAAACCTTTTAAGTGTAAATTATCCTCTCTTTTTTTGCTTAAAGAACAAAGGCTCGTTTTTTCGAGCAAGCAATAGCGTACCATATTCAGGAAATATTCTATACCTAAGATTGGGTGGTATGTGATACATTACGTTTACTCGTGTGCTTATTTGAACCAAAATCTTAATCAAATAAAACTTATTGATTTTAAGATATGGCAAATTGACGACATATCGGTATTTTACGGGGACTTTTAGATATTTTTTATCAAACCATTATATAACAGAGTTCTAAGAAAGAAATATTTCTTTCAGATATATTTTATCCTTGAATACTAGAAGTTACTCTATTTCTTGGTCGTTAATCTTTCCTACGAATACGTGATTTTTCAAATAAAAAATTAAAATCATAAAACAAAAATTAGAATTTGATGACTTTAATAGAATAAGTGTTGTTTTGTCTTAATTTATTATTTCTATTATAATCTTATCAAAGAATTTAATAGCAATAAATTACAATAATCAAAATATTTAAGCTTCAAACATTTAAGTTCATTAAAATAATGAATTAAACAAAACTTTAATTCTTGCTTATAATTGTTAAATTAGCTAGTCAGGTAGCAGATACTGAACTCCTTTGCTGGTAGACCATATCACTTAACATAGTTTATACACCTATTCCGGCTCGTTTTTTAACCTATTCTTGAACCGTGTACACAAAAAGTTCTACATTTTTAATAATCAAATTAATCGATTTGATTATTATAATAAAGATGTAATCAATTTGCTATATATCTATATGACCGTATAATTTATATATATTTGAAAATATCCGCTATATATGTTTCAGTTTAATTCAATTAGTTTAATCAGCTGTAGGCTATAACATGAAGTATTTGTTTTTGATTACAATATTCGTAGTTTGTTGCGTGTGTTTAATTAAATGTAGTGAACAGATTCGTAATTATTGTGATGCTGAAAACCTGATTATTGGTGGTTCGAACGCATCCAGTTCTATGTTTCCTTATTTTGTTTCTATTATTGGATTACGAACTAAAAACACAACATTATGTGGTGGTACCTTGATATCAAATCAATTTGTGATGACTGTTGCTAACTGTCTCGAAGGGTAATTATGTTCAATGTTCTCATATTTATAAAAGTTGTAATTTCATACAAGAAGAAGTGAAAACAGCACTTTTTCTCACTAGAGGTGAAATAGTATAACTTATTACGAGCACATAATGATATGAATATTCTACGAGGATAAAGGTTGAATACTACCTAAAAATATGCTAGAAATAGTCGGTTTAAGGTAATTTTTTTAAACGGGTGAGCGGGTGAGAATCATTGAAGTTTGTGAATGAATTTGTTATGCATTTTTTTTTATCCATTTTTATAAACATTACCATGTTATTATTTTACCATGTTATTTTTTATGCTACATAAATTTTTAGAAAATTGATATGAAATAATTTGAAACAGTTGTATGTTTTGGTTCATCTTTTTAATTAAAAATATGGAGGGGCTGAAATCTCACAGCTCTGAGATATCATGACTTCGGTCTGGGTTAAGGATTTGTATGTAGTTTTCGGCAAAAAACTTTTATGAGGACATGGTTTTTAGTTTTGGGCAGCGATGTACATTCCAAAAATATTGTTCAATTAAATAAAATCAAACTTTTTCAAAATTCCAAAAAATATTCCAAAAATTAGAATAAAATCAAATATTTAAATTTTTTCTAAATTCCAATAATATTTCAAAAATTCTTAAAAATTCAAACATTTTCCAAAATTCTAAGAATATTGCAAAAATTATTACAAAATCAAAAATTGAAAATTTTTTCAAAATTCCAAAAATTATAATAATATCAAAAATTAAAAATTTTTCAAAATTCTAAAAATATTCCAAAAATTCTTACAAAATCAAAAATTAAAACTTTTTCCCAAATTCTAAAACTATTGCAAAAATTATTACAAAATCAAAAATACAAACTTTTTCAAAATTCCAAAAATATTTCAAAAACTATAACAAACTCAAAAATTTCCATGTCCATTTTCATTTTCAATTACATTTACGTCATAAAAACAGCTACATTGTTTTCTCCAAAAAATTGGCTAAAAAATAAATGAAATCATTTTTTGACACACTTGACAACATTTTTTTTGACAAACTTATAATGCCATAATTCTCAATAATAATAATAAAATTTCATTTCAAACCAACAATTTTATTTTTTTCCAAAAAATTGGGTAAAAAATAAATAAAAATCTTTCTTTTGACACACTTGACAACATTTTTTTGACAAACTTATAATGCAATAATCTAGTTTTTGATCTCACATACCAATCCCTACCATCAAGATTTCTCCAAATTTAATGTTCCTACTCGTAATCACTTAAAATGAACGTTTTTTAAGCCATAAATATGAAAATTTGCTATTTTTGACACACATAATGATTTTTTTGACACACTTCCGGTGCAGTTATCGAATACAGCGTCCTTTCTTTTTTGAAATTTTTGAAATCCCTCCAGCGGTTTTCCCTGCAGCGTAGGTAATGACGGCCGGCCGGCCTACAGACAGACATACATTTTTTTTTTTGCTTTTTTAGAATCAGGAGGTCCTAAAAGGTCGAGAAATGTCAAAAAAAGGGGGTAAGAATTTCACCTTGAGCTCATGAATATAATACTTAGGTCTTTCAGACCGAAGTAATATGAAATATATACACACTAGATTGGTCTTCTAAAATTAAATTTTCTCAGACGCCTCCCCCAAAAAAATTCGTTTTGGTCAAAAAACCATGAGGGCATATTTTCTTTTATTGAATAAAAAGAACACGTGCCGCAAAATCATGGAAGTTGATTTTTTGATAAAATCGTAAATATCTCATGAAATATCTATATATCATCTAGAAATAATAATGTACGTTAAAATAAATTGCTATTCTTCAGTCGAGTTCAATAAAAAAAATGTCGAAAAATTAATCGTTTTTGTAAGAAACGTAACATCACCTACCACCTAAACCTGTTCATCCCAAACAGGATGAAAATCTGCTCTCCAAAAGAATAATATTCCATTCGATCAGATAAATTTCATTTTTTTTTCCTTTTTCTTATCTTGTTAAGAATCGCATTGCATTTTCCTTCGCGTAGAGAAATCACCGTATCTTGAAGCTCCTCATATGGGTTCTATACATAAGTTTCTGAACCATTATGAATCGAGGCTTCTGTATATATTTCACAGAAATCAAGATATCGAATTTCTTAACTATCTTTTTCACAAAAAGTATTTTTTTATTATTTTTTAAAAAAGGTTTTTGGTTAAAGACAATAAATAATTAAAATATTATTTTTTATTTTTTATCCAACTTTGAAACCATCTTCAAGGATACAATTCTTATACAAAAATAAAAATAATATTATATTGTTTATTGCAGATTGGACTTATTTAGTATTGGAATGGGATCAATTTATTTATTAGCTCCACAAATATCAGTAATTGCTACAAAAACGATAATCCATCCAAATTACAATTCAAAAACCTTAGAAAATAATATTGGTTTGATCAAATTACCGATTGTCGTTCCAATGAATTGTAAGTATTTTTTAATCACTATAGACGATAGTGTAGATTACGGCACGTATGATTTACTAAAATTCCATTCATATATTTCTTCGTACTTCCATGAACAATGTTATAGACGTTTAGAAGTGCATTGGATTATCAGATTTAAATTTTGTTGTTAAAAAATTAATATTTCAATTAAAAACGATTATTATTATTATTTTTAGCAAATATACAACCAATAAACCTTAACCCTGATTCTACCGAGTTTTTAGACAGAAAAGGACTCATCCTTGGTTATGGTCAACAGAGTAGTGCCATAACTGATATTACAATGTTGTTGAAATATGCTTCTGTAACGATTATTTCGAACATTAATTGTAAAACTTATTTTGATGACAATCAATATACTTCCTCAACTTTGTGCACACAAGGAATCTATTATGATGGAATAATAAAAGCACCATGTCACTCTGATCGTGGTGGTCCATTGATAATGAATGACGAATACAATAATCCTATACAAATTGGAATAATTTCACAAATTTCAACTGATGGATGTAGTTCTGGATATCCTGCCTTATATGTACGCGTCGATAATTATTTATCTTGGATTCTCGAAAATACATAACTGAATGATAAAATAAAGTTTGATTATATTTTTAAAACAATTTTTTGTAGTTTCAATATTAGTCATTGTATCCAGTAAACGATTCAAAAGTATCCAGCACATGATTGCCGGGTGGGGCTTCCCCGTGATATTCTTTGAACTCTAAAACCACAACCACTCTATACAATGTAATATGTGTTGCAATGAACTTGAGTGTTCCATTCCATGCTTATTTTTGCTCTTTGGATTTGATAATTAAACCTATTGTAATATAATTTACTTTAACATTTAATTTAAAATGCTTATATGTCAAACACCACATACATCCCCTTATGAGTGATATTGGTAGTTCAATATCTCGTGAAAATATTGTGTTCATATTTTTGTAAGGTTCGCTTAAATTAATTCATCCAGATCTGTTAACAAAAGTTTGCGGTTATTAATTCAAACGTACTAATTTTTGGAATTTCGATCATCAGATCAGTGATAGGAATTTGATTCCTGTTTCATATTATCCAATACTGAGATCAAAGTGTGATTCGCCGTAAAGTCATGACCCGGCTTTGAAGTATTCAAAACAGGAATCGAAGAAAACGTCTGAGGGGAACTATGTCACACTTAAAGTTTCCGAAAAAATTTCAATCCTTGAGGTTCGAGATTTTTGGAAAAACAATTTTAGAAAATTTTAAAAAACTATATAAAATTCTAGAATCAGGCAATCAGATCAAAGGCAAAGAAATGCCAAAAAATAAACGATTGCAATCGCGTTTCAATAAAACACAGACTGCCAATGACTGCGTTTGATAAAGGCGTGCGCTTTTACGACACAAAATAGCCCGATATAGTAAAATTGGCCGTATTTTGTCGATGTTGGTTTAAATGTGTTAAATACCCTGATCAGGTTTTTGAACGTTTTGTGTTTTCTGTCAATTTTTTTCAGTTCGTTTCTAAACGATAAAAATTTTGTTTTTGGCACATCTGGTGCATGCTTCGAACTGAGTTTGGTTTTAAACTTTGCTAAACATGATTTAGGCTTGATAAGTACGCGTTACCCAATTCGGTGTTAACAAGAATTTAAGTATGGTATAAACAGCAAGTAAGTTCACCTATTTTGCGACTAAAAGCTTCGACAGCAACATCGTATAGGTTTTAGAGTATTAATGATATCCTTGCAATGCCTTACTTCTGCGTCAGTAGTACTCACAAAATGCCGTACGAATGTGTTTTGTACTATGTTTCGTTTTCGTTTATATTTATTTCAAAATATGAAATTACATTTAATTTGAATATTTATATTTACGTTAGCGTTCTAGTTCGTTCTTAAAAAAAAAGTAAAGTGAGGCTCTCCATATTTTAAATCAACGAACTCTGTTTTTGATCTTGAATACAATAATAGGAGTGCGTTCGATTACTAAATGAGATATTAACAATTTAATGAATCATTTAATGAATGACAGATGACAGCGTTCGAGAACTTGAAAAACCGATTTCATTTAAATTTTCATTTAATGAAACCACGCCTCTTTTCATTTAATTTTAAATGCAGTAAATAGCATATTTAAGTTTTAATGAAGTTTTTTATTTAAAAAAATTTCAAATCGAAAACCGTAAAATTTTGTTTTATAATTTTTAATTAATTTAGCAAATTGGGTATTACGAATTAATTGTATTATAATGAATTAAGGAATTAATTTATATATAATAATTAATTCTCAATTGAAAAATACAAACAAAATGGATGAAAATTTTGAAATTAGTGAGAGATAAAACCAACAGCTCCTATTACCAATTACATTTAACGATTGAAAATAAAATTAATGAATAAGTTTTTGCAACCAATTCACTCACCAGTCTCAAACTGCAGATTCCTTAAAGTTTTCGAGTTAGTTATAATCTTAAATTTCAATTTGTTTTTGAAAATTTTTAACATAAATTTAATTACGACGGAAGTAATTGAAAAATAATGCATTAACAAGGAGTAAGATTTTAATTTGATTATAACTTTTATACTCCAACATTTCGTTTATTTATTCATAGAAGTGTCAAAATTTTTCAAATTTGACATTATATGCATTAAATGAAATTCGTTCGAATACTAAATGAACATCGCGTTTTTTGATTGGTTCATTAAATATTTAATGAAAATGAGATCTCATTAAGTTCTCGAACGCACTCTAGAAATATTAATACAATAGACCTTAAATAATATATTTAAAAAGATAAGGTCTTTAACCGACCTCATACTGGTTCTTCCAATTACTACATTTCGGCCATTCTGACGTCACGATCGACCCGATTGTGCAGGTATGGCTTCATGTTGAATGCAGCATAAACACTCTTAAACGGACGCTGAGATAACTGTTGTCCGGGAACATCCTCGATGACGTATCGATCGCCTGGCAACGTTTGCGAAACCTGATATGGTCCTTTGAATTGTGGCAACAACTTGTGATTCATACCTGGTGTCGTTACATAGTTTTTAATGTAAACATAATCACCGATTTTATAAACATACGCTTTTTTTCTTTTCCGGTCAAAATTTTGTTTATTTTTTAGAGAACCGTCTTTTATGTTTTCAATTACGTTCTTTCGAATATTAACCATTTCGCGTTCCGGCTCTTTATTTATAGATGCAACGTAACTTTCGATTTCATCATTTTTTTTTCTTTTATTTATTCCGAATAGCGCAATAGATGGCGTCGTTTTAATACTTCGATTTAACGTATTGTTGACGGCAAATTCGGCTTCATTTAGGACTTTGTCCCATTGTTAATGTTTAGATAGGGAAGTTAATTTCGCTATAATAGTTCGAATATCACGATTAAAACGTTCGACTTACCCGTTACTTTGAGGCGAATACGCGACGGTGCGTACATGCTTAATGTTTAAATTTAGCAAAAAATCACGAAATATTTTTGAACCAGAGCATAAACCACGATCCGATACTATACGCTTTGGAACGCTTAACTGGTTAAAGTATTGTTTTAAAGATTTTATAACTTCAGCGGTATTTGTCGTTTTAGTGTTAAACAACCGAAGGTATTTAGTAAAGCTATCGACTACAACGAGAATGTGTTTGCTATGTCGTTTCGTTTCAGCAAATGGACCAATGTGATCTATGTGCATTGTATCGAAAGGTTCATTACGTTTATCGTAAAGGTTTAGGAAACATTCTTTACGTCCGTTTTTTGGCTGGTAAGTAATACAACTTAAACAAGTTTGAATAAATTCGTTGACTTTCTCTGTCATTTTCGCAAAATAATAGGATCGTTTAATCAATTCAACAGTTTTTGAAACGCCAACATGTCCTATTTCATGATACAAACGAATTATTTCGTTTTCCAATACAGCTGGTACGTACAAAAGTAATTTGTCATTCACTTTACGGTAGACAATGTTATCGCGTATTTCGTAAAGTGCTGGATTAACGTTTAGAGATATTTCATCTCAGATTTGTTTTATAGTAGGATCGTTCATTTGGAAAATTGACAAACGTTGGGATAAGTTACACTCATTAAGGATTAAAATATTAGGAATTCTAATTAGAGCATCGGCGTGTCGCAATTGAGTATTTGGACGGTGAACAATCTCATACGAATAGTTTTCTAATAGAAGAGACCATCGCATTATCCGATTATTGCTCGATTTTTTCTCAAGTGTTTGCTTAAGAGAATTACAGTCGGTAACTATTTTCAAATCAATTCCGTGAAGGTAAACGTGAAAACGTTGTAAGGCGTAAACTATAGCAAGTGCTTCCAACTCGAACGAGTGGTAACGGCTTTCTGCATCCGAATACGCTTACTAAAGTAAAAAACGAGGTGAAAGTGGTTATCTTCTTGCTTCTGTAGCAAGATTGCTCCGAATCCACTTTGGCTTGCGTCGGTATGTAACTCGGTTATTGCTTTATGGTTATATAAGCAAAGCACAGGATCGGTTGTCAGTTTTTCCTTTAGCAATAAGAAGGAATCGTACTCTTCTTTAGCAAATTTAAATGGAACGGTTTTTTTTATTTGTTCATATAACGGTTTAGCAATTGTTGAAAAATTAGGTACGAATCGTCTAAAAAAACTCGTTAATCCTATGAATCGGTGAAGTTCGTGCGTATTTCGTGGTATTGGATAATCTGTTATGGCCATTGTACGTCGTGCACTAGGACGAATTTGACTATCACTAATATCATACCCTAAATATTCTATTTGTCGTTTAAAAAACTTACATTTTGATAATTGTATTTGCAAACAATTTTGATACATTAGATTGAGAACTTTCTCGAGGATGGAAAAATGCTCGTCTATAGTGGTAGTAGCTATCAGTATATCATCGATATATACTATAACACTGCCTTCGTAAATAAGGTCTTTGAAAATGTCCGAGATAAACCTTTGGAAAACGGCGGGCGCATTACATAACCCAAATGGAGTTTTCAGGTATTCGTATTGTCCGTCTGGGGTTAAAAAGCTTGTATATCTAATAGAGTCGCTAGACACTGGGATATGATGAAAACCCTCTTTAAGGTCGATTAACGAATATATATGTTTGCCTTGCAGTTTATCAATATTGTCATCGATTAATGGCAACGGAAATCTGTCTTTGTTAGTAATTTTATTTAACTCGCGGTAATCTATGCAAAGACGCGGTGAACCGTTTCTTTTATTAACGAGAACAATTCGACTAGTATAATCGCTATTGCTAGGCCGGATTATATTTTTATCTAATAGTGATTGAACCAAAGTTTTTACAATTTCGCGATCGTGTATCGAGAGTTTTTGCGATTTGTTATATACGTTTTTATCCGACAGTAATTTAATTTTCATTTCGTGTTTTATTTTAGGCGCGTTTATAGGCGTTCGAGATAAGAAATTATGTATTATTTCTTCCGTTTTATTTACAATTTCGTTGTCACGCGCGACGTTATGTTCACATGGACCGATATCGTATGAAACACTGTTGCTTTTACATTCAAATTTAACATCAAGGATTTCGTTAAATAATGCAACAATACTTGCCCGTTTTTCTGCTTCAGACGTCGCAAATTCGATTATGTCCCCAGCATCACCAGTCTCTAATTTAAAATTGACAGCAGGATCTCGCATAAATGATCTACTTAGTAGACAATCGAAGTCCATCGTTCCGTCATTGACCACTAAAAAAGAAATAGAAAAAATATCGACATTAATTTTAATATTACAATCTAATATTCCAAAAATTTCAAGTGGTGAGTAGTTGACTCCTGTTAAGGCTACACCGTTGTACTTCCTCAATTTGACATTTGGTGGTACGTTCCTATTTAAAATCAAATTCACTGGGCTTCCAGTATCGATGACAGCTGGTAGTTTTCGTATTTGGTTTGACATATAAATTTCGATTGATAAATTAAATAGATTAGCGGCTTGTATAATTCCGATTGTTGTTGAACCTCGTACTGTTGAACCACTGCTTGTTCCTGCGTTTTGTAGAAATTGAGCTGAAGAATTTTGTCGGCAATTGGTTTCTCCTTTCGCGTGAACTCGTGTACACTTTGTGCATCTTTCTCTTCGCTGTGGTAATGGACAACTAGACGAAAAATGTCCAATTTCGAAGCAATTATAACATGAAACGTCTTTTCTCTCAGGTATTGGTTTCGCTTGTGTATTACTGGCTGAATCGATGGTTACTTTTTTGAAATTTTGACGATCACTTGTACTGTATTTAGAATAGCGTTGGAATTCTCGTTGGTTTGCTGGTTTATATCGTGTGTACAGTTGTATGCGTTCTCGTAATTTATTTAGATCAGTTATTAAAGATGTTCGAAGAGGTCCTTGTAATTCGGGTTCGTTCAGACCGTTAATGATGAATGTGATCTTTGCCTGTGATGACATTGATGACTGCTAATTGATAGCATTTCGTAATAATATGATATCAAATCCTTGTCGTTAGTTCGAATATTACGGCGTAATTTGTGATGAATATTCGCTTCGTTTACATTAATATTAAAGTTTTTCAAAAATTCATGACGAAACTCGTTCAAATTATGGATTTGATCTTGAACAACACGAAACCACATGTTTGAAGGGCCTTTTAATTTTGTTGTTAGTGCGATTAATATTATTCGTTCATCAATATTATAAATATCCCTTAACCTCTCGATTTTTGTTACAAATTCTAGCGCTGTTAATGAGGTTATGGATAATGGATCATAATCTGGTAAAACTTCTTGGACATCATGAACTGAAAACCGTGTAAAAGAACTTTGTGCTTGTTGCACATCGTGATTAGGCGCAATTATAGATTGTATATTTGATGGTATAGTACTTACATGTATACTCGGCAATGATTCTGGACTCGCGTTGCGTTCTCGTACATTTTCTTCTGCATGTTTTGTTGTTATTTGCATTGCCTGTAATAACCGTAATGCCAGCATGTTTTTCTTTCCATTTGTTGGTAAGTTTCTCCGTCTAAGTTCCGATTTAAGCTCACTCACGTTCATTTTTGAGGTTAGATAAATAATTGACACTAAATTTTCACGTGTTGGGTTTTTGATTTATATTTTAGTATCCCACTTCTGATATATTGTAGTATGTTTCGTTTTCGTTTATAAATATTCAAATGAAATGTAATTTCATATTTTTAAATAAATATAAACGAAAACGAAACATACTACAGTTTCGTGATGAAATTTTTCAGTCTTAATTCTTCAAAAAGCATTTGCAACGATTCAATTATAGTTATAGAATGTAGATCTATTTATCACCATAAACAACAGTAACGTCTATCAAAAATCCACTGAACTATAATTTTTATTCAAAATTTCAAATCTAGTAACATTTATTTTTGTTAGGCTGGTAGCATTTCTTTATTTCTTTAATTTTTTGTTTTGTGCATTTTTTTCACAATTACACAAATCAACTGTCAAATTGTCCGACACAGTTTTAGGTTAATCTTAAAAATAGATAAACCTAAACCAGAATTTATTTGGTACATATTAATTTTTAAATCAAACTAAATTAAAAGAAAACTACTTATACACAACATATATTAATACCAAAATGGATGATAAAGATGAGGTAAGTACATAAATAAAATTAAATGTTTCTGAATACGTGTTTGCGTCATTTTTAGGGAAATTAGGGAAATAGATGGGGAATTAATTAGGGAAATAGATGAAAAATATTAAATATTTATTCTTCAGTCTTTTGCATTTCATAATAAAACAATGTTTTTTTTTCAATTAATCTTAAACAAAACAAGAAAATTAATCTTAACCGTGGAAATTCCGACCTTCAAAATTTATGCTCTATAAATTATGGTAATTTGATGTCAAATTTTTGATTTGTTCAATCGATTACCTTTTTCATTTGTTATAATGATATTAGTTTTACTTATAGAATAATGATTCATTTTGTGTATATATTTTTGTTGATTGTTTTAATTTCAGAATCAGTTTATTGTTGACGATGTTAGTAAGATAATAAAAGAAGCAATTGAAACAACAATTGGTGGGAATGCATATCAACATGATAAAGTGAATAATTGGACAGGAGCTGTAGTTGAAACATGTTTGAGTGTTTTAACCAAATTGCAAAAGCCTTATAAATATATTGGTAATGATAAATTTATTAATACTTTTAATATATTATTCAATTTTCATCCCGAGTTTTTTGATTTAAATTAAACTTAGTTTAAACTCAAACCATTTGCTTGGTGTGAGTTGAGCAACTAAAATTTTATGTTCTACTATTCAATACTAGAGGCGCTCGTTTAAATTATTTAGGCGGTTTTTTTTAGCATATGGTGAAAACTGAAAACAGTGAAAATTATAGTTGCGTGCTTTTTTATTAAAGTATTTATTTAAAATAAATTAAATTATTATTTTATTAATTTTTTAGAGTAACATACATTGACGTTCCACGTAATAAAATTCTAAAACTATAGTCAGTTATTTTAAAACTTAAGTACCATAGTTGGTTTCGTTCTTCATATGTGAATGTTGTGTTTTTGTGTCTGTTTTTGGACAACAGGTTTGAACTAACGATCATTTATTACGAAGTATGGTGCAGGTTCAATGAAATTTTCAAAATATGAAAGAGTTTAACTACTAATGGAGAAAGCAGAGCTTCAAATATTGTGTGGTGCTCTAAGCAATTGTTTGTTTTTTTCTTGGATCATACACCACTGTAGCTTTGGAAGCAGAAACTGACTGAGTGATTGAGTTGTTGTAATTTTATTTATTTCTGTTATGTCTGGTTGGTATCTTGAAATCGAAGTGTCAAGGGTGCAAAGAAGGTAGTTGTAGAAAAAGCCCGATTGCTGATATTGGTGTGTTATTCCGACACAAATTTTCATAGTTTTCAGACAAAAGATTTAAGATTTTTTGGTATGACTATTTCGGTGTGGAACAATTTTGCATAGTAATGCTTCCCGAAGACGAATGCGGCCTGAAGGATTTGATTGCCAATCTCGTCCTTTAGAGGTGCTTCATTGTCTGGATTACAAGTTTTGATTATCTTTATTTGCCGTGTTATTTTCTGTATAGTGTATCTAGGTTATCAGTGCAATTTGAATTCGTGGTGTTGGTACTTGGTAGTGTCCAAGTTTTATGCTTTTGACCATTCTCTCCCAACATCCTCCTTCACTGGGGTTTTCGGAAGTATTGAAAACCCAACAAATTCCTTCCGATGATACAGCATGTTTGATTTTCATTTGTCCAAATAGTATTTTTGCTTTCAGAAGTTCATTCTTTACGACAACAAGGTTAGTACCCCTCATTTCTAATACGCACCGGAACTCCTCGAAAATTAACAAAATTTCTTACGCATAGAATATAGGAATCTGCAGAGAGATCTTCAGCTATTTTTAAATGGATTGCTCTTATAGTTAAGCATGTGAACAATGCAATCCAACGTTTTTCTGTACGTCTTCCAATATTAATGGTAACAGTCAACAGGATCGAAATAATTGAGTCCTGTATATGAGACGGGTCTGACATACGGTGATAGTCTGTCTTTTGGAATTTGTCCCATTATGGGTTGGTAGCGTTCCAATCTGGCAATTTTACATGTATTACATTTGCGACTTGTTTTTTGTACTAAAAAACGAAGACCAAAAACCCAAAATTTTTTTCGAACACTGCTTATTGTTGCATCTTGATTTTAATGGCAACATTTTTTGTGCATATGATAAACAATTAAGTCGGTTAAAGTGTGTTTATTGAGTAAGGTAACTGGTCTGTTAGCTGATAGTGCTAAAATCTCACATTTGTCAATTCGGCCAAAAACTCGCAATAACTTGTTTTCATCCAAATAAGGTAAAAGTTGTAACAACTTACTTTGTTTTGGGATATGTTTCCCTTTCTCAAGAGCAGAATATTCTTCTCGAAAAACCTCTTATTCAATTGTACAGTCCTGCATAAAATAAATTCATCATCTTGGATTTCTGGGACATTCCAACCGCCAGACAACATTTGAGACATCTAACCTTTGTTTTTGCAATTGCGAACAAATCGAAATATCCATCCTGTAACTCAGTAGTTTTAGATACGATGAGTATCTAGTGATATCAATTACTGATTCATGAACAGTAAATTACAATATTACAGCCGGCGAATTTGACTTCTTCAATTCGGTTTTACTGTTCAAAGTCTCTCAAAGTAAGGTAGGTTGAAGTGGCCAGTTTTATTCACAACCAAGAGGGTCCTTTTATACAACGATTTTGCCCATCAAACTCCCAACTTTTGCTACGAGAAGCGTCATCAGCAGGATTCATCTTAGTTGGAACCCAAAACCATTAAAAGTCTTCCGAGTGGTCTAAAATTTCTGCAACTCTATTTGCTGCGTATTGCTGATAGCCCCTTTGGTCGCTTTTAATCCAAACAAAATAGTTCTTGAATCGGTCCAGAAAACAACACATATCGATTCTCAAGCGGTGATATTCGGCGATAGATCTTTTCAAACGACAGCCCAATACAGCAGCTTGGAGTTCACAACGAGGTATAGATTCATACTTTAGTGGACAGCATTTAGTTTTCCCTATCACAAATTGAGTTTCTGCATCATTGTCTTCATAAACAACTCGAAAATAGCATAGTGCAGCTAGCATCTACGAAGCAATGCAACTCACTGGATTTTATTTATGCAGGAGAAAAGTAGCATCTGGTTATCTTGAAGTCTTTCATTTTATACAGTAAATCCTGGATCACATACCATCGTTGAGCGACTGATTTTGGTACATGACCATCCCAGCTCAACTGAAGTTTCCAAACTTCTTGCAACAATAGCTTTCCAGATATGAGGAAGTTTCCCAAGAATCCGAAAGGATACCGACGTCACTAAAGCCAACAACTCACTCTTAGTTGGAAATCTCTTCTTGTTCAAAACATCTTGTCGGATTTTGTTGTAACACTTACATGGAAGGTGAAAGAATCTGTTAATAGTTCCCAAAACATTCCAAGAATTTTCTCTGTAGGAGACTCTCCTCTAATGTTTATGATCACTTTATCGTCAGATTGTCCATTCAAGTGTTTTCATAATTCATCCGAGTTCGATACAAAACTCCTCAGACTAAAACCACCTTTTGCATGAATGAATTTGACTTTTTGTGAAATACGTAGTGCCTCTTCCTCATTAGTGAAACTCGAGACGAAGTCGTCTACGTAATGACATTCTATTATTTCCTTAACTGCTTCCTGAAACTCGTCCTTGAAATCCAGAGCATTCAAGTTCTTTACAAACCGAGCAAAGGAAGGTGAACACTTAGCTCCAAAAGTCATAGATTCCATTTCGTAAACCTCTATTGAATTGCTCGTAACACCATTCCTCCAAAAAAATCCCTGAGCATCAGAATCTTCTTTGTGAATTCAAACTTGCTTGAACATTTCGGCAATGTCAGCACACACCCCAACCGAACGTTCTCGGAATCGAAAAGAATGGCCAGTATGGGTTGATACTGATCTGGGTCCTTCAGAAAAGCATCATTCAATGACATTCCTAACGACTTGGCTACGGCGTCAAAGACAACTCTAATTTTTCCTGGTTTGTTCGGATTTACTTCACCAAAATTCGGTAAGTAACTTGTGTGCTTCGACACGGAATTCACTTCATTAGCTAGCAATTTTTGAGCATATCCTTTGTCGATGAAGGCTTGAACTGCATGGCGGTAACCAATAGCGAATTCTTCATTGCCTTTCATCTCCTTTTCTACCGAACTTAGCGACATATTGCCATTTTATAACTTTCTGGAAGCTCCACATCATTACTTCTCCAAAGAAGCGCAGTTTCATATCTGTTTGACAGTTTCTTTGTCGTTGCCTTCATTTGAGTAAGAGCGAGCACGTTATCCCTAGACTCAAAATTGGTTTTCTTCATTTCAGTTCCTAGACTATCATTGTTGAAATAATCTATAACTATATCTTCTAACTCCTTCACTTGAGTATTGAAACATTATGGCAGTAGTTTTCATTTCTTTTGTCTGAAGTCTGAATCATCAATCAATCAATCAACAACCATAGATAATCCATCCTAGCGGTGTTTTTGCGGCAGTTGGTTCGTGTTGTTGTCCACTGATGATTTGAGATGGTTGGAAGACATGAAGGTTATCCATTCTAATTAAAATATAATTTAATTTAAATTAATTATTTACAATATCGCAGTCTAATTTAAACTAACTCTCGATCTATACGAGTGATTCCTTAAATATAGTTCTGCTTAATTTCTCGATAATTCGAGAGGTTAATTTCTTTACAAAGAAAACTCGACAATTTCTGATGAAATCTACGTTCTTATTTTCGTCCTTAAAAATAACTTTTCTTCTATTTACACGTTTTTATGTTTACGATACAGCCTTTCGTTTACAATGATTAATACATTATATTTTTGTTACTTATGGAAAGCAATATTTGAGGATTCGGAAATTTTGCCAATTTGATTAACTGGGCAGCTCCTTAAATGTTACACACTGGAGCGGCTTAAGTTGTATATTATAATAAATTTGCAAACATGTACAAGAAATAATAAAATAAATAAATTTTTATATCTTCGGCACATGGGCGGTATGAAGCTGCTGAATCAACTATCTTTTGTGGTTGATTTAGTCTCTTTTTATATATTCGATTCCGTATCTTAGTTCTTATACAACTTCATCGCGGAACTCCTTCGGTTGGTTCATTCCGTTATTTTTGCATGTAAATTGATAACATAATTCGGTGCCAGTTTGTGACCAATAAATCGTAATTGCGCTTAAATTGAATTGAACCCTAGCGTGGTAGCTAGGGTTATCACTAAACCGAGTTTGTCTCGGAGTCGCTGGGTTATGAAAGGACATCGACGGGCTCTGGCTTTGTCTTCGAAATCGTTGGAAAGTACTAAATTTTACTTATTTAAGTAAAGTATACGAGGATTTTTCCAGAATTTTTATCTCTTAAGGTTTATTGTTAAAATTGTGAAAATGTTGTAAAAATTTAAAGAGTGATGTGACATATCTTTCAATTTGAAGCCACAATATTATATATTTTTTGACTTAGACAACTATTAGGTAAGAAGAAGTCCGTCAGGAAATGTGGCAATTTTTGAGAACATACATCTCGCAAGTTAATGTGCCGTACTATAAAATTAAAAGCTTGTGAAAGTCTAAATACTATAAAACAATTTACAATTCCAACTCCTCATTTTTCTGCCATTTTTGTATGGTTATAATCCTTCCCTTCCCGTGTTATAATCCTTCCCTTAGACAAGTGATTTGTCTAAATTCGGTCCCGATTGGTCGCCTTCGTACCAATTGTATACGGATCAAACAATTAGGTGTAGAACTGAACCCTTTCAACTTGAATTTTTCAACAAAGTCTCCCATCTTTGTAGTTCCTTACCTTCGTGGGTTTTTTCTGATAACTTTAATTCCTAAAAGTTTAAAGTCAGCGTTCCTAAATTCCTCAAGGAAATTTAAATTACATTCTATCATAATATCTATTTGGCATGATACCTTTGGCGATACGAAATTTTGTTTATCAAAAGCGACAACACATCTATACGACACTGCAAGGAACTCTCATTTAGTGCGGAACATACAAATTTAGTTTAGCTGCGCCAGAGATTAAACTATGTTGTATGACGTCAGTTTTTACTGTTTTCGTTTTTCAAATATGTATCACTAACCTTTAGCATAGCAACAATGCCGAAAAATTAGTGTATATACAAATTTTCTAGTTTTCTGGAATAAAAAACAAAAATTAGATTTGTTTAAATGTTTGGAGATCCCTCTGTACATTATGGATGGATGTATTTTGAAACTAAACTATTTTTTTTATTTCAGTAACGTGTATGATTATGCAAAAGAATGGTGCTGGACTGCATACTGCATCCTCTTGTTTTTGGAATAATGAAACGGATGGTTCATGTACTGTTCGTTGGGAAAATAAAACCATGTACTGTATTGTCTCTGTATTTGGTTTAGCGCTTTAATTAATTATATTATTACATTTTGTATTCGTTTTTTTTTCACAATTATCTTTTCTATTAAATCTCTATATTTTAACTTCAATCATTTTATATTCTTGATAAAATAACAACAAATAGAAGCTTCAGGTTGATCGAAGTTTTTGTTTAGTTGTTAACTGAACCTTATACACAAGAACTTATTAAATTATTAAACACCAAAAAAAGATTTACACTTTTAACTAGCTAAAAAAACAAATTAAAATGTTATTTTAATTTTAAAAAAACGTAGAATAATAAAAAATGAAATAAAATTACACAAGCAAAACAGCCTGAATTCATTCCAAAATATGACATAATCTTCAATAGATTTTCCTTTTGATTTGTTGATAAACCCTGATTATGGTATACAAAGTTCAAAATAGTCATAGCATAACAAAGGCAAAAATTCCAACACTCATAACAGTGAACTATCAAAAGCAAATCACAAAAACAAAAATGATTATAAATTTAATAGTAAAATTGTTAGTTGAACACACAAGGATGGTTAATTTAACAACAAAAGTTATACATATAAGTATATTTGACAATATTTATTTTAAATTTAAAAAGAAAATTGTTTATTTAACAAACGAATAAAAAGTAATTTTTTGAACAATTAATATTGTTGGTCAAACCGCTAAACGCAAAAATCAGGGTGTTAGTTTGCTTACTTTTATTATTCAAAAATAATCTAATTAAGTCATTAAACATATTCAAATAATAAAAATTATAAAGTTTAATGAATATTAATAATAGTTATATTTAGTTAATATTGATTTTATAATTAAAATTTATTTTTATAAATTGTAATTAAAATTTTGTTTTAAAAAATTTATGGAATTGTGAGTTTGCTTTTTAAATCGATTTATTTCAAAGTAAAATTATTAAATATAAAAGTTTTGTGATACAATTCGGAGTATTTTTCCAATAATTGAGAAGTTTGTCGTCAAAACAAGGAGTGGGAAAAATTAAAATCTTCCAGAAATAAATGAAGGATTTATAGGTAAGAGACGCTTTTATAATATTTGTATAACTAAAAATTATCTCTCGATTTTATTTTATCAACATAATTAAAGTGCAATAATTAATAAAAAAAGTCATAAAATCAAAAGCGTTGAACTCAACGCAGGTTCAATTAAATTCAAATTTATGTTCTTCAAAATCAAAAGGAATTGAAAATTTCTTACAAAACATCGTAAGAAATGTAATTTCTTCTTATTGACCACTTCAAATAAATTAAATAAACAAAAAAAAAAGTTTTAACAAGCAAAAAAATGTGACATCATTAAAACGCGATCAAATAATAGAACACAAAAAAAAGTATGTTTTCTCATACCATGAAATCAATTTTTTTCGGGTTTCGGTTTTAAAGTGAAATTAAAACGGGATAAGAAACAATGAATCTTGATCTAGGGTTTGTGTTTGTTAAAATGTTTGAAAGTTCATTCTTAGAATTTAGTTAGATTTTCGATTTCAAATTTAGAATTGTTTCAATAATGATAAAATTTTTAGACAAGATGCTCATGATGATTCGGAAATAAATAAATAAACATATTCAAATAGTAGCTGACACAGTACAGTCAGTAGCATAGTAAATGACATCATAGATCTGGAGATTGAAGCAAATTTTGAAACAAACATACTCAAAAGAATTAACAGTAGGAAGTCACCCTCAGGGGTCACGGTGTTTCGGAGCTGCGATACGGGTCTAGCTCACCCGAGATACCTTAGCTATAAGTCGGAACTCTTGTCCCCTATAATATACCGTAAACACGTTGTCATGTTACACGGGAGCGGGGACTTTGGTTTAGTTGCCTTGGTTGATGCTCCCTCATCAGCATCCCCTATCCACATTATGGTCGGTGCGAACCGAAGAATAGGTCTGGTTGGTTAAAATAGAGAAGCGTACCTACCGTCTCCATTTGTATATACCTAAAATAGGAACCCCAATTTTTTATTGCAGATACGGATTCTACGGCTAAAAGTACGTACGATTTGACTAAAAAATTTTGTTCGATTCATGATAGATGTAAATTGGCCTGCCAGATCACCAGATCTTACTTCGCCAGATTTCTTTTTGTGGGGCTATCTCAAAGAGAAAGATTACAAACAAGAACCAACAACACGTGAGAATATGATTGGGCGAATCAAAAATGCTTGTGCCGAAATACAAGCAGACACACTTCTCAGTTGTGTACAGTCATTTGAAGAGCGGATTAATAAGTGCATTGAAGTCGAAGGCCATCATTCTGAACACTTATTTTAAGCTAAAATTTGTTTATTCACCAGCCATTTACATTAATAAACTTTTTACAATGAAAACGTGATATTTTTTATTTCAAATGTATTACAAAATCGTAGGCATACGTTCTTAGTAAAAGAAACGAAAAAATTGAATTTCGTCGATTACAGCGCCATCTATCATGAATCGAACAAATTTTTTTAGTCAAATCGTACGTACTTTTAGCCGTAGAATCTGTATCTGCAATAAAAAATAGGGGTTCCTATTTTAGATTCAAAGTTACCCCCGCCCACCTACTAAGAGGGGGGGTAGGGGGCTATTTTTTGCATTAATGTGTTTCCCCCGCGGAATGATTAAATTTTGAATATGGACATTTTTTCCATAGAGTGCTGCTTATTTTTCAAGATATTTGAAAGCTTCAGGTTAAAAAAATCACCTACTTTTCAGCAGGTGCAAAGATCTGAAAACCTTTTGGGGAAATTCGACTAAGTATCCCAATGATTTGAATGAATTTCGGTACGTATGGCTTCCCAAAATTCTGCGTGTCAATTGACTTTGATAAAGTTTGGTTTGTCAATTTCGGAAAAAAAACTTGTATAATGTTTTTAAGGCTTTTGTACACAATTCTACAATTATGAACTGATTTTGTTAAAAATTTTAAATTTTAATTAGAAATAAAACCCAAAAAATACAGGGAGTAACCAAATTTATCCTAAATATAAACAAGATTATAAGTGAGGAAAAACAGGAAGTAGTGACCACTTTTAAAATAATTTTTATAAATATTGCTGAGCATCTATTAAGATACTGTTCCGTTGACGATTCTCTCCATAAAGATATTCAATGAGGAAACCCACCCATGGACAAGTTTTTACATATCCAGGAAAACGATATAAGTGAAATTATAAAAACCGGATCTAGGTTTGTTTAAGTGGAAATGACAGTAACAGCTAGAATGCTGTAAAAAAATTCTCCGAAATGTTCCGATTCTCACTCATATAGGTGTGTCCCGAAAGAATTCAAATGACGTCAAAAATGTCACAAGGAAAATGAAAATCTTTGAAGCAACTGGCAAACAAACAAATTATTTAACAATTTATATAAAGTAATGCCTAGTATACCACCGAGCGTGATTTTCCCGGAGCCGGTTAATCTAATTAAAATTAAAACGTCACTAAAGCCGGGCATTCACATACAACAGAAACAGAATTTCATACAAATTTGGCAGAAACAAATTCTTTTTCTGTAAAATTTGTATGGAATTCTGTTTCTGTTGTGTGTGGTTTCAAGCCTTTAGAGATAGTTTAATCGACATCTGGGTGGTTATTTTCTAGCGTTATCTCACTAGGTGAGATAAATTGTGAGATAAAAAAATTATGTTTAAATGATTTCTTTTATCTAATATAATCGATCAAAGACAAATATTTTATCTCACTTTTTATCTCACCTAGTGAGATAATAACGCTACAAAATAACCACCCTGATGTGTTTTAAAGCAATATTTTAAATCCATTTCTCCCTAAACATTTAATGTTATTTTGAAACATTTGGACTTTTATTAGAAATTACAATACTGTAAAATACTGAATCTATTTTGGGTAATATTATGAAAAAAAACTCGCACAAAGGCGATTTAAGCAGAATTTAACTAAAAAAAACTAATTAGGTAAACCAACTATGTAAAAACAAAAAATTATATAAAATAAATCAAAAGCTTTAATTAATCTATTAATATGATGATATTATTCTTGATCTCCATGTAAATTGTTATAGCATCTCCAGTTATTCCACTAACAGTCCATTCAAAACCATCAGCCATTGTTCCTTCGGTTTCTTGTGGATTAAATTCACCACTTCTATATATTGATGACGAGCCAATTTGTATGTGGCATTTTACAAATTAAGCCCATCACACTGCATTTTACAAAACATTTCGTTTACTTCAACGTGAAGAACTTTTGAAGAATTATTTTCGCCGATTTGAACATAACTTTTTACATCCCATCCACAATCATTATTTATACTTCCCTCAGCCGCTATTAATTCAATTCTTTTTTCCAAACAACCTGTAGAGCAAAACAACAAACGCTCATAACAAATACACAAAGAATGTTATTTTCAACAATGATTAAATTTGTGTTTTTATTTGTCTGCTTTTGAAAAATTGTTATTAAAAATCTTAATACACAAAATAATGTAATAAAAAGCCACAAAAGAATTAAAATAACTTTCAAAAGAAATAAATTAATTTTATAAACTTAATTTAAACAAAACAATATACATTAAAGTACATGTGACACAATACACTACTGATAATCAACTGATTCGAATTGATTCTAATTTGCATAATCCTCCGATCGAACAGTTGATCGAGTATATATAGTAAGATTTTCCATCTCTTGTTTCTCTTTTTATTATCTTTTTCATCGTACATTCATACCATTTCCATTTTCCATATATCATCTTAACAAACAATTCTATTCAAACTAGAACATATTCTCTACAACTACAACCATTCTCCTTTTTATAAATTGCACAACCGTATTAATTCTACATATAATATTATGACTAAAATTTACATAACAAAAGTTTTATTATTTATGTCGATAGAAACATTTATTATTAATTAACATTGAGTGACGCAACAAAAGCAATCAATAAAATATTAAACATTGGTTGATTAGCTTGTAGCACACATAAATATTTTTTGTTTGTTCAAATGAATTATTTTAATTTAAACAGGGTTTCGAACCCGAACCGAACCCTGAACCCGCTCCGAAGCAAGATTTTTTTTTTAAATTATGTGAACCCGAACCCGAACCCGCACCCAATCAAAAAACGGTTCAGGTTCAATTTTTTGCGTTAGAAGTTTGCGTAAGAAATTTCATATTTCGCAGAATTTTTTTGGTTTCAAACAAGATTATTTTGGTTATTATTTGTTTCAGTAGAGAATAGTGAATAGTGAGAATTAAATGAAAATTTTTTCCAAAATAAATATGTGTAACATAAATATGGTATGTAATGTAACATAAAAAAATAAAAAAATCCCAGATAATGTAAAAACATTTCCATCTGATGGGAGTCTGATGACAGTGGAAAAATTCAACTTAAGCAAAAATAAATAAGTGATGAAGAAGTTTTAACTTCGAAATTGTCATCGCCTCAACGGCGTAATAGATAGCGTGTCTGCCCAAGGATTTGAGCCGGGCACTGACGAGGAGGGTTCGAATTCATCCGAAACTCGAAAAATGTGAATTGCGGAGTTTTTTTCTGAGAAACTTCAAGAAAACTCCCCAGAAACTTCTTTAAATATGAATTTTCTTATTTTAGATTAAAAATCGAAATAGGCTGTCATTACAATTTTTCAAAAATTGAAGTTAGACTGTGTTCCAATCCATGCTATTGAGTACCAAAAATTCCTAATTGCACTAAAACTGTCAAATTTGCAATTTCATCGTTCCAATTTAAATATGTATGTATATTCTAAATTGAAAGTGAAACATTGTTTTGTTTGTTTTTTCCTTTAATCTTAAAATCTAGAATTATATACGGTCTGTTTGGCGAGGAGAGTTCCATATAAACACCCCGATTACCGAAGGCAAGTCATGTCACTTTAAATGACTAAAGTCACATCGCATCAATTTTCGTATTGTTGAAGTCGTTTTTTACGCCTCAAGTCATTTTATACGATAGATGTCACTTTAAATGACATTTTAGTCGCGTCAATTTTTCATGTGACAATAATTTTTTCAAACATCTTTAATTGTTTTTGTGCAATTGAAGAACGTAAAGTGTAAGTTTTTTTAGTTTTGGAATTTTTTCGTTTCAGAATTTTTAGTTTTATTCGTAACCGTTTTTATCGACTTCAATAATATCAATTTTTAAGCGACGTGACATGACTATAGTCATGTCACCTGATGTTACACGACTTCAGTAATCGGGGTGAAAATATTGAGTTGTATTATAATAAATATGATATTATCATAATAAATATTAAATTGAAACTATGTGCCACGTTAATAAAAAATAACAAAAAAACTAATAGAAACAATGACAATTCAAACAGTTCAAACATATTTAAAATGCCAAAAAACAAACACATATCTTTTCAAAAATTTGGAATTAAATGGCGGAAATAGCCAACTAAATTTTTGACTATTTCATTTTAGAATTTTTAGTACTAATTATCATGGATTGGAACACAGTCTTAGTTTGCTTTAATTATGCATGGTTTCCACAATGGCTAAAGCCGGGCATTCACATACAACGGAAACAGAAACAGAAACCGAATTTCATACAAATTTGACAGCAACGGAAACAGAAACCGAATTTAGAAACGTAACAGAAACGTAAAATTCGTCTTTTTTCTCTGAAACGGAAACAATTAAAATTGAATTGTTTCAGTACCGAAACTGTCACATGACCAGAAACTGTCACATAATATTAATTATTATATTGAATTGTGGTAACAAAAGCTGTGAATTTTGAATTTAATAAATAGGTTTAATAAATAAAAATTATTTGTTTTTGTTATTCTTCAATTTTATTATTCATAATGGATAACAAATTCACAAACTCAAACAAAATTCGGTTTCCGTTTCTGTTTTATTATTCACCACCGTCAACCAAATTAGAAACAGAAACGGAAAATTTTCAGTTTCGGTTTCTGTTTCCGTTGTATGTGAATGCCCGGCTTAAGACGCAAAAATTAGCCAAATTAAAATGAGAAAGAAAGAAAAAAATAACTAAGAAGAGAATGAAAAAGCCTCAGTAGCTAGGTTCTGATTGTATGGAATTATTTCGTGGAATGAGATTTCGTACTACATGGGATTTTTGCATTCAGATTCAGTGGAATGAGAAAATAAATTCCGCATTTGTAGGATGAACTGTCGAATTATCTCGCCAACGAATTTATAGACGAAATGCGATTATTTGCTTTGAAATTTTGAATAGACGCACACAAATGAAGAAAAAATGTTGAAAAAAATTACGATAAATCAAAAAGAAAGGGGATATCTGCTTAGGCGCCAAATTTTTTTTTATTTGATATAGAATCACTCACTGAAGCGAATAAAACCAAAACGAGTTGCATATCAACCGGTCCAAGATACACCTTTGAAAAAAGCAAAATCCATATTAAATTACACTGATTAGATGATATCCACTGACAAGATGTTATTCAAATATGTTCCTTCTACAAAATTCACCATCCCAATTTCCTATGTGCTTATAAGATAAATAGATCAAAACTGCCCCTTTTTTTAAATATACTTAATTTACCCTAAAAAAATAAAAACAAATCCGCTTGCGCCTAAGTTCATGTAATCATACCAAAAGAAATTTTAGTTAATTATTTAGAGGAGAATGTGGATTTGGCGCATGGGACTTAACGATATTTTATTAATTTTATTTTATTATTTATCAATAACTATTTTGGAAAAATTAAATTATTTATTTAATTTATATACAAAACATATTGTTTTGTATGCTTCTCGCAGATTTGATAAGGCAGACGGAAATAGGGAAATGGCACCATGTAGCAAAATACACTATTTATTCAAATACACTATTTAATTCTAAAGAATAATTTTACAACTAAAATCTATAGCACAACTTGTAAACTAGCTATCGAAAAAACACAAATAAAAACATTCAATTAACTGACAGATGAATTCCATTTTCAAAAATTTGTAATAGTTTAGAACTTGTACTAAAAAGGATATCTCGAAAAGAGAACGAGAATACCAGGGATACGTTCCGAAACTTTACTATAGTTAACTATATTTAAATATCATTTAAATCCGGTCGTTCAGAAACAAAATAGTAAAGTTAATATTTAACTATTTGACAGCTGTTTGCGTTCAGAAACATACTACGCCCCGCTCACATTTATTTAAAAATTAAATGTGCTCTCGAGTAGAGTTAAAAATTAAATACACATATACATAAGCATTATTTAAAATATAACGATTTCAAATTGACAGTTCAATTTATTTTGAAATTGCAGCATATATATTTTTCAAATTCTGAATGAAATGCAAGTTTTCTATAACAATATGGTTAGTAATTTCTATCTTAGTTTTTAATTTTTTCGGTTTTAATTTTATTCAATTGAAACATTTTATGAAAGAATTATTCTGACATACGATTTGAACAGATTGTATTAGTATTTGTGTATTTAATGTTTTACTTAATGATCGTCGTTCAGAAATTATTTAACTAAAGTTATTAAATATTTTAATGCGGTGATTCGATTGGTGCATTAAATATTTAGCTATAGTAAAGTTTCGGAACGTATCCCAGTTAGTGGAATGAAATTTATTACAATTGGGCCCTGATACGGAGCCACGTATTACAATTGGACCTTTGTTAACTAATATATTTAAAAAGAATTTACCCGGGATACAATTTGCCCCCAACGAACCCTTAAATTTGGGAATCTCTTATAGTTGAATAAATTATTTTGACATTTTAAATCACAATTTAATACAATAAAAATAAGTTAATGCAAATACCTTAAATTATAATTGTTGATTGGTGATTCACTTCCAGCGTTGTTTTTCCCAAAGTCTAATTTCCAATGTTTAATTTCCAAAAAAAAACTCAGCAGCATGAAATAGATCCTTTCGAGCGAGGTTTCTGGCACATAAAACTATTATTCGCATTTTTTGTGCCCCATTGCGGCGTGAATATTCCAATTTGTTCGTAATTCAAATAAAAATTATAAGTTGCTTTACGAACCAACATTTATTATATTAAAATTTCTGGTTTATATAAATTTATAACATGGAGTATGAAAAATTGGATGAAATTTGTAGCTAAAATCCACTGCGTATGAAACTTAATTTGATACGTTTAAAATATATACAGTAACTTTAAATACATTTTGATATTACATCAATTGATATGTTACGAGTTATTTTATGTATATCTTGAAATTAACTCTTTCATTTTCTTTTTTTTTTTAATTAAAACTCTATTGATATCAATATCGCACAATTATGATCCACTGCATAATGTTAACAATTAAAAAAACTATATCAAAAAAAACTGTATTGTTTTCTTTCCTTTAATCCAAATCAGAATGAAATTACATTAAAAATGTTTTCTGATTTAAAGTTAAAAACTGAATGACATGAATCAACATGTGATTTTCTTTCCTTTTTTTGACATCCTCCAAAAAAAACATCAAATCGGATAATACTGAAAATTCAGCAAAGATTAATAACGACATCTGTTCGCTAGAATTGGAAATAAAATTGAGTACGTTCGTTTGCTTTTTATAGTATATTCAAAATTCAACTAGCAGTTAAGTTTTAGAAAATTTTAAAATTATTATTAATGTAAAAAAAATGAACGGAAACTAGTGAAATACATTTTTATTGAATTGAAAACAAGGAGGAAATTGGTTTTATTATTGTTTTGCGATTATTGCGATCGTTACAAATTATTTAGTGAGAAATCAAAATTCGAGATAAATAATAATTCCATTCCACTTCATTTTTTCCAAAGAATTAAGAGACTAGGGAAATGAAACTACTGTATATATACAAAAAAATATTTGAAGCCGTTTTTCTCTCTTCTCCTCGTATTTGTCCATTTTAAGTTGTCAAAAAAAACATTGTTTGTTTTGGTTATAATTTGGTTTTAATAAAATTGTTTTTATTATTTATCGTGGTGATATTTTAACGAATTTATAATAAATATAAAAAATGCTAGTGATATTATAATAATATAAAAAGAATTTTAAAGAAAAATTAATATATTTAAGTGAACATTTTGAATAAAACATTAAATATGAAGTCGTGTGATAATGACGTGTAAAAATTACCGAAAACATATACAAGATGGGATTTCTTATGATAGATAACTAATATTGATATTATAATTTACTTTTCGATTAATAAGTTGTATGTTAATTGAGTAAATTATTTGTGATATAACATCACACCGATGGAAAATATCCCATCAAGAATAATATAAGAACTGAATCAAAAAAATTATGGTGCAAATTATGAAAATTTTTTGCAATCCATACAATTTTCGACCGATCTAGTTTCGAACCAATGAGAAAATTTTAAACTTTAAAAAAGTTTATCATTCTCATCAGGGCTAGCCGACTAGATAAACTACCAAAAATGTCAACATTAAATATAAACCAAATTAATTGTTGATTATGTGTCAATAGACACAAGGGAAGACTAGACATCTTCTCACCGATATGAGTTTGTTATTCAATACTAATATGTCTAAAGTATAACAAAACAGTGATCACCAGAGAAATTAATTGACTAAACCTGAATCTATTAAATATATGTTTATGTAAATTTTTTGTTTTTATACTTCGCTAGAGTTGTAACCTAATTTTTGGTTTATATTTAACGTTGAAATTTTTTGGTAGTTTATCTACTCGGCTAGCCCTGATGAGAATGATAAACTTTTTTAAAGTTTAAAATTTTCTCATTGGTTCGAAACTAGATCGGTCGAAAATTGTATGGATTGGAAAAAATTTTCATAATTTGCACGGTTGCACCATAATTTTTTAGATTCAGTTCTTATAAGTTTTATGTTTTTTTAAATATTTTCGAGAAAAAAATATAATCTAAAATCAATGTAAACAATAATAGAATGCTTCGCTTTTAAATTGTCACATTTTTTTATGTTGTATTGTCAAATTTTTTTATGTTGTTTGTCTCTTTTTTTTTATATTAATTTTGGGGGCAAAAATACGCTTAAATTTGGCATTCAATGCAATAATAGAAATATTTACGGCGCCTCTACTAAAACGCAAGTGTGTTAGTAACAATTTATTGGTGTGCAAAAATTGTTTCAATTTTTAACATTAATTTCACTTCCTCTATTCTCTTAATTCTTTGATTTTTTCTTATAGAACCAGAATCGAGGTACAGAAAAGAAAAAAATCGGAATTACAAGTTGTTGCTTTTTCATTCTCTCTTCAGTTATTTTTTTCTGTCTTTCTCATTTTAATTTGGCTAATATTTTCGCCTTAGCCATTGTAGAGACCATGCATTATGCCTACATACTTTAAAATTCAATTTTTATCATTAACAAAAGCAAAATATTTGATTTCATATTTTTGTTTGTAAACTACATTCACATTATATATATCCCGTCCTCCCGGAAAATAAAATTTAGTGGGACATGTGAATCCTTAGTGCACACTATAGTGAAAATTAAATGCAAAGTGTACATTATTTGTACACCAAGAAACTAATTACTGGACCATAATGACTAATTTTTTGACGATATTGAACAAAGTAATCAAATCTCAGTATCACTTTCTTCCAAAAATTATATAAAACAGGTTTTTCTAGAGACCGAAATACTGCCACATCGTATCCTGAGGTTTTAGTGTTTATATATTTACAAATACATTAGAGATATACAAGCTTACATGGAGATCAATCGATTTTACCGGTGTCGGTAAATCTCTTGCGTCACATCAGAGAAGTGATAGTGGCCAATTCTTTTACGGTCCAAAACAAAGTGCAGAATTGTTGCCTCCTATTCTAAGGATATCGTCGTGCGTTACAATTCCTGATCACAAGAAGACGAAATCTATATCGAGTTTTAGAAAATATGCTGGAACTAATCTGTGTATAGGTGACATGGTACACAATACACATGTAGCTAACATGGTAACATGGTGGTTTAATAATGCTTTGGTGTAAATAATTGATGCATTATTTTTCAGCTAAGATCACATCTTTTCAAAGACACTCCAAATTTTTTTATTTGTATATTTTTCTTTAAGTTCCACTGTTTCTTTCCACTTTAAATATGTTTTGAAATTAGTATGATTGAGTTGCTTTCTAAACCTTTGTCATTTGCCTTGTCTGTTATTAAAATGCGCTATAGTATAGTGAATGTTTCCGGCTTTCGCTTTTCTTAGCTGGAACTTAAAAAAAATGTTTGTGAA
>OY856188.1:17140660-17380288 GCA_963693315.1 Diogma glabrata | reverse complement strand
AAAAAAAATGTTTGTGAATTGTGATAATAGGGAATTAAAAAAAAAATAAATTTTTCCTAACAAAAACAAATTGAATCAAACAAAATCCGTTTAGTTTAAATAGATAGAATCTGTTCTTGATTTATTTCAATTCTAATAACTCTAATTTGACGGATATATCAAATTACAGTCATTCCGTTTTTTTACTACATCTATCTAAATAGTAGCATTTATGTTACAAATTATAAAATGTAATTTTAAATAGAACAAAACGTATATTTTTTCAATTGGATAATATTATATGAAACGTGTCCAATTTATTTAAGAAAAACGGTGTGAAAATTTTGCAACATTTTCTACAAGTCTTGAAGTATTTAGACTGTGGAATACAATGACTGATAACATATTTAAAATAGGTTAAAATGCAGGAAATAATTCTTTGTTTTGACCAGCCACTTGCAACCTTGTCTTATTAACAACAGAATTCGTTGGTCATTTAGTAAGAATTGTGAAAGATTAAAACTTTAACCTACAACTTGTGCATCATATTCATTTTGATTAATTTTAACATTATTGTTATTGATTACAACGAAAACGTTGCTCTTTAATTTTCCTTAGAAAAATAGATCAAAATAAGAGAGGATGTTATATTATAAGATGCATTAAATTCTAAGTCAAGGTTTTCCTGTAATTGAGAATGTTGTTGAAAATTATCAATTTTAACATCATAACAAAGTCAATTGAAAATTAAGTAAGTAGATCATTATGAAGTTGTCACGTGTTTGATAATGTTGAAGATGTTTTTATTGTTTAATTTGTCGGATGCTTATTTGAGTGGATTTGGACAGTAATTTCGCACCCAATCACAGTGAACCATTTTTTATATATCTCTGAATGTTCCGAAAATTACATGATTGAGGAATATGCTGTTAGGGGAACTACCCAGGTTAGCAGAGAGGATTGTTTTTACATTGAGCCAAGCTTGTTTTAAGGTAGAACAATGTTGGGACAAGCTTTACAATAAACTTGGTTGAATGTTGTTTTAACCTTAAATGATAACCACGTACCATTATTATTTTTACACATTGGAACAATATTTAAATACAATGCTGGCCCAATTCTTCCCAGGTAAGCAGAAAGGATTGTTTTTACATTGAGCCAAGCTTGTTTTAAGGTCGAACAATGTCGAGACAAGCTTTAAAATAAAAATGGTTGAATGTTGTTTCAACCATGATTGATAACTATGTACCATTATTATTTTTACACATTGGAACAATATTTAAATACAATGCTGGGCCAATTCTAAAACAAATAAATCGAATTATCATAGCTTTTTAATTTTTTATTCACTGCATGTATAGTATAATTCATTTTTGTTAAAAAAACAATAAAAGTAAATCAAATTAATTTATCTAACAAATTAATTATCTTCTTATGACAAAGATATTAATAAAAATTTAAAAAAATTGAATTATAAAACGGATATTTGGACCGGCCTAAACCGTTTATGAATTGAATTGCATGATTTATGGTTGCCCCGGGTAGGAGTTGCCAATATTAAACAACGAACCAATATTGGCCCAGTATTGGCGAGCCAAACTTTGGCTAGTTAACTTTGGTTTCAGTCTTGGCCAGTTGTAAGTGCCTAGTCTGAACCAATATTCAGTTTATTATGTTACGCATTGTTCACTAGTCTAATGTAGTGTAAACATGTACAAGCTGTATTAAGTTTTTCTCTAATTTTATATATGTTACTCTTTCCACAACTTCTTTCCACACATTTAAAGGAAGTCTGGAAAAAAATTTGGTTTGGTAGACCTGGCCCAAGTCTTATTTACCAGACTTGGCCCAAGCCTGGTCTGTCAGACTTGGCCCAAGGACATCAGTCCACACTTGGCCCAAGCTTGGGCCGTTTGCTAATATTAAGTCTGGCTCAAACCCCAAAAGCTGTGGTGCAGGCTGGGCCCAGGTCTGGCCACTTAGCCCTTTCTTACCCGGGTATTGTACTGGAATTCCCTCATGTATTGTAAATTTGTTGGTTACAGTCCATGATTGCACTGATGAAGGCCTTCTATACATTGATCTTAAAAATATAAAAATGCTGAAATTATATAACGATTACAATAAATTTGTTTCAACATTGGATCAAGCTTGGCCCAAAAACTAAATATAGTAGTCAAATGATAAACTTGTTTATTTATTTTAACCATTGGTTTAGTATGACAAAGTGTATCAGACTAAGACTTGGCCATGCCTTGATAATCATATCTTAGTTTTCCAAGCTTGGGCCAAGCTTGGCCCATTCGATAAGCCTTGGTATTTCTAACCTGGGTATGAGCAACCTCACTTTGGTTTTGTTCGTGCAAATTAAAAAAAAATATTTCGCCTATTATTTTATTTTTATTTGCAACATCTCTTACTATGAAATATTGGCATATGTCATATTTTGTTATATTTTTTTTTTTATTATTCAAAGTTAGGCATGTTTAGTGTTAATTATAATAAATTATAAATAAACGTCTCTGAATATCCGAAGATACCATGCCAACTAGGGATAAGAATGGAATGCAAATTAAGATTCTCTGAAAATTTATGAACGTTAACTTTAAAGGCTTGAGGATTAAATTCATCAGGGAAAACCTAGGAAGGTAACGCATTCCAAAGATGAGAGACTCTGTTGAAAAAGTCACGTTGGAAGGCTACAGTTCTACACCTAATTATTTGAACTGTAAAGGGATGCGCTGCTACGTTTGCTCTGGTGTGACGCGAAAGGTTTGCTGATTTAGGTAAAATCGATTCGATCTCTTCAGAAGCTCGTTTATCCATAATATATTTATAAAATATAGTCAAATCAGTAACATTTCTTCAAAATTAGTTTAGTTTACATGTAAATATTTTCATTTATTTTTTCATAGATTTGTTAAAAAATAAAAATTTTGCTCGGTTTATCTTTGGCGACAATTTTGGCGTATAGTAGAATTTTTTTGCCAGCGAATTTTTGACAGATAGGACGTAGCAAGAGATAAATGATGAGACAAAAAGTAAAACGGAGATGTATTTTTTATTTTGGGATAAATTTGTTTTCAAAACAATTATATTAGTTAAATTTCTACTTCTAGTTCATACCATTTGTTTGATTTGTTTCCATAGGCGTCGTTTTTTTTATTATAATTATTTTTAATTATCAAAATTTTGTTACATTGCCTACAAAATCATTAATATTTTTACTAGTTTTTGGTTTTCTATTATAATTGGTTGAATTTCAATATAGTACAAGAAAGGAAGTAAAATCACCTATAACTAATTGACAATAGTCACAGATCAACTTAAAACTTTTTTTAATTCGTCAAGAAAGGTGTGCAGAAGTACTTTAAACAACTTCTAGTTTCCGGACTTGTCCCGAAAGTGGCCAATTTTTTGTTTTTGGGCAAAAAATAAAAAATATTTAATATCTCGGGAAAAAGTTAATGAATTTTCAGAAAAATAGGTAGGAGAGGGTTTTGTGGATTGCTGATTATGATTTTAATGTCGGATTTTTCCAGAACACCCTCAAAACTGCAAAAACTACCCCTTTTTAGGGTATTTTTTGCTATTTTGTGGACGTAAAGCTAAGATTATAAATAAATGCAATTTTCAAGAATATTTACGAAGCATTTATATTTATTTAATTAAATGCCAAAATTGGGTCAGGTGGGCTAATTAAAAGGGGTTAAAACTACCCCCGAAATAATAACAAATTAAGAAAAAATAATATGAAAGTATTTTTGTTACTTTTTATTTTTTAATAAAGTATTTAAAAAAATTTTCACTGCAATTTTATTCAGGGGGTGAAAACTACCCCTAAAACGAAAAAATTATAAAAAAGGTTATTAAAGTTTTTTTTTAAGATTTATGTTTTATAATCAAAAAACTAGAATTATTTTTTGTTACAAAAACTGTTTCCTTTCCTCACCACCCCCAGGGAGTGGAAAATACTCTGAAATTGATAAAAAATATACAAAAAAACGTCTTAAAATTTAAGAACTGAATCTAAAAAATTATGGTGCAAATTATGAAACTTTTTGCAATCCATACAATTTTAGAGCGATCTAGTTTCGAACCAATGAGAAAATTTTAAACTTTAAAAAAGTTTATCATTCTCATCAGGGCTAGCCGACTAGATAAACTCTACCAAAAAATGTCAACACTAATGACTATAAACCAAAATTAGGTTACAACTCTAGCGAAGTGTAAAAACAAAAAATTTACATAAACATACATTTAATAAATTCAGGTTTAGTCAATTAATTTCTCTGGTGATCACTGTTTTGTTATACTCTAGACATTCTAGTATTGAATAACAAACTTGTATCGGTGAGAGGAAGATGACTAGTCTTCACTTGTGTCTATTGACACATGATCAACAATTAATTCAGTAAATTATTTGTGATATAACATCACCCCGATGGAAAATCTCCCATCAAGAAGAATATAAGAACTGAATCTAAAAAATTATGGTGCAAATTATGAAACTTTTTGCAATCCATACAATTTTAGAGCGATCTAGTTTCGAACCAATGAGAAAATTTTAAACTTTAAAAAAGTTTATCATTCTCATCAGGGCTAGCCGACTAGATAAACTCTACCAAAAAATGTCAACACTAATGACTATAAACCAAAATTAGGTTACAACTCTAGCGAAGTGTAAAAACAAAAAATTTACATAAACATACATTTAATAAATTGACTAAACCTGAATTTATTAAATGTATGTTTATGTAAATTTTTTGTTTTTACACTTCGCTAGAGTTGTAACCTAATTTTGGTTTATAGTCATTAGTGTTGACATTTTTTGGTAGAGTTTATCTAGTCGGCTAGCCCTGATGAGAATGATAAACTTTTTTAAAGTTTAAAATTTTCTCATTGGTTCGAAACTAGATCGCTCTAAAATTGTATGGATTGCAAAAAGTTTCATAATTTGCACCATAATTTTTTAGATTCAGTTCTTATATTCTTCTTGATGGGAGATTTTCCATCGGGGTGATGTTATATCACAAATAATTTACTGAATTAAGTCTTAAAATTGTCTAGAAAAATAAAAGCTGGTAACTTTTAAAAATGTTTGTGAATTGTTTTAGTAAATTTTGGATAATTTGGTTTTAAATAATGACACAATTACGTTTTTTATGGAATTCTTATTTTTATTTTACAAATTTTATACATCTGAGTTATTATGTGCATTATTTATAGGTTGTGAATCAATTCCCAAAAAGAAATCATAGACTAATTCATTACCAATTTCCTCGTCACTTTCGCTGAAAATTTCTTGTTCTAGAGGAGTAAAATTAATATTATTTCCTTCATTTTCTTCATTTGTTGCAACATCATTTTTTTCATTTATTGGCGAAAAGTTTGTACAACTACTTCCACGGCAGTGAGTACAGGCAGTCGAACATTCTAAGCCTTTCTTTCTGCAACCGCAAGCTTTACCACAACCTGTTTTACAACCACAAATAACAACATTTAATACACTTTGAGGAGCAGCTGGATTATTCATTTTAGTAGGTTGCAAAATGCCTTTGCCATTTCTAGATGATACCTAGCCTGTTTTTCAGATAAGTTTATATCTAATAAAATACGATTTTTTAGAGCTTCAGAATCCTCAGTTTTGTTAGTTGACTTTTCAATAAAGTTAAGAATTTCTGTGGCGAAAGTCGGACTATTTACTTGATAAACAATTTCTTTTTTCGAAGACCTCTTATCAATGAGCTTTGTGCAAATAACGCAACTATTTACATAGTCGAAATGAGCATGCTCGGACCTCAATCTGACCCTTCCTGGTAAATTTTCGGGTTCTTTTTTTCGCTTATTCAAACTAGTTACTGCTTCTGTGGCTCTTACATTTGTATATTTAACTCTACATGAGTTATGAAGAAACTTAGAATCTTCAAAACGATCAAGATAAGCATGAAAATTATCTTCCCTTACTTGAGAAGCATGTTTCAAAGTAGACAGCCCTCTTGAAGTTAATTTATAATATTTTTCAGTGTTTGGACTTTTAAATTTACCATCAAAATAATAACATATGGCACACTTCTGAATTGTGGCCGTATTCTCCATTTTCCTTCTATGCAACGCTGTTTTATTTTTTTTTTAAATTTAGGTATAAGATCCGAAAAATCAAGAAATTTATGCCGTATTTTATTTACCAAATTACAGTAACAATTTCATACATCAAAATCCAAATCCAAATCTGACAAAATGTTTGGTTTAGAAAAGTCAGAATACGATAATTTACTACGATAATTAAATTATTGTAAAAATCAGTCTACTACAAATATTTTTATTTGTTCAATTAAAAAGATTTTACTTTAATTTGAATGAATATTATTAATAAAATTACACGAATAAAGACAAACTGTTTTACATCCTTTGAAAAAACAATTAATAATAATAATTTTAATTTTGAAAAGAAAACTAGATGAAAATTATTTTTTTGAAAACTAGATTAAAAAATTGTACCTAAAATTTTATTAATCTATTGCTAAAAATTTGAAACGAATTTAAAGAAGATTGAATAAAAAGTCACCACATGTTATTTACTTTCTGAACAAGCATTACCAACCTCCAGAAAACACTCAATCAAACCAACAAACAAACAATCCAATTCCATGGTGCGTTTCATTTAAAAATTGCGTATTGACAGTTCAATGCGAATTTCGATTGGGCATTTAATAGAATATTAGAAATATGTTGGGTGAAAAATATATATAAACGAAAAGTTTGAAAAAAATTAATTACTTCTTTTGTATTTTTTTTCCAATTTAATTTTCACCTCCTACAATACTCTTATCTAGGAGTAACAAAATTCTTTCATTTCATTTTTTCTTAATTTGTTATTATTTCGGAGATAGTTTTAACCCCCTTTTATTAGCCCACTTGACCCAATTTTGGCATTTAATTAAATAAATTTAAATGCTTCTTAAATATTCTTGAAAATTGCATTTATTTATAATCTTAGCTTTACGTCCACAAAATAGCAAAAAAATACCCTAAAAAGAGGTAGTTTTTGCAGTTTTGAGGGTGTTCTGGAAAAATCCGACATTAAAATCATAATCAGCGACCCTAAAAACCCCTTCCTATCTATTTTTCTGAAAATTCATTAACTTTCTCCCGAGATATTAAATATTTTTTATTTTTGGCCGAAAAACAAAAAATATGCCACTTTCGGGACAAGTCGGGAAACTAGAAGTTGTTTAAAGTACTTCTGCACACCTTTTTTGACGAATTAAAAAAAGTTTTAAGTTGATCTGAGACTATGGTCAATGATTTTACAAAAAAATTTACTTCCTTTCTTGTATTAATAGTAACTAGGAGGGCCCGGCGTGCTTCGCTACGCTTATAAATAAAGTTTTTGTGTAGACATTTTGTTGACGTAGAAGCAATGATTTCAAAAAGTGGTAATGAGAAATGCTAGCATATAATTTTTAATTTTTCTTTTTAAATATATGATGGAAAATGAATCAGAACTCTAGCTGATCAGTTCGGATATATGAAAAATTAGCGATCAAATAAGTTTTCAAGTAAGCTTATTTGATTTCTTACTTATTCGATTGCTAATTTTTCAGATATCCGAACTGATCAGCTAGAGTTCTGATTATTTTTCATTCATATATTTAAAAAGAAAAATTAAAAATTATATGCTAGCATTTCTCATTACCACTTTTTGAAATCATTGCTTCTACGTCAACAAAATGTCTACACAAAAACTTTATTTATAAGCGTAGCGAAGCACGCCGGGCCCTCCTAGTATCTATTACCAAGAGATGCACCACGCACATCAACAATCATACCTTTATCACGTCGACGATACAAAGGATAACCATTCACAGATTCTTTAGTATTTTCAGAAAAAGGTTTTGGAAAATTCTTACTACATTTACCATCTCTCATACTAACAGGATTTAGAGCACCACATGGTCCAAGCATCATATGACGTTTCACATATTCATGTAATTTAGGAAAAAGAATGGGATCAGAGATTTCAGTACATACAAATTTATGAATCATTTCATTTCCATCAATTCTATCTTCATCTGACAAATTTAACAAACACATCAGCAGTAACATTCTCAGGTCTTTCACAAAATTCATGCATTGATTTAAAAGAACGAACAAATCTCACGCATAAGAAAAACTTCACATACATTGGCATTTCTAAAAATTAAAATGAAGAACAGAACAAAATTATTCACATGCATTCACGTCAGTGTACATAAGAAAACTAAAATATAAAATACAACCAGCATTGCATCATCTGACAAATTTAACAAACACATCAGCAGTAACATTCTCAGGTCTTTCACAAAATTCATGCATTGATTTAAAAGAACGAACAAATCTCACGCATAAGAAAAACTTCACATACATTGGCATTTCTAAAAATTAAAATGAAGAACAGAACAAAATTATTCACATGCATTCACGTCAGTGTACATAAGAAAACTAAAAAATAAAATAAAACTTGTAAATACACTGAAATTTGATTAGAATATTTTTACTAATATACTACGCATATGATACGTTTATTACTACGCACTACCAAAGAATATATAAAAAAGAAAATATACAAAAATAAATTTCATCATTCATAAAATCAACATTATTACGCATATAATCTCTTTTATTCCGACGACTCGATCTAACCTTCCATGTACGAAGACATAAGAAGACTAAAATGAAATTCCATCTACCAAAGAATATATAAAAAAGAAAATATAAAAAAAATAAATAAATTTTTAAGTTTTAAATTTAATTTCGTTTTTGTATGTATGTAAACTTATAATGCATATGTATATAAAAAGTTTTTCGTATATAATAACTTTTTTATTTATGATCCGAAAAATCCCAAAAATCTTTAAAACCTAAGTTACAGTAATATCAGTTAGCACTGAAAATTTGAAATCAATCAAAATTCGAATAAAAAAGCCTTAGCCTCCACAAAATTTTTCGTTAGCGTATTAATATATAAGATTTATTAATTTTATGCGTTTTTTTTTGTCCATTTCAATGGGACTCCAATAGTTTTTTTTAATATTTTAATCGAGACACTGAATGTGCAAACAATATGCGCATGTGCAAACAATATGCGCATAATAAACAAATTTCGTGTTCGCTGGCAAAACAATTCTACTATAGGTCTATTTTATTTTTAATTCTGCTATTTTAACAATAATAATTTCGAAATGTTTAAACTCAAAATCAAAACAAAAACACATACATGGCAGAGATCAGTTTTTCATAACATATAACAACATTTATGTCAAAATAAAATTCACCTAAAATCGTTAACGATAAAAAATTTTAAATTCTTGAACAAGTGGGCGGGATTTGATTTTAACTTTTGTAATGAGAAATTTCCCTAATATGTCATACAAAAATAATTTAATACGAATGCGAAATAAATGTCTTATATTCTTGTTAGTATATTTTCCTGGTGATTTATTCTAGTTATTTTATTAGATTATGTTTTATGATAATCCATTAAATATAAGGTTTGTTTGTAAAGTGTTTTATATACAAACATATTCAAGCATAAGTAGAAAAAACATTCGAAAACATTCTCTTTGAATTTTCACTAAATCGAACTAATTGTTCAAATGGCTAATTATATTTAAATATATGTGTTGGCTTAGGCATTCATATCATGTTAGACAACAAACATCTCTACTATGACACAAAAAAAAAAATTATTTTCCAATTTAAATTTTAATTAAAACTAAACTCAAACAGTAACCCTATTTGAAAGTAAAACAAAAACTTGCAAAAAGGATATATGTACGAAAAAAATAGTTTCCTTATTTTTATTTTGTTCATAATTTATAGTTAAAAACACATTTTCACCTACACAGGATATATGCAACTATAGAACTGTTTACTTTAACGAATTTTTTGTTACCATTAAGATCTTGATAAAGCTTTCAAAGAAAATAACAATTTTTTGGTTTCTTTTATTTTTCCTTTATTTAAGCGTTTATTTTGTGTATGCATATCCTTTTTGTCACGTTTGTCGTAATAGTATTAATAATAAATTTTTAAGTTGTTTTTTATGTTTTTTATAAGTTTATTTATTGTTGATAGTTTTGTATGGAATATCACTGTTTTCATATAATGTCTACTTTAGTCTAATGAATTTGATCTAGAATAAATAGTACACCTAAACAATTACTTTCTGTATCTAAGCTTTAATCTGCTATCGGTCTGTATTTATCAATCTGTGTCTTTGTCGTTTTACCTTTATATCTCTCTTTTCGCGCGCTCGCTTGCTCTTAAAGTTGTTTAATATTTTGCTAACACTGCCTAACTTTTACAATAATTGGTCGACGTTCCTCATAAATCCTATTTGAATTCCCTAGAAACGACTGTAAACTGCTTTATTGTATATTTATATAAAAACTTTAATCAAACATTGACATACACTAAATTGAGTTAAAACAACACAACTACATTGAAATTAACAAATTTTTCGTATGTTAAATTTTCCAAATTGTAAATGTGTCTTTTATTTAAAATTATTTTCTTTTGTTGTTTTTTTCTATCATACATATTTTCCTTTTGAGTAAATGCTTTTTGTGCTTAAAAGTAGGAAAAGTTAAACAAAAAGTTTTGTTAATTTTTTGTTATAACAAAATTTTTTACTCCATCTAGGATATATAATATAAAATTTTATTTTTGATTCGTTTTTTAATAAAGTTTTGATGTACAATACCTGTAACTATATGCAGTAAAAAAAATGACAAAGAATAGGAATAATTTGTAATAATAAGGATTTTTGTTAGCGTTCTTTAACATCAAGAACGATGAAATATTAAATTAATTTAAAGGATGTTGTAATTAATAATAAGTTTCATTTTTTTAAGCTCCAACAAAACCCAGACTGCAAACGATCACGAAATATATATATAAATGGTTTTGATTTTAGCTGGGCTCGGAGATTTTTTCTATACTTTTTGGAGCGGCCCAAGACTGGGCTGTGGACTGTATGATGAGCGATGAAGTTCACGTTTCAATAATAATGGTGAAATTTGACTTGTTGCTTAATTCATTTGTAGTTGATGATAAATTATGTTTCCATGCTAAATTATTTTCAATGCCGAATTAGTTTTCGATGACAACTGATGCATAAACACACGGTGCTTGTAATAGGCTTAAATGCAGCAGCAATAACTACAATATATCCAATGCAATAGTCGGTGCCTATTTTAGGCTTACATGCGACGATAATGGCGACTACGACTTGCGATTCGCCTACCAATATCCAGTGCAATATATTCGATGCCTATTGTAGGCTGACAATGGCGACTAAAATTTGAGATTCGCCTAACAATATCCAGTGCAATATATTCGATGCCTATTGTAGGCTTACATGTGACGACAATGGCGACTAAGATTTTGAGATTCGCCTACCAATATCCAGTGCAATATATTCGATGCCTATGTTGACTGAAAACAATAACGTGATGTGATGACCATGCATCTGAAAATAAATTATATTAAAAATTGATTCACAGAAAAGGCTAGTCGTTTATCAATCCAGGTAATTATGACCACCGAACACTACACCGGCACTCGAAGACGATGAATTTCCCTTAGAGTAACTTGACAATGATTTCAACACACAAGATGGCCGGTGCATGCCAGCATGTGGCTGGTTTCTTAAAATTGTACACGTTGAACACTACCCGCACGTTTATAAACGTCTCAGCAATCAGGAAGTAAACGAACAAGATAATATTTTTAATTTCACAAACAATACAACTTTATTTCTTTTAGCAAAACAATTTTAAATGAATAACAACTAAGGTAGTCTAGAGAAGACCCTTTAGAATAATATCTCAAAATCAGAATGGCAGACATTCTCCAATACAAATTACTATCAATACATATGTTCAATAAGTCTTTTTACTGACAGCAGAGCTACACATTTTCAACACTGCAGTTATTAGTACTTTATTAGTACTAAAACGAAACTGCATTATCGAGTCAAAACGACGACAACTATTGGTGTGGTAAAAATGTGAACTGAACTGACTTCATGATAAATAAAAATGTCAGAATGACATTTTTCAAAACAACAATAATTCTAAAGGTAAACAATAGGTAATATTTTATGCAAATAACATTTCATATTAACACTCTTTTATCATTTCTTACAGCTAAAATTAAATATTTCCAAAGAAGCAGAGATGTCACCGTTGGATTCTACAAAATAAGGTTAGTAAGATTCGTTTTTCGCGGTAGCGAAATCCGAAATTCGACGTCCACGCCGTGCTGCCTGGGTAATGCTGACAGAATTAGGTTGGTGTATTGGAGACAAGCAGAGTAAAAACTGCTTAGTCAATGACGCTACATCACGGCGAATTGGCGCCTTAAAACCAATGTGACTCAAGCGTCTGTTCTCCATGTCAGGGGCGGCTTGGAGCGGGCGTCTGTCTTGAATCAAGCGGCTCGCTATATAAACGTGTAAAAATGTTGTTTCTGGTGACCTTAATATGCAGAACGGACCCATTCACGACAATTTGGGTTGGGCCTAAGGTTAACACCCTAACCCCGGAAAAAAACTCATATGTTAAATTTGGTTATCAAAAAAAGAATAACAGACCCGGACAAAAAAACACAATTTTACCTGGACGTGAAAAAGGACCAGACTACCGAATCGGAACGTGGAACGTGCGCAGCCTGAGCGCTCCTGATGCTCTTATAAGTCTGGAAACAGAGGCTGAGAGGTATAGGATGGATATTATTGCTCTACAAGAAATTAGACAGCCGATAATCGGAAAACAAGATTTAGATAGTCACTCTCTATATTGTAGTGGTCATCCTTCCCGAAGAGAATTTGGTACTGGCTTTCTTGTTGGTGCACGCATACAAGAAGCCGTGATGAAATTCATCCCGGTCAGTGAGAGGATCTGCTACCTACGTGTACGTGGTACATATAACAATATTTCTCTTATTGCCGTGCATGCACCTACTGAAGCTAAGACCGTCGACGAGAAGGATAATTTCTACATAGCACTGGAAGAGGTTATGAAACAAACACCAACACGCGACTTCATTATGGTTCTTGGTGACTTTAATGGACAGGTTGGAAGAGATATCTCTTATGGAAATGTGGTAGGTCCCAACAGCCTGCATTTGAATTCGAATGATAATGGTGAGAGAATGACTGAGTTTGCATTATCAAATAATTTGAGAATTGCCAGTACGTTCTTTCCGCATCGATCGATTCATAAACAGACTTGGGTCTCACCGAATGGAAACACTCGAAATCAAATTGATCACGTTCTAGTAACAGCAGGTTTCTTTTCGAGCGTTCGGGATGTGCGATCCTTTAGAGGTGCATACATCGGAAGTGATCACTTCCTTGTATGTGCAACGATAAGGTTCCACTTCCCAAATCCAGGCATTCCAAAATTCAATCAACGGAAACGTTTTAACATCTCATCATTAAAGAATGCTGAAACAGAAGAGAGATATCAAATCCATATTGCCGAAACATTGGAGAAATCAGAAACCATTAATGGAGACGTCGATAAGTCATGGTATTTGCTCAAAGATGCTGTTTTAAGCGCTGCTGAGGGAATACTTGGACGACCACAGAACCACTCCCAGAAGCCATGGATGGATCAAGCATGCCTTGATGCTATTCAATACAAAAGAGATTGCTATCTGAAGTGTCTACAAGGACGCAACACCAGGTCCACGAAGGAAAACTATAAACTGGCAAGACAAGCCGTTACAAAGCTATGTAGACGAGCGAAGAGAGAATGGTGGAAGAGACAGTGTGAGGAGATTGAAAGCTTCAATAAGGAACATCAATCGCGTAACTTCTTTCAACAGGTTAAAACTTTAAAGAAGGGCCCTCAAACTAGATCAACTGCTATTCAAAATGAAGATGGGGAGCTACAAGTAGACCTTAAAAATATTTTAGATACTTGGGCCGCTTATTTTGAGAATCTTCTCAACTTAAGTGACCAGCTCGTCGGACGACGAGCAAAGCTTATTCGTGCGTCAAAGGTACATGTAGACGAACCCACCAAAGAGGAATTCGATGCGGCGCTGTCAAAACTAAAATGCAATAAAGCACCTGGTATCGACGATATAACATCCGAAATGATTGTACATGGTGGCGAAACTCTATCCTCAAGATTGTTTGAACTTGTTCAAATGATCTGGAGGACTGAAACCATGCCACAGGACTGGAACACAGCTATGCTGATACCAATCCATAAAAAAGGTAATCGCCTACAATGTGCAAACTACAGAGGAATCGCTCTCCTCTGCACAGCATATAAGATCTTTTCCTACATTTTGCTATCCAAAATCAATCCTTTTGCTGAACAACTGTTTGGAGAATATCAGTGTGGCTTCCGGCGGGGCCGAGGTACCACCGATGCACTTTTCTCGATAAGGATAATTTTGGAAAAGTGTCGAGAGTTCAACATACCTGTGCACCAACTTTTCATTGATTTCAGGCAGGCCTACGACTCTCTCGAACGAGAGACTCTATGGTCTGCTCTGGTGTCGATGGGAATTCCTGGTAAACTGGTATCACTATGCAAAATGACAGTACAGAACTCTCAATGCTGTGTACGAGTAGAGAACGAAATATCAAAGTTTTTTAAAGTCGACTCCGGTTTAAGACAAGGTGATGCTATCTCTCCTATACTTTTTAATCTAGCCTTGGAATATGTGTGCCGTCAAAAGAAACTACCGACTAATAACAATATCTTGTCAATAAACTCAGTACAGATGATTGCTTACGCTGATGATGTTGTCATCCTCGGCCGAAGTGAAGCTGTTATGAGTGACACTTTCAAGTCGCTTGAGAGTGGTGCTAGGAAAATTGGTCTGCAAATTAACTACAATAAAACCAAACATATGAATGTTTCAAGAGAGTCTGAGAAGAAAGATTTGATGTGCGGCGATGAACGAATTGAGGGAGTTGAATCTTTTAAATATTTGGGATCAATGCTTGACTCAAACAACAGCATACTTACAGATATTAAAGCTCGAATCGCTGCAGGTAATTCGAACTTTCTACTCAATTAAACCTCTCCTTGGATCACCGTATGTATCAACTAACACCAAGCTCAAGTTATACAAGACATTGATTAGACCGGTTGTGATGTATGGGTCACAAACGTGGACCCTTACACAAAATGACGAATCGCATTTATCTGTATTTGAGCGTAAGATCCTACGCTACATATTTGGTCCACTTAAGACAGACGATGGGGAGTATAGAACCCGGTATAACTTTGAGATCAGAGACCTTCTTGAGGGTCCTGATATAATAGGTTGTATCCGTTCTAATAGGATTGCTTGGTTTGGGCATGTTCTACGAGCCGATTCACAGTCTGGAATGATTAGAAAAATGTACGTTAGTACCCCAGGGAGTGGTAGACCGCGAGGTAGACCACGACTACAATGGGAGACTGACGTTATAAACGACCTTAAAAAAATCGGCTGCCATGGTAATTATGTCGCTGTTGCGAATGACCGTGGTGAATATTCAAAGCTGATTAACCTGGCAACGCTCCTACATGGAGCATGAACGCCTTTAAAAAAAAAAAAAAAAAAAAAGATTCGTTTTTCATTAATTTTTTCCTTCTATTTGTAGGGAACAATATCCAGCGTTAACACTTTTAAATTATACGGTTTCCATTCATATTTTTTCATATTCAGTGTTATAATCAACCGACCACCATAACTAATATTAATCGTGACTGATTTTCTGTCAAATCGTTTTTTTGTTTGTTTGTTTTCCTTTATTTCTCTGAGAGAGAAACCGCTTTGTCTTCCCAAAGACGTGCGTAAATTTTTCATTTGATTCAAAATTGTACAATTATTGCGAGTTCCTTTTAAATCTATAAGAATAAAACCTACCACAAAAAAATAATAGTTTCTCCCTCACAGCTACTATATAAAAAGAAATAAGAAAAATGACAGATTAGGATTTTATTCTAACCAAACATATAAATTTTAATCTTTTATCTATTACAAATAAACTACACAATAATGAAAAGTTGGTCGCCAGCTAGTTTTCATAATATACTTTCAGGATGTATACATAACTTAAATATTTGCACATGGGCATTATAAAATAATAAAATATTCACTATTATGAAATCACTGGAAATAACACAATAAATGTAAAATACTCTCGTAATTATTTTCATTCATTTTATAAAAATTAGCACAACTAAAAATAATAGATTGTACTTTTTGTTTCGTTTTAAATTATTTAATTGTTTTTAATTTATAATTTAATACAATAGTTGGTTGTTGTAAATAAACAGAAATGCAAATGGCGAAATAAGAAATTAAATATGACATATTAGCAAACACGATTTCTTATGTCTCTCTTCATACAATTTTAAAGTTATGTTCTCTCTATATTTATACATACTCTAAGGTTATAATAAATTAACTTGTTACTTCGGTTTGAAAAACCTAAGTATTACATTCTCGATTCAAAAGTGAAAATTGAAACTTATTTTGGCGTTTCTCGACGTTTTAGGACCTACTGATTCTAAAAAAGCAAACAAATCTATGCCTGTCTACACAACCGACGATATTTAGAAATCGGCTTGAGGGATTTCAAAAATGTTTGTTTTTAAAAATATAGGGTAGCTTAATGGTAAAGGACGATGTATTCGATAACTGTACCAGAAGTGTGTCAAAGAAATCGTTAAGTGTGTTAAAACAAGGAAATTTGCATATTTTTTGCTTGAAAAACGCTCATTTTAACTGATAACAAGTACTAACCTTGAATGTAGAGAAACCTTGATGGTCGGCATTGGTATATGAGACCAGGAGCTTGATTATTGTATTATAAGTGCCAAAAAGTACCTGTTATAATATACGTATGGTAACACCAATTATCGAACATAAAACATGAATGTCCCCACTAGATTTTTTGTTACTAAAGTAACAAGTCTTTAGTTTGTTATCATTCATAAGAGTGCATTAGAGGAAGCGAGATAGACATATATCTCTTATAGTGCCATCGCATAATTTGAAAAAGATCAAAACTAATTTCAAGAATATATGGTTTGAACCAATGTTTTTTACGACTTTATAATATATGTCGGCAATTTCATTTAAATCATGTTAAAGTTTATGTTTGATATTGAATAAGTCAAATTAATTTTAAAAATTAATAAGGAAAATATACAATAGTTCTAAGTATTTTCTATAAAAGTAAGTATTCAAATCAATTAAATGTTGATATGTTTTAAATTAAGAAAATTATATATGTAATTCTTTTAGTTTAATTTAATGCCATTTTAGTTTTGCAGATCATATTATTTGATAAAATATTGAATTGTTTAATATTATTATTAATTGTTGTATTAGTGTTTTAATTAGTTCTTTAAGAAATAATATATATTTATATTTATTAATTTATTTACAGTCAATAAAAACTTAAAATTATAAAAATGTATTTTATTTACAAAAATCAATATTTATATAACAAGGTTTCGTTGTGGCTTAGGTTAACCAAGACAAACTGAAGACATGTCTGACCAGATAACCTAAAGACACGTCTTACCAGACAAACCCTAGACTTGTTACACAAGACGAGGTGGGACATTTTGTTCGAGCGGTCTTGGGTTTGTCTTGGTCTTGTTACTATAACGCGTTAATAGTATGTTGCTAGTAAATCTGGTATAACACTTTTACTGGGTCATTTAACGAAGCAGACGAAGACATCACGCATAAGTAATAACATTGAAGATCATCATCCATTTTCTTTATAATATGTATAACATTGTATGAAATTAAATAAATGTATATTGCAAACTAAATGAGAATTACATATTATTATATGGTGTCAGTGTGTAAATAGAAAAAAAATAATAATAAAATAGTTTTATATAAAGAAACTCAAAGAAAACAAAATGGAGGAAAAAAATCGTAAATTAGAAGAACAAATTGCGAATTTAATTAAGCAAATTCCTAAAACTAAAAGTGATCAAATACCTATAAGTGCTATTGCAAACATACCATTACCAAAACCTATTGAATTTAGTGGTGATATATCGACGAATATAAAATTTTTCAAAGCCACATGGGAAAATTACGTGGTAGCGAGTGGTATTGGAAAAAAACCGGAAAATGAAAAAATTGCGATTTTACTTTCTGCTATTGGTGAAGAATGTTTCAAGCATTACCAAAATTTTCCTTTGACGACTGCAGAAAAGGCAACTGCATGTACGGTGATTGAAGCAATAGAGAAATATTTAATACCGGAAAGCAACAAAAGATATGAACGAGAAATGTTTAATATGGCGGAACAAGAATTACATGAGAATATTGACCAATACGTAAACAGGTTGAAAACAATGGTCAAAACCTGCCAATTCAACTTTGATGCTCCACAATGTGGAAAAGATCTTTCTAGTGAATTTTTGTTAGACAAATTATGCATTTCTATTAGAAATGTCAAATTAAGAGAAAATTTATATGATGACAAAAACATAACTCTACAGGACGCAATCAATAAAATAAAATTGAACAAAGTTACACAAAAGCAACTTAAACAACTATCAACCGACAAAGATAAGTATATGAAAACAGAAAATAGTGATATAAATAAAATTCGAACAAATTTTAGGCGAGAAACACGTAGTTCAAGTGGGAATAGACAGCGTACTCGAACAAGATCAACAGATTCAGCATATAGTCAAAATGATAACAACTTATGTAATTATTGTGGTGATCATGGTAAGAAAAAATGTCCTGCGTATGGAAGGAAATGCAAGTTGTGTAAAAAGTACAATCATTTTGCAAATTCCTGTCAATCGAAAAACAGAAGCAGAACATACGTTAAGTCGATTAACTGTAACGAGGAACATGATAATGATGATGATGAAGAATTTGTATATTCTATAAGTGAAAACAAGAACAATAACGACGAAAAAGATGTAGTGCTAGGAATAAATGATAAAAGTGATCAAATTCTAACAGTGATATTAGAATTTTATGCTGAAGATGAGGTTAAAAAAGTCAAATGTCAACTTGATACAGCAGCAACCTGCAATGTAGTTGGGTTTCGTAATTATTGTGATATCATAAATAAGACTAAGCCTATTTTAAAAAAATCATCTACTTAAATCAGAGGATTTGGTAATAAAATGGTTATTCCATTAGGTCGTACAACCTTAAGTATCATCAGAAATGGAAAATGCTATGATTTGACGTTTGAAGTCGTAGAGCAAGATCATACTCCATTAATCTCGTACAAAGATTGTCAGAAAATGAATTTGATAAAAGTGTGCAATAAACTAGAAATGTCGAATAAATTTATCACACAAGCTGAGCAAATAGTACTAGAATATAATGACGTATTCAGCGGAATTGGCAAAATAAATAACGAGGTACATTTAGAGATTGATGATAGTATAAAACCAGTTATGCAAAATCCGAGACGGATTCCACATGCTTTTAGAAAAGATTTTAAAAATGAAATTGATAATTTAGTGAAGCAAGGTATAGTTTCAAAAGTCAATTGTCATACTGATTGGGTCAGTAATGTCGTTTTGGTAAAAGGAGGGGGAAAGATAAGGATTTGTATAGATCCGGTTGATTCAAATAAAGTCCTTAAAAGAACAAATTATCAAATGCCCACTATTGAAGAAATATTGACAGAGTTAAAAAACGCTAAAGTATTTACAACTGTCGATGCAACCAAGGGGTTTTGGCAAATTCCATTAGATTTGGAAAGCAGTTATCTTACAACTTTCTGGACACCATTTGGAAGGTATAAATGGAATAGAGTTCCATTTGGTATCTCTCCTGCACCTGAATTGTATCAAAAGATGCAACACGAAATAGTCGAAGGACTTGATGGTGTAGAAAGTATTTGCGATGATATTTTGGTTTACGGCTGCAGAGAAACGTATGAAGAAGCTATGCAAGATCATAATATTAAGTTCGAAAAATTGTTAGAAAAGCTTCGAAGTGCAAATTTGAAAATCCAAATTAAGTTTATGCAAAAGTGAAGTTAAATTAAGTTAAATTCTTTGGGCATTTATTAACAAACAAAGGCGTTAAGCCAGATCAGTCTAAGATTGACGCCATTACAAGAATGCCGGAACCCACAACTTTTAAACAAGTTCAAACCTTTTTGGGTATGATTATACGTATCTTATGAAGTTTTTACCCCAACTACCTACTCAATGTGAGCCGCTAAGAAACTTGTGCAAAAGCGATAACTTTAAGTGGGAGACACAACATCAAGAATGTTTTGAACAGCCAAAACGTTTGGTAGTACAAACACCTATATTGCAATATTTTGATGAAAATAAAGAAATAGTCTTACAATGTGATAGTTCCAGCACTGGTCTAGGTAGTGTGTTACTGCAAGATGGTAAACCTGTATCGTTTGCATCTCGAACTTTGACAAGCACCGAGAGAAACTATGCACAAATTGAGAAGGAGACTCTTGCAATATTATTTGGATGCATTAGGTTTGAGCAAATATTATTGGTAGATCATTTACAATCCAAAGTGATCATAAACCTTTACAAACAATTTATAAAAAATCTTTGTTAACCGCACCAAAGAGACTGCAACGGATGCTTTTAGCATTACAAAGATATAATTATAAAATAGAATTTGTTCCAGGCACCAAAATGTATATTGCAGATCTTTTTTCCAGATTACATTTGAAAGCAAGTGAACAACTAAACATGAATGAAATTTACAGTATCAGAGCAGAAAAAAATTTTATGTGTGATATTGAGCATATAAATGTGATTGAAAATCTGCCTATTACGGATGAAAGAATTAGAAATATAAAAAAAGCAACCCAGCAAGACATGATGATAAGAAAACTAAGTGAACTAATAATCAATGGGTTTCCAGAAAAAAATGCAGATTTAGAAATTGATTTGCAACCTTTTCATAAATATAGGGAAGAATTGTCAACTCAGAATGGTTTAAATTTTAAAGGTCATCGAATTATTATTCCGAAATCGTTACATCGTGATATGCTAAAGCGATTACATCATTCTCATAGCGAAATAGAGATGAGTTTAAAGTTGGCCAGGGATTCAATGTTTTGGCCTGCAGGATTAACAGATCAATTAAAACAAGAAATTGACAACTGCATGTCATGCAAACAGAATTCAAAAAATCAACAAAGGCAACCTATGATGTCTACAACAGTTCCAATTTTACCATTTGAAATAGTCAGTATGGATGTTTTTGAAATAAATATTAAAAAGCGAAATGACGATATAAGAAAAGTTAAATATCTATTAACTGTTGATCATTATTCTGATTTTTTTGAAGTGGATGAAATAACAAGTTTAAAATTGAGCGAAGTTATAAAATGTTGTAAAAGAAATTTTGCTAGACACGGGATACCTTAACTTGTTATATCCGACAATGCTACTAATTTTATCAACCTAGATTTTATAAAATTTGCAAACAAATGTGAATTCAAAATATCAACAACATCGCCATACCATCCTCAAGGAAACGGTAAAATTGAATGAACGCTGAAAATAATTAAAAATATAATGAAGAGAGTGAGTGTCAATGGTGAAGATGTATATAAGGCTTTATTAATGTGGCGTAATACACCAAATAAATTGAACAGTAGTCCAGCACAACGTTTGTATTCGAGAAGGACTCGATGTAGCATTCTATACATAAATAACCAGTTAAAGCCAGAAGTACAAAATGAGGTTAGTAAGCAGTTAAGCACATTATTGAAAATAAAGAAAAATCGAAGTATTACTTTGATAGAGCAACAAGAAAGGTCAGACAACTAGAAATCGGTGAACCAGTTTTTGTCAAACTTAAAGGAAGACAAAGTCCGTGGAAAGATGCCAAAGTATCGGAACGCATTAATGATCGTTCCTATGTAGTAAAAACTGATGCTGATCACACATATAGGAGAAACAGAATACATACACATAATTCCACAACGCTCGAATCATTTAGAAAATGCGGAGAATAATGTTATTCAACCGACTTTAGAATACTTTGATGCTACTGAGGATAACAATAAGTCTACTTCAATAGATAATACCGTTGTTGACGATTCTAGTCAACCATCCAATAGCGCCTACAATAAAGAAAATAAATGTGTTCGATTTAATGAACCTCTGGTGATTGAATCACAAGTAAGATCGAAGCGAAATATCAAACCACCGTCACATCTCAAAGACTATCAACTTAAATAAATTTAGAAAAAAAAATATATAAAAAATACATATACATATGGTAACACCAATTATCGAACATAAAATATGAATGTCATTCAACGAAGTAGACGAAGACATCACGCATAAGTATAATAACATTGAAGATCATCATCCATTTTCTTTATAATATGTATAACATTGAATGAAATTAAATAAATGTATATTGCAAACTAAATTAGAATAACATGTTATTATAGTACCGTTAAGTGTGTCAAAAGAATGATTTTCATTTATTGTTAAAAAAACAGGAAAATATCAAGTTGTTGCATATTAAAGTTGAAAATATCAAGTTGTTGCATGCCGTTTTGTAACAAAAATTGCAATTATTAGGGAGATGTTTCTTAATAAATTTTTTGTGCGATTCCTGATTCCAGATATTTAAAGACTTCTGAATAACAGGAACAGTTGGAAAATGTGTTTCAAATTTTCTGATTTTGTGATAATTTTTAAATATATTTAGAATTTTCGGAAAAAACTTTTAAATATTGGATTTTATTATAATTTTTGGAATGTTTTTGGAATTTTGAAAAAAGTATCAAATTTTAATTTTGTAAAAAAATTTTTTTTCTTGTACTTTTACTAACATGTTTTTGTTTAATAAACATCACTGCCCAAAACTAAATTAACAATGTAATAACCTCATAAAAGACTTTTGCCAAAAACTATACAAAAATCCTTAACCAAAAAACCGAAGTCTTGATATATCTCAGAGCCTTGAGATTTCAGCCCCTTCATATTTTTTTTTTGTCTTGTCATCTATTTAATCCACTTGTCTCATCCAAAAAACAGCAAATTGATTGATGATATAATTCATAATTTTTCAGTAAAACTTAATTTCCGTTTTACAAAAATTTCTTTTATTGAACTGTCAACACGAGTACATAAAGCAAATTTGATTAACCCGTTTTTGTACACATATAAAAATTTTTTATAAAATCAACTCCTTTGAAACTTAAATGATTTTGATAGGGTCACGAATCAAGATATCACTTTGAGTCAAAATTTTCTTGTTGATGTCATATCAATCGAGATAAATTAACATAAAGGGGATCAAATTTTTAATCTCATAATTCAATTGGTTTCGATTCTGTTTGAAAATTATACTTTTATGATATTTTTATTAAAAATTCATAAGAGTTTTATTAACTAAATAAATTGTTTGAATTTGATTTAAATTTAAAGGGAAATGGAACAGTTTTTGGCAGAATAAATTAAAAAAATTTATTTTGATTTTGATGTCGAATATGAAGCTTGGACTTAAGGGCAGGACTTTTTAAAGTCGGGCTATCGATCTTATTCTTTTAAAAGCTTAGAACAGCTTTCTTACGATATAGGAGAACAGGTAATCTATTTTAGCCCATCCAACATTAAATGTTAAGCTGGATATTCTATTATGCATGACAGAATAAAGATAAACTATTTGTGTAAATTGTTTTAATTTTTCTATGAGTAATTATTAGCCGTATATGGGCACCAATTTTTCTCTTGTCCTAAATATATGCAGAAGAGTTAACATTTATGTTGCTATCGGATATGCACATGAAAGTGCTAAATGTTTGAAGAATTATACAGAAATAATTCAATGATTTTGTTGAGAGCTGCGCTGTTGCTTCTCGTTTCTGCAATATTTTTATGCGTATCCTAAATTTTAAATCAATGTTAATGACAATGATCAACCTTTCTTATGTTGAATTAAATAACTAGATTTGGATCAATGATTCACTCGGAAACAAAATTGCAGTAAAACCTAAGTTAATTATTTTGGTGAGTTTATGAAAGTGTGAGCCATTTGTTAGTTTTATATTTAATTGAAAGAAAATAAACATATCATGAGCGAATATAAAATATTTACTTTATTCGTGTTCAATTCAAGAGATTTGGATATTTTTTGAAGTCTTTAGCCGCGTTATGCAATTTTGTATGAGGTGAAATTTATATATTCGCGTTACCATTTTTATTATGCATTTTTGAAGAACAAAAAAATATTTGTTTATAATATAAGTTTTAGCTTTGAAATTGTCATCGCCTCAACGGCGTAATCGATAGCGTGTCTGTCCAAGGATTCGAGCCGGGGACTGACGAGGGTAGGTTCGAATCCCATCCGAAACACCAAAAATTTGAATTGGAGTTTTTTTCAGAGAAACTTCAAACCATACCTTTAAATTGAAAAAATTCCAATTACTTACTTCTTTACATACTTGAGTTTAATTGATCTCAAACATCCAAAATTATAAATATGTATTAATGTTCAATCTGTTTATAGAACCATGATTATATATTCTTTTTGAATTTTTACACAAGATTTTATTAATAAATTTAATTGTTTTTAATTCATTCTGGAATTCTAATTGATTCATTGGAATAGTAAGCAATCTTACAAATGAATAATAAGCAAACATATTTTGAGAATACGGATCATGTGAGCTAGAGTTAATTGTAATATCGGTTGTAGTAGGTTTTCTATAAATTTTTAAACTCAAAATTATTTTTATTCCTTGATATGGTCAAATTCAAAAATTTTAACAAATTGTCTTTTTAAATTTCAAGGGTACATTGTATCTTTTTGTTAATTTTGTTCAAATAATTTTTGAAAATTTCAATTTACCGAAAAGTTCCATTAAGTAATAAAAATATTTCATCAACATAACTTGAATACGAAATAACTAAATTTTGATATTTATTAGAATTAGACAGAATAAATTTGTTTTCAAAATAGTTATTTTATAGTAATAGTTATGTACAGGGTGAGTTTTTTAAAAAAATGCCAGGCTTTTATCTCGAGAACCATTCTAGATGGGACAAAATAACCTAAGGTGATATTTGTTAAGGGTCGAGGGGGACGTCTAGTGGTAATATTGAATGATCTTGAACTCATAAGTATTGAACTCATAAGTATTGGAGATATTTGCTAAAGTAGGGTTTTTTAAAATTAGAATCCATATATTTAAGGGTCTTTTTAGATTAAGTAAAGCAAACTACACACTTTTTGCCTACAAAATTTTTTTGTAAAGTGTACGATTTTGTAGATATGATGAAAATTGATTTGGACTAAAGCAAACGTGTCTTCGCAATAAATTAAAAAAAAACAACGAAAATCAATTTCACGCAGTAGACTGCGATGCAATAATATTTAAATTAATGAATGATTTTCATTGTTTTTTTTTAATTTATCGAAATTTTATTTTTTTTCTGAAGACTTTAGCGAAGACACGTTTGCTTTAATGCAAATCAATGTTAATCGTTTCTACTAAATCGTACACTTTACAAAAAAATGTTGTAAGCATAAAGTGTGTAGTTTGATTTACTTAATTTAAAAAAAACCTTAAATGTATAGGTTCTAATATAAAAAAAAACCTACTTTGGCATATAATTCCAATACTTATGAGTTTCAAGGTCATTCAATATTACCACTAGACGTCCCCCTCAACCCTTAACAAATATCACTTTGGGTTATTTTGTCCCATCTAGCATCGTTCTCGAGATAAAAGCCTGTCATTTTTTAAAAAACGCACCCTGTATATCCACTTAATGGCGAACCCAAGTCCTTCTTCCTGATTAAAAATCTATTGAAAATCAATATACTGGAGATATACTATATTGGAGAAATATAATTCATAATAGTCTGTTTGCTATTTGCTGGTAAACATTTATTGAATAATAGATCATTCGAAAATTCCGGCAGTGAAGACAGACTCTTAAAAATTAGAGACAGTCCAATATATGAGGAATATATATTGAGGTCCACCACACCAAAAATTATATTCTGGTTGCTTAGTTTACTCTGTTGTGAACGTGAAAATAGTAAGTCAATTACTTAGCAATTAGTTTATATTAAAATTTGTTTGCAAAATATATTATTTTTACAATCTTTCAGTAAAGCAATTAAAAAATATGGAGGGGCTGAAATCTCAAGCTCTGACATATCAAGACTTCGGTCTGGGTTAAAGATTTTGATATAGTTTTCGGCAAAAAACTTTTATGAGGACATGGTTTTTAGTTTTGGGCAGCGATGTACATCAAACATAACTCTTTGTTAAAGTACAAGTATTTTTTATCTCTGTTTAAAAATTTCTTACAAAACTAACACGAAACATCAATACGTTGCCGGAAAATTATAATCAAAATTCCAAAAATATTGTTAAATAAAATAAAATCAAACTTTTTCAAAATGCCAAAAATATTCCAAATATTAGAATAAAATCAAATATTTAAATATTTTCTAAATTCCAATAATATTTCAAAAATTCTTAAAAATACAAACTTTTTCCAAAATTCTAAAAATATTTCAAAAATTCTTACAAAATCAAAAATTAAAACTTTTGCTGAAATTCTAAAAATATTGTAAAAATTATTACAAAATCAAAAATACAAACTTTTTCAAAATTCCAAAAATATTTCAAAAAATATTGTAAAAATTAAATAAAGTCAAACTTTTTCAGAATTCCAAAAATATTCCAAAAATTAGAATAAAATCAAATATTTAAATTTTTTCTAAATTCCAACATTTTAAAAATTCTTAAAAATTCAAACTTTTTCCAAAATTCTAAAAATATTGCAAAAATTATTACAAAATCAAAAATTGAAAATTTTTTCAAAATTCCAAAAATTATAATAATATCAAAAATTAAAAAATTTTTCAAAATTCTAAAAATATTTCAAAAATTCTTACAAAATCAAAAATTAAAACTTTTTCCGATATTCTAAAAATATTGCAAAAATTATTACAAAATCAATAATACAAACTTTTTCAAAATTCCAAAAATTTTTCAAAAACTATAACAAATTCAAAAACTTCCATGTCTAATTTCATTTTAGATTACATTTACGTCATAAAAACAGCTACATTTTCTTCCAAAAAATTGGCTAAAAAATAAATGAAATCATTTTTTGACACACTTGACATTATTTTTTGACAAACTTATAATGCCATAATTCTCTATAATAATAATAAAATATCATGTCATACAAACTATTAATTTTATTGTTTTCTAAAAAAAATGGATAAAAAATAAATAAAAACTTTTCTTTTGACACACTTGACAACATTTTTTGACAAACTTATAATCCATAATTCTCAATAATAATAATAAAATTTCATTTCAAAGAAACAATTTTATTTTTTTCCAAAAAAGGGTAAAAAACTAAATAAAAATCTTTTGACACACTTGACAACATTTTTTTGACAACCTCATAATGCCATAATTCTCAATAATAATAATAAAACTTCATTTCAAACAAACAATTAATTTTATTTTTTTTTCCAAAAAATTAGGTAAAAAAATAAATAAAAATCTTTCTTTTGACACACTTGACAACATTTTTTTGACAAACTTATAATCCATAATTCTCAATAATAATAATAAAATTTTATTTCAAAAAAACAATTTTATTTTTTTCCAAAAAAAAAGGGTAAAAAACTAAATAAAAATCTTTTGACACACTTGACAACATTTTTTTGACAACCTCATAATGCAATAATTCTCAATAATAATAATAAAACTTCATTTCAAACAAACAATTAATTTTATTTTTTTTTTCCAAAAAATTAGGTAAAAAAATAAATAAAAATCTTTCTTTTGACACACTTGACAAAATTTTTTTGACAAACTTATAATGCAATAATCTAGTTTTTGATCTTACATACCAATCCCGACCATCAAGATTTCTCCAAATTTAATGTTCCTACTCGTAATCACTTAAAATGAACGTTTTTTAAGCCAAAAATATGAAAATTTGCTATTTTTGACACACATAATGATTTTTTTGACACACTTCCGGTACAGTTATCGAACACAGCGTCCTTTCGGACCTGTCCCTTGTGAATACCTATTTTTAGAAAAAAAAATTTTTGAAATCCCTCCAGCGGTTTTCCCTGCAGCGTAGGTAATGACGGCCGGCCGGCCGGCAGACAGACATACATTTTTTTTTTTTTTGCTTTTTTAGAATCAGGAGGTCCTAAAACATCGAGAAATGTCAAAAAAAGTGGGGGTAAGAATTTCACTTTGAGCTCATGAATGTAATACTTAGGTCTTTCAGACCGAAGTAATAAAAAATTAAAGTTGTTCAAAATTGTATCCTGTTTAAGAAAAATATAAATTCTATATCACGAAAAGTGGTTCAATAACTTTTGTTGTTGATAAAACAAGAAGATCCACAAGAAGACCTTGGCAAGCTGTTGCTTTCTGTGGCCTAGATTATAAGGTGTATAAAGCCCGAGGTGTGTGCAACAAGTCTTGTTTGTTGTTTAACAAGTTTTGTTTGTCTGGATTTAAGTTTCGTACGCTGGTTCTCACCAGACCATTACAAAGTACTTACCATCGGTAAGGATAAGATGACGTCTTTCAATCTTAAATTTGGGATAACCTTCACACTGTCCGTTCCTTATTATAGTAAATTCAACAAAGTTCTAGCTGACTCCTGAAAATTCTTATGAATTGTGAAATATGCCACACATTTATTTGTTAGGCTTCAAAACAACTGTTGAACACCTTATTCAGTGTTTCGTTTGTATGGTGCCATTTTTGAGCTCTCTGGGCCTTGTGCTACATACTCCCTATTACTAAGATCATTCGAACACACTCAAAAAAATTTGCCCGGTAAGATTCACAAAATCGTTTTGTAAAAGTGCTAACAAAATTTTTTTGTGAATGCTAAACTTGATACAAAATTTTGTATAGTCTATTTGACTTTTTTAAATCTGAAAAAAAAAATTGTAAACTAACCAATTGTTTTTGTGATTTGGATTACGAATGTACAAAATCATAAATATTTCTAGATACAAATTTTTTTCATTCTTTTAACAAAAATATTGTTAAGGTTTATGTTGATTTTTTAAATTTTAAATCATATCTCACTTATCCCTAACAAAATAAAATTCAATTGTACAAAATTTTGTAAAATTTTGTCAACAGAAAAATGACATTCTACAATTTTTATTGTCAAACTTAATACGAATATTGTCGATTTTTTTTAAACTTTACAAAGAGACTTATGCAATTTAAAAAAACAAACACATTTTTTACAAAAAAAAACTTTGCTTTTACAAATGATTCTATAAGTTTTCATAAATTGAAATTATGTATAACCAAAATTGGTATTAAACAATTTCAGTTTCAATTTGGTTGTCTAAGTAAAAATTGGCAGATATTTTTTAAAATTGTGATTTTTAGCAATGTCTATTCATGATAAATAGTGATAGTGAAAAAACATATATGATAAATTAAGAAGACGTACTCTATGCACAGGTGAGAAATTTTACATATTTCGATATTAATAGGCCACTTACCGATTGCGTAGATATTGGAATTGACTCTTAGAGATAATGAATGAACTGAATTGGATCAGATCTATAGCATATTTCAAAACCTACGCAATCGGTGACAGCCAGCATAAAGTAAAAAGATATCACAACTTTTTCATTGTTTTTTTAGATGCTGAAATTGATTTTACAGTGCTACCTCAGTTGGAAAGCTTAGGCTATGATAATATAACGGCGGCGTATTAATATGTTTTAAATTTGGATTTTTAAATGATGTATATATTTGAAAATAAAAATATATCATAAAAAAATATAATAAAAATTATAAGATAATAAGAAAATATCAAGACTTCGGTCTGGGTAAAGGATTTTGATATAGTTTTCGGCAAAAAACTTTCACGAGGACATGGTTTTTAGTTTTGGGCAGCGATGTATATCAAACATAACTCCTTGTTAAAGTACAAGTATTTTTTATATCTGTTTAAAAATTTATTACAAAACTAACACGAAATATCAATACGTTGCCGGAAAATTATAATCAAAATTCCAAAAATATGTTACATTAAATAAAATCAAACTTTTTCAAAAATATTCCAAAAACTAGAATGAAATCAAATATTTAAACTTTTTTCAAATTCCGATAATTTCCAAAAATTCTTAAAAATTCAAGCTTTTCCAAAATTCTAAACATATTGCAAAAATTATTACAAAATCAAAAATTCAAACTTTTTTCAAAATTATAATAAAATCAAAAATTTAAAATTTTTCAAAATTCTAAAAATATTCCAAAAATTCTTACAAAATCAAAAAATGAAACATTTTTCAAATTTCTAAATATAAATATAAAATTAAAAAATTCTATTTTTTTCAAAATTCTAAAAATATTGCAAAAATTATAACAAAATCAAAAATTGAAACCTTTTTCAAAATTCCAAAAATCAGAATGAAATCATGTATTAAAACTTTTTCTAAATTCCAATAATAATCCAAAAATTCTAAAATATTCAAACTTTTTCCCAAAATTCTAAAAATATTGCAAAAATTATTACAAATCAAAAATTGAAAATTTTTTCAAAATTCCAAATATTATAATAAAATCAAAAATTAAAATTTTTTAAAATTCTAAGAATGTTCCAAAAATTCTTACGAAATCAAAAAATTAAAACTTTTTCCGAAATTCTAAAAATATTGCAAAAATTATTACAAAATCAAAAATACAAACTTTTTCAAAATTCCAAAAATATTTCAAAAACTATAACAAATTCAAAAATTTCCTTGCTCAATTTCATTTTCAATTACATTTACGTCTAAAAACAACCATATTTTTTTTCCAAAAAAGTGGCTAAAAAATAAATGAAATCATTTTTTGACACACTTGACAACATTTTTTTGACAAACTTATAATGTTATAATTCTCAATAATAATAATAAAATTTCATTTAAACAAACAATTTTATTTTTTCCAAAAAATTGGGTAAAAATAAATAAAAATCTCTCTTTTGACACACTTGAGAACATTTTTTTGACAAACTTATAATGCCATAATTCTCAATAATAATAATAAAATTTCATTTAAACAAACAATTAACTTTATTTTTTTTCCAAAAAATTAGGTAAAAAAATAAATAAAAATCTCTCTTTTGACACACTTGACAACATTTTTTTGACAAACTTATAATGCAATAATCTAGTTTTTGATCTCACATACCAATCCTTACCGTCAAGATCTCTCCAAATTTAATGTTCCTACTCGTAATCACTTAAAATAAACGTTTTTTAAGCCAAAAAAATGAAAATTGGCTATTTTTGACACACATAATGATTTTTTTGACACACTTCCGGTACAGTTATCGAACACAGCGTCCTTTCGGACCTGTCAGTAAACCTATTTTTAGAAATAAAAATTTTTGAAATCCCTCCAGCGGTTTTCCCTGCAGCGTAGGTAATGACGGCGACCGGACAGCCGGCAGACAGACATACATTTTTTTTATGCTTTTTTAGAATCAGGAGGTCCTAAAACGTCGAGAAATGTCAAAAAAAGTGGGGGTAAGAATTTGACTTTGAGCTCATGAATGTAATACTTAGGTCTTTCAGACCGAAGTAATATCAAATATAACTCTTTGTTAACGTACAAGTATTTTTTATATCTGTTTAAAAACTTATTACAAAACTAACACGAAATATCAATACGTTGCCGGAAAATTATAATCCAAATCCAAAAATTTTGTTAAATTAAATAAAATCAAACTTTTTCAAAATTCCAAAAATATTCCAAAAACTAGAATGAAATCAAATATTTAAACTTTTTCTAAATTCCGATAATATTCCAAAAATTCTTAAAAATTCAAACTTTTCCAAAATTCTAAAAATATTGCAAAAATTATTACAAAATCAAAAATTAAAACTTTTTTCAAAATTATAATAAAATCAAAAATTTAAAATTTTTCAAAATTCTAAAAATATTCCAAAAATTCTTACAAAATCAAAATATGAAGCTTTTTTCAAAATTCTAAATATATGTCTATATAAAATTCAAAAATTCTATTTTTTTTCCAAATTCTAAAAATATTGCAAAAATTATAACAAAATCAAAAATTGAAACCTTTTTCAAAATTCCAAAAATATTCCAAAAATTAGAATGAAATCAAATATTGAAACTTTTTTTAAATTCCAATAATAATCCAAAAATTCTTAAAAATGCAAACTTTTTCCAAAATTCTAAAAATATTGCAAAAATTATTACAAAATCAAAAGTTGAAAATTTTTCCAAAATTCCAAAAATTATAATAAAATCAAAAATTAAAAATTTTTCAAAATTCTTAAAATATTCCAAAAATTCTTACGAAATCAAAAATTAAAACTTTTTCAGAAATTCTAAAAATAATGCAAAAATTATTACAAAATCAAAAATACAAACTTTTTCAAAATTCCAAAAATATTTCAAAAACTATAACAAATTCAAAAATGTCCATGTCCAATTTCATTTTCAATTATATTTACTACATAAAAACAGCTACATTTTTTTTCCAAAAAATTGGCTAAAAAATAAATGAAATTATTTTTTGACACACTTGACAACATTTTTTTGACAAACTTATAATGCAATAATCTAGATTTTAGTCTCACATACCAATCCCGACCATCAAGATTTCTCCAAATTCAATGTTTCTACTCGTAATCACTTAAAATGAACGTTTTTTAATCAAAAAATACGCAAATTTCCTTGTTTTGACACACTTGACGATTTTTTTGACACACTTCCGGTACAGTTATCAAACACATCGTCCTTTCGGCTCTTCCCATTGAGTAAACCTATTTTTAGAAAAAAAAAATTTTTGAAATCCGTTCAGCGGTTTTCTAGATTTCGTCGGTTGTGACGGACGGCCGGCCGGCCGGCAGACAGACACACATTTTTTTTTTTGCTTTTTTAGAATCAGTAGGTCCTAAAACGTCGAGAAATGCCAAAAAAAGTGGGGGTAAGAATTTCATTTTGAGCTCATGAATGTAATACTTAGGTCTTTCAGACCGAAGTAATAAAAATAAAATAAATGTTAGCAAAAAATTGTGTTTTATTTATTAACGAAGAACTAATATATATGAATGACTGTTTTACAAAAAAAATATTAAATTCATAAATGTCTTTTGTTGACCAAATAAAAAATTTGTTATTTTTCTAAAACTTTTGTGAAAACAAAAATTAATTTTGAGGATTTTACAAAACATTTAATATAATCAAAAATGTTTCGGGCATTTTTACAATTTAATTTATAAAGCTTACAATCTTTTGCTGGATGTTAGTAAAAGAATTTGTAGTGTTTACAAATAATTTTTTGTATATCTACAATATTTATTGTAAAAATGTAAATTTAACAAAAATTTTGTGTGTTGTAAATTTATAAAAAAATTGAAGAACGTATGTAGAATTTTGTTAGTTTCACTTAGTTTTTTTTGAGTGCATGTAGTTCTATTAGGAAACTTATGAAACTCAGTTCTATTAGTAAACTAGGTTCTACTTGGAAAGTCAGTTTCCAGAAAAAGAGCATGCATCTGCTGTGGATGTATAATATCGTTTCTCACACTCCTGTGCAGCCTTGGTGACACCTTCGTTGTAGTGATATTATCTCAATGTTGTAAAATTAATTACAGTTCTTTTGATTGCTTGATTGCATAATTTTGTCCTCATTTTCGGCCTGATTGTTTCTATGAAGAAATCAACACTTCTGATCTAAATCGTACATATTTTGCTACATCAAATATCGCCATTCTGTTGTTTTACATTAGCATTACCGTCTTCCCCCGAACATAAGAACCGGTTTTTCTATTCGGGAAACAAAATATTAGTCTAATTTTAATTTTGGTCAAATAATAAACAGATTGGTCAAATAATAATGTGGAAGAAATGATTCTTCGTAATGTGGAAATAAAAACATATTACATTCTTTTAAAAGTCATTAATTAAAATTATTTAAAAAAAACACGGTCAACGAATTACCTTATAAATATATACACAAATGATTAAAACAAAAATTTTAGATCAATCATTTGCATAGACACTACAACAAACAACCATAAACCTAAATTTTTATTCTGTAAATAATTTTCTATTTCACCAAAACAACAATCATCAAAATCTGAATAAGAAAAGAAAATGAGTCTTCTATCAGGAGTCTTCTATCAAAATAAGCTGCAAATGGATTTTTTTTTTATAGAAGACTCCTGATAGAAGAATGTCCAAACGTTTAACGCAACCTTTTTGTTTATTTTTTGGAAGTCGCATTAGAAGTTTCACTTCAAAGAACCGATTCTTCTAAATGAATAGAACCCCCACCCGTTCTTCTATTCGATCAAAAGAACCAGTTCTTATGTTTGGAAGAAGACGATAACAAAGCTTGTTTGAACGCTATGATGGTTGTTACAAGTTAATTTCTAGGACAAATTCTACAGGAATGAACATTTACGATTCTAAACTTCTGAACAAGGGCTTTTTCCTTATTTGTGCTATCTAGTTCTAACATAATTGACCGTTGCTGCGACAAAAAAGATTCATTTGAAAGTCTTCAATTTTGTATATACTATGATAACCGAAAAATGCCAACCATCAGCTCCGAGACATTCTGTCTTACTCTGGTTACTGGTAACAAATGTAGGTGTCTTTATAACGTTGAATATATATAGGTTTTCTGCTATAATATATTCTAACAACAACTGTTCTCGGCGGTTTGTGCCCGGACTACCTCATGTCTCAATATGAGCATTTGCGTCACAACTGATAATCAGATTGCACATTTTTGAGCGGTATTTGTATTCCGTGTCCTGCAATTTTTTTTATTCATTGTTAGGCATGTTTAGTGGTGATGTATAGCCGAGTGTGTTAACGCACTAGTCTTACATTGTTAGGGTCGACGGTTCGAATCCAGCCAAATCCAATATGGATTTTCTGGATGAGAATTACAGAGCCGATTTAGATGTTAAGTATAGGTGTTGGGTAGTTCATTAGTTAGTTTAAGCGAGGAATTTTAGATACGGGATTGCTGATTGGCGATTGCAGATTATATGTAGCGATGTATAGCCGAGTGTGTTAACGCACTAGTCTTACATTGTTAGGGTCGACGGTTCAAATCCAGTCAAATCCAATATGGATTTTCTGGATGAGAATTGAGAATTACAGAGCCGATTAAGATGTTAAGTATTGGTGTTGGGTAGTTCATAAGTTAGTTTAAGCGAGGAATTTTAGATACGGGATTGCTGATTGGCGATTGCAGATTATATGTTTAAAGTGATTGTCCTTGTGATTGTTTCGTAAAAGTAGTAGTTAGATACGATTTGCCAGGTGTCTGTAACCGGGTCGTTCACTCCTAACTTATAATTACCTACCTATCCTTACCTATTGTTAGATGTAAAACGGCTGAAGGAAGTAGCCCGGCCGTAATCCGGGAGTCTCGCCTAGTGCGAGGTCCTACAGTCCAATCAATCAATCAATCAATCATTGTTAGGCATGTTTAGTGTTAATTATATCAGATTAAAAATTAACATCTCTGAACGTCCTAAGATACGGCATGCTAACTATGGTTTGAGAATATAAATCAAGTTTCTTTAAGAAATTTATTAACGTTGGTTTTAAAATTTTGAGGATTAAAGTTGTCAGGAAATATACCCACGCAGGTAAGTCATTGCAGAGATGAGAGTGTTGGAAAAATCACGTTGGAAAGCGATAGTTCTACACCTTGTTATTTGAACCGTATAAAATGATGAGCTGCTACCGCTGCTCTTGTATTGTGCGCGCGGCTTGCAGATTCAGGTAAAATCTATGCTGCAAGGCGAAATTTCACTGCCCTGATGATTTTTTACAAGCACATTATGGATGAACGGGCAGCCGCGAAAATTAAATCGATTTTACCTGAGTCTGCAAACCCCTCGCTAATAAGGCTAATGTTAGATTGCTAGAACTACTCCTTGCAGACTTTCCTTAATTATAGTAGTAATTTGATTGAAAGAAAAATCGAGAAAAAAATTAATCATATCGCAAGCTCATTGTGAAAGTGGGTAGTGTACCATAATAATTTTACGTAAGTTTCTGAGGTTTTTAACTATGCGTAAAGCCAAAGGTTCCTGTGCAACTGTAAAATCTACTTGTTCAATGAACATTTCCACCATCAGTGAACGTTTATCAACACTTATTGCTGGCCTTGTGTTAGAGATCGAAAGAGAAAGGTGATTCTGCCTTTTAAAATATTAGCGTAAAGATTGTGATTCCATGCAGCCTGAAATGTTTGCTCGCACCTGACTATACGTACATCTTACATTCGTTTACGGTAGAACAGTCGGAGCGACTATGATAAAAGTGCGGCTCCTAAATTAATTTTTTTCCTAATAAGCTTGATAAAACACGAGACAAATTTTCTACTAAAAATTTTGGACCCTCTTGGTTCACGAGATATAATAGGGCATTTGAAAAAAAACTAAGGCAAATAACTATTTAACACTGCCCAACCAACGATAAGTGGTCCACCTCCTAAATTTAGTTTTTTTGTTACTAAGCTATATTTGCCGCATTTCTCATTGCCAACCTTTACATCACGTTTAATGTTGATATAAAAAATCCTCAAAACAATATTATATCACAAAAATCACAACTTCTAAAAATTTTATTGTTTCAACATCTAACGAACACAGTGTATCCAATCCTAATCACCTTTTTATCTCAAACCTAAAAAAAACTCACTCAAATTCAAACTCGCACTTCAAAAGAATAACAAACCAAAACAAATCTATAAAAAATAAAAATAAAATTTGTTATTTCTTTCCTTGTTTCTGAGATACGGAGATACATCAAATTTCAGTCTGTTTTTAACTGCAGGCGCGTTCGGTATCACTGAAAGTGATTGATAATTTTTATCACATTCGAATTTTTATTTTTTTCGTGTTTAAATTTTAAAAGTGGATTAATATTTTTTTCACTCAATCACAAGCTATAATTCGTTTTTTTTTTTGTGTAGAAATAAAAAAAAGATCTGTTGGTGGTTGATTACTACAATCACACATATAGTAAATATAAATAGTGAAAAAAGTGAAATTTGTTTTGGTTTCTATCTATTAGTATTTCAAGTTTTGTTCCGATAAAATATTATTTGTTATCATTAAATTGTTTGTGATAAGAGATAAACCAAAAGGTAAAAATTATAAAAAAAAAATTGATATCTCTTATCTTCGAACAATAATTTCTCATTTCGGTGTGAAAAATTAAATCTAGAAAAAAAGTAATTAAATAAAAAAAAAAGGAAAATGAAAATGAAAATTTAAAATGAAAATCAATTGAAGTAAAAGAAAAGTTTGGTAAATCATAAAAGATTTTTTTTTTTTTCAATTATAAATAATTGAATTTGTGGGTTTGTGTTTCGATTGATTATTTGTTTTTAAATAAAACAAAAGTTTAAGAAATAGCAAGAAGCAGGATTAATTTTTGGATAATCATGAAGCGGTTTTTGACAGTGATTTTATTAATTTCTGGTAAAGTTTTTGTTTTAAAATTTTTATTTATGATTTGGAGTGGATGAATGAAAATGTTAATTAGGTTTTGTTTTCTTTTGTCGTTCGAATGGATACGGTTGAATGATTGGACATAATTGTTGTATGGAATTACAATTGTATTGTGAAGATAAAAATTTGTTTACATTTATTTTAGCTGACGGTATTAATTACGTGAATTAAAGTAAATGTTTGAATAGTGGAATGTGTGTTGTTTTTGCAAATCAAATAGGATGTTTAAAACCGGTATTGACAAAAAACACCCACCCCGAGCCTTTTTCTCCTGTTCAATTCGCTTGGAGCAATTGCTCCAATAGTTTGGTTTTCATTCGTCCAAGATAGATAGAAACTGTAAATGGGATCGTTATTGGGTGGTCTGACTCAATTATTTTTTGTTTATAAAATTTGTTCTGAACACCAGAAAATATAAAAAGATTAAACATTAAACATTAAACATTTATTTAAATATTCCTCAACAAGTTCTTAGTTCAAGAGGTTAAGTGTTCAACTTATGTAATTAATAATTAAAAGGCAATAAAATATTTTTGTTTTGATCTTAAGAAGGAAAAAAATCAACATTATCCACATTTAAATTTATTTTTGTAAATATAATCAAAAATAGTTAGGGGTTTGAATTGTAAGAACCATATAACAAGTTGTATGATTTATCGTTTTTGGAATAATTAGATTTCTATTCTTTTAATAGATGTACATATTTTGTTTTATCTGTTGGTTTCTATAAAAAACGAAGTATGTATGTAGTATTTATTACTTTAGATATTGCTTATAAATATAGAAAACACTTGATGTGAACACTCAAAAAAAATTCTTTAATCTTATAAATTTTTTAACAAAAAAATTATTGTTAAAACTACATTTTTTAAAGAAAATGATAAACAAATTGTTACAATTACAATTAATTTTTGGTTTTTACAAATATTTTGTTTGGAAATTTACAAAAATATTGTTTCTTTTACAAAAAAATTGTAAAATTTCAGAAGTTTATTTTTGTATTTAAATAAATAACAAATTAAACATTTTTAAGGACATAATGACACATATACTGAATGTTATAAACTAAACATCTACTATCCATATGACCCTTTTTTGTTCTATTTAATGAATGGGTAACGATAATATATACCAAACAAAACACATACAATCTTAATAATAAATCATTTCGACCACCGTGCATATCCTCATAATAAACGTGAAAATGTTTTTTTAAATAATTAATAATGTTCGTAATTAAAATGTTCAACACAATAAAGTGAATATTCACTATTATTTTAGTGGAAAATTATACAATTAATAAAACTTAATTAATTAAATTTTCTTTGTGCTCTTTTACTTGGTATAAAGTTTGTAATTGAAATAATCATGAAGATTAATTAAATTGGTTTTTGTAATGGTTTGGCTGCTACAATAATTGACTATTTAAAAAGAATTAAATGTAAAGTTTTTACTGAATGTTTTGATCTTTTGTTCACATACTTTGAAGGATTTATTTAATGGTTATGAGATTTTTTTAAAATTGTTCAAACGTGATATTAACGGGGATTAGGAATTGCATATGTAACTCTTTGGTTAAGAGAATCACAATTAATTTGCTTAAGGTGACAGAGACCGAAGTTCAGAGGCCTAAGGTTTCAGTTTCCTTATATTTTTAAGTTGTTGGTTCATGTATGTTAATTTAGTTGCATCGTTTGTCCTTCGTTTTTTCTTACCATTGCAGTTGTGCTGTTATTAGACGTTTTACCTAAAAAAAGTTATACCTAATATGACTATTTTTTCTAATGCTATTTTTGCAGCTTGGTTGTGTTATTTAGTAATCACTACGGAAGTCAGTTTTTTTAGTAAATTTGTCGCGGACTTCTTCAATAATTCTGGCAAGCTATCACTACTTTTAGTCGAAGGATAAATTTAACTTTTTCTCTAGTGCAATTATCAGTACTAATTTTTTGCGAACATTTCGAAGGCAAGTTGATTGATAATATCTCGAGGCCGTAGGCCTATCACTGGTGGATGGGAATTCGTTTAGAAAACTTTTTTCCATTTTAGATTTCTTTATATTTTTGAAAAAAAAAAAACAACCAGAAAAATATTATAAATGGCAAACACAATATCTTCACTATGAAAATTATTTTGCTGTTAAAAAATTGGATCAGTGAAGAAATATTATTTTAAGACTTTTATTAATTTATAATTCTATTAATTCATATTTTTTTTAAAAGAAATGAAATATTCGAGATAATCTACCGTGATAATCGCCCTATTACTTGTATAATTAAAATGTGATTGATCAACTTGAATGATGCTATTATAGTTTCGAAAATTTCGTTAAGTTAAATTCAAATGAAAATAAAGCAAAAAATTTTCACAAATATTTATTTATATTTTTTTTTAAATTAATATATATATTTTTAATTAAAAATTTCTTCAAATTTTTATTTATTTAAGCTGCCATAACAGTTTTTTAATAGAATTTCCCTCGACCAGCGATAAATAATTTTTGGGAAATTCCTGCAAGCATTTAACATTGATAATAGCTCCTTCGGTCTACCAATTTACATGTTTTTGGTATTATTGCCGCCCTTCAACAATTACCACTGATCATTTTTTTTACATTTCTGATTTTTCTCGGGATAAATTAAAACTTTTTTCAAAATTCCAAAAATTATAATAAAATCGAAAATTTAAAATTTTTCAAAATTCATATAATTATATATATATATATATATATATATATATATATATATATATATATATATAAATATGTAGGATGATTAATAATGAGCAAAATAATTAATTAATGAATTTATTGAAAATAAAGTCTAATTGAATGAACACGTCTTTTCTCCTTTACAAAATATTAACGACTACTATAATTTTGAATCAACACGTTTTAGTACTATTTTTCGGGTTGCTGATTTTCTTCAATTCCCACATTCGGCCATACCTGACGTTCTTCAGTCCCTGATAGTAAATCATCATCACTAACATTGTACATTTTCATGAAATCTGCTGAAGACGATGTAATTTTTGGACCATCACCGGTCCCTACTTTCGCAACTTCATACCGGTTGGAACCATTAACCTGCAATACTTTATACGGACCGAAATACTTTTGTTTAATTTTTAAACCAGATCCAAATTGCGTTCTTTTTATAGCAACTATATCTCCAACTTATTATGATTTTTACGATTTTCATTTTGTATACGCATTATATTGACTTTTGCAATTTGCCTAATATCATCGCGGTCTCTATTAAACAATTCCACTGCTTCTTGTTCAATCATCTTCAATATATTAGCATCTTGACGATTTTTCATTTTAACACCAACCATAACTTCAAATGGTGTCATTGCAATACTTCGTTGATATGTACTATTCATACTTCTCTGTACTTTATCAACATGGCGATACCACTTATCAGGGTCTTTTAAAGATAACTTTGTTAAAATTGATATAATAATTTGGTGTATCCTCTCGACTTGACCATTACCTCTTGGGATACCCGTCGTTATAGTAATGTTTTCTATACCTTCTTCCTGACAGTAATTTTGAAATTCTGTTGATGTGTATGCCGTTCCTTTATCAGTTACTATCCGCCGTGGGTTTCCAAATATTTTTTGTTGCAACGTTAACTTTTCTATGACTTCTTTTGTATTTGTTGTTTTCGTCGGATAAAGCCAACAAAATTTTGAAAAGCCATCTATCACTACGAATTTTCCTCTTTTCTTTTCAGATAATGGGAATGTAATAATTTCCATGTAATAATTTCCATTAATTGATTCAGTCATTTTTTTAACACCAAAATGTCCCTCTTCATGAACTTTTCTAATAATATCAGTATACATATGAGATGGCAAAACAATTACATTCTTTCCATTTAAAGATTTCATCAATATTTCATTTTCTAATACATAATCTTTATAAGGTTCTTTCATCAAAATTTCTTTAATAATTTTCAAACGTTCTCTTTATTTTGATTTTCCTTCATAAAAGTTTTTATGCTGTCTTCAACCATAGCAACAGGGTTGCGACTTAGAGCGTCTACATGCTTAAGGCGATCACCAGATCGATGTTCAATTATGTAGTCATATTCTTCCAGGTACATGACCCATCTTGCAATTTTCGGAGATAATTCTTTCTTCTTCAAAGTCTTCTCAAATGCGGAACAATCAGTAACTAATTTAAACTTTTTTCCTAATAAGTATATTCTAAATTTTTCAACAGCTTTGATAATAGCCAAGGCTTCTAAATGATACGAATGGTAGCGTTTCTCAGTATCGCTCGTTTTACAACTCATAAAATATACCGGATGTAAATATTTTTCATTTTCATGTCGTTGCAGTAGAACAGCTCCATATCCTTCTTGACAAGCATCTGTGTGCACTTCGGTTATGGCTTCTTGATCATATATGCGAAGAGTTGGCTCAGATATCAAAATGCGTTTCAATGTCTCTAACCCTATTTTCTGTTCAATGCCAAATTGGAAAACTGCTTCTTTCTTTAAAATATCTTATAAAGGCCTAGCTATTTTTGCATATCCCCTAACAAACTTACGGAAACAGCCCGTTAACCCCAAAAAACTTTGTAGACTTTTCTTTGAATTCGGTATTGGAAAATGTTTAACAGCTTTTATCTATGCTGAAGATGGTTGGACATTTCCATTTTGAATACGATAACCCAAAAATTCAACATTGTTTTTCAAGAATTGACATTTTTTCCAGTTAACTTCAATTCCATGTGCTGCGGCTACTTCTAATGTTGTTTTTAATTTTGAAAAAGCATCTTCTTCATCAACTCCAGGAATTATAATATCATCCATATAAACCATTATGATCTTCCGTCTGATAAGATCATTGAATACCATTGCAACAAATCTTAGAAAGTAGCTTGGACTTACACTTAATCGAAACGGCGTCTTAATGAATTCGTATTGATTATTAGGTGTTACGAATGATGTGTATTTTCGGCTTTCTTCAGCAAATGGTACATGGAAAAAACCGTTCTTTAAATCTAAAGTTGAAAATACTTTAGCATGCGTCAACCCATCTACTAAATCTTCCATCAGAGGCATAGGGAAGCAATCACGCACAATTCGTTTATTTAATTGACGATAATCAATACAAATTCTATGGGTACCATCCTTTTTTGGGGCTATTACAACTGGACTGGCAAATTCACTTTTGCTAGGACGAATTATGCCTTCTCTCAACCACACGTTAATTTGTTGATCCAAAATGTCTTTCTCTTTTGGTGCTAATCTACGTGGTCTTAATGATATTGGTTCTTTGGAAGATAATACAATTCTGGTTTCAACTGGGGTTTCAATGTTTTTCCGGAACGTAGTTCTGTATGAGATCATAAACTTTTTCTTTATACGTAGGTGGAACATCTACGTATACTTCATCAACGTAGTCAATCATTAAAACTTCAACTTTTTCTATTTCATTTGTAATTTCTTCATTTTCTTCTTGTAATTTTCTGATGACAACTTTACTATTTCGAACAATTAATTCTACATGTCTTAATAAATCATGTCCAATAATCATCTCTGATGACATGCTTGTCAATGGCATAACAAAAATTGTGGATTTAAAAAGGTTACCTTGGATTAATAAATCAACCATAATTACTCCATCTGGTTTTGTCTCTTTATTTCCCAAACCTATGAATGTTTTAGTTGTTGCATCTATATTTATATTTCTCAACCGATTATATGCATCTTGTCGGATAAGATTATAATCACTACCGGTATCTATAAGTGCTGAACAACAAACTCCATTAATTAACACTGGGACATACATCGAATTTACACCAATTGCACAACTTATTCTGGTTGATGACTCATGTTCTGTCTTCGTTGGACATTTAGAAGCTATGTGCCCAAACTCACTACACTTGAAACACTTCGGCCCTTTATCCTTTTCTACAAAATTTTTTACATCATGATCAGGTGAACCGCAATTAAAACAATTCTTCGGTTTTCTTTTTAAGTTAATAACTTTTGGAACTTCTTTGCGACTGGAAGTATTTTTACTTGATGTTTTTTCTTTCATCTTATCATACAATTCAAACTTCCTTTTTAACTCAGATAAATCTTGTGCACCATATAAAATTGTTTTATTACATTCTTCGTCCATAATACCATCTACTATGTATTGAATAAGAGTCTCATCTTCCACTTCACCTTGGGCTGCGATTTCTTGCATTGCATAAATATGTTGGCGGCTGTTTCACTTACTTTTCGTTTCCTTTTAAATAGTTGCGAATGAACGGTAGCACTATTAACTTTTTTTCGGAATTCTATTCCTAATCTATCTTTTAGAATTGTCCATGAAATAATTCCCTTTTCGAATGTAATAAATTGCTTCGCTGACCCTTTCAACATCCTTTTACCATATATTAGCTTTTGCATCTCATTCCATTTCAATAATTTACTAATGTCTTCAAAATCTGTAATCCATTTATCAACTAATAAATTATCGTCTCCTGTGAAATGATTCAAACTATCTTCCACATCTTTTAATGTAAAATTGCTCATTGTCCGAGAAATTTCAATTACTGGTTCTTCTTCTTCACTTTCAATAGATAAACTATCATCTTCTGCATTATTGTTTCTTGTATCATTATTCATTTGGATTTCGTTACTTGGTATGTTTATCACTGAATCTAATAAATATTTTTTTAGCCGTTTAGTTAGTTCATTTTTATTACCGGTTTTCTTCAATTTAAATTTACTTAATTCAGTTTTTAATTCTTTCATCGACATTGAATTCAAATTCTCGATTTCTTCTAAAATGGCTTCACTCATTTTGTGAAATATTTATAACTGTCAATTTGAATTTTTTGTATAACAAATCTACTTTATCGACAGTGACTTTGATTTTCTTTGGTTTAATGGCGACTACTTTTGTTTTTTTTATATTGAAACAATTTAGCTAACTTTTACAACTTTTACAACTTTTAACAACATAAAACGACTTACAAAATTGCTTTTTATGATTTGTAAATTGTTTCAACAACTTTCAACAACTTTTAGCGACTTTCAACGATTTCTTTTTTCTTCTACAACTTCGCCATTTACCACTTCTTGTTTTTTCAATTTCAGCTTTATTTATTCAAATCCATATAAATTTTATCCCGGTGTTGACCCCCCAATTTGTGGGATGATTAATAATGAGCAAAATAATTAATTAATGAATTTATTGAAAATAAAGTCTAATTGAATGAACACGTCTTTTCTCCTTTACAAAATATTAACGACTACTATAATTTTGAATCAACACGTTTTAGTACTATTTTCCGGGTTGCTGATTTTCTTCAATTCCCACATATATATATATATATATATATATATATATATATATATATATATATATATATATATATATATATATATATATATATATATATATATATATATATATATATATATATATATATATATATATATATATATATATATATATATATATATATATATATATATATATATATATATATATATATATATATATGTATATATATATAAAATTCAAAAATTCTAAATTTTTCAAAATTCTAAAAATATTGCAAAAATTATAACAAAATCAAAAATCGAAACTTTTTTCAAAATTCCAAAAATATTCCAAAAATTAGAATGAAATCAAATATTTAAACTTTTTCTAAATCTCAATAATAATCCAAAGATTCTTTAAAATTCAACGTTTTTCCAAAATTACAAAAATATTGCAAAATTTATTACAAAATCAAAAATTGAAAATTTTTTCAAAAGTCCAAAAATCATAATAAAATCAAAAATTAAAAATTTTTCAAAATTCTAAAAATATTCCATAAATTCTTACAAAATCAAAAATTAAAACTTTTTCCGAAATTCTAAAAATCTTGCAAAAATTATTACAAAATCAAAAATACAAACTTTTTCAAAATTCCAAAAATATTTCAAAAACTATAACAAATTCAAAAATTTTCATGTCCAATTTCATTTTCAATTACATTTACGTCATAAAAACAGCTACATTTTTTTCCAAAAAAATTGGCTAAAAAAATAAATGAAATCATTTTTTGGCACGTTTGACATTATTTTTTTGACAAATATTCTCAATAATAATAATAAAATTTCATGTCATACAAACTATTAATTTTATTTTTTTCTAAAAAAATTGGGTAAAAAATAAATAAAAACCTTACTTTTGACGCACTTGACAACATTTTTTTGACAAACTTATAATGCAATAATCTAGTTTTTGATCTCACATACCAATCCCTAACATCAAGATTTCTCCAAATTTAATGTTCCTACTCGTAATCACTTAAAATGAACGTTTTTGAAGCCAAAAATATGAAAATTTGCTATTTTTGACACACATAATGATTTTTTCGACACACTTCCGGTACATTTATCGAACACAGCGTCCTTTCGGACCTGTCCCTTGAGTATACCTATTTTTAGAAAAAATTTTTGAAATCCCTCCAGCGGTTTTCCCTGCAGCGTAGGTAATGACGGCCGGCCGACCTACAGACAGACATACATTTGTTTTTTGCGTTTTTAGAATCAGTAGGTCCTAAAACGTCGAGAAATGCCAAATAACTGGGGGTAAGAATTTCACTTTGAGCTCATGAATGTAATACTTAGGTCTTTCAGACCGAAGTAATAATCCAAACAAAGGTGAAAACAATGCGGCATCTCGAATTTATTTGTTCCAAAAATTGATTATTCACAAAGTGGCGGAACGGGTTATTCTAATTGTATATCAAACATTTCGAATTCAGAAACCTCTTTATCGTCACCTTCATAAGCATTTACGTGTAACTACATTTTCAAAAAATTTGTAGGAAGCGAAAGAAACGTTTTTCTAAAATCTAAGCAACCTTGATCTAAAGCAACCTAATCAAAATAAAATATATTTTGTTTTTATTTATTGATAATAAATTTTATTTTCAAGGTTGCATAGAATTGCAAGGTTGTATAGATTCGCAACGTTTTCTTCCCTTCTTCCCAATTTTTTGAAAATGTAGTTACAAATAAATGCTTTAGAGCTACGATATTGTGCTTTTCCCATCTTGCATGTAAAGTGTAAATCAATGTTTTCTGCCCTTGGTATTTTATATATATATATATATATATATATCTTTGATTTTGTATTTAATTATCATTTATTATAAGATCCAATTTTTACTATCACATACAGCACCGCTTAACGGATGCTAACTACAAATTGCATTACAACCATTATCCTACTTGGTTGATATCCACAAAAAATTATTATCTGATAACTTATGGTATTACTTAAATTATCACTATCAAAAAAAAATATCATTTACAAATTAAACTTTTTCTTTAACAAAACTTACAAGGTGATTAGTTTTACTATCAAAAAAATTATTATCATCTCAATCTATTGATATCCAAAAAATATGTTAATCTATTTTTCAACATTTAATTTTTAACAGACAAAACCAAATTTCCGTACGATTGCCGGCTTTCCTTTCGCCATAAAAATTGTTTCCAGCCACATGATCTCAAAATACCCAAACAAGTTTTTTTTGATTAAAATAATCGCAACAGAGCTTACGTTTTCCAATTGTTGTTCTTACAATTATACAGCATGTCATCCAAATAAATTACTTTTATGTGTTAAATATTTTAAACAAAAATGTATCCCATTATATGTTTGTCGGAAACATTTGGTATCCTCATGTATGAACAAATTCTTTTGACACACAAATGGTTGACAGGACGGTCTGAAAAACTCAGAAACTGCGCATCGCAAAATTCTAAAAAAATTCTTTCAAATGACACCCCACTCGCTTTGGTCAAAAGGTTTGGTTTTTTTCACCCTTATCCACTCCCATCCCTTTAAAGCACAGAAATATAATTATTTAAGGTTTCGTTATAACTTTCGTTCGGAGTTTATTTAACTTCCTGTCTGTGCATTTTAACAAATTTTTCTGTCAATTAAGCTAGAAATCCTAGGAGGCACCAGCTTTTTGTTGCATTTTTTTGACAATAATTCAAAAACAATGCATTGCAAAATTAAAAAAAAAATAACAATGTTTCTAAAATAAAGTGCTCTTTCAAATGACACCCCTCTTGACCTGGTTTTAAACTACCTTTTCACTCCCACACCCTTAATAGATATAATTATGAGTATTTGACTCTTTTCTATATTTTCCATTAAAAGCTTACTAATTTTCTATCATTTCAAATATTCTCCAGATTTAGCCCCTAGCGACTTTTTCCTGTTTTCAGATCTCAAGAGAATGCTTGCTGGAAAGAAATTTAAGTCCAATGATGAAGTAATCGCTGAAACTGAGGCCTATTTTGACGAGAAAGAGAAATCATACTATAAAAGTGGTATAGAAAAGTTGGAAAATCGCTATACTCGTTGTATCGCCCTCGAAGGCAACTATGTTGAATAAAAAAATCGAGTTTTGTCAAAATGTTGTTTTTTTCTTACTTATCCTACGGACTTATTGAATGACCTGTTATTTTAAGATTTCCGATCAAGTTAATCGAGGCAATAAAACTTAAAGAAAACGTTCAAAGAAAACATTCAAAATTATACAAAAAATGGTGGAGTACAAAATTCCAAAATATATTTTTAAGAAATACTGAAGGGGAACCCTTTCACATGATACCCTAGTCGTCTCGTAAAAAATGAATTTTCTGTAAAACAAACAAAAACAACTTTATTTATTTTTTACCCCGTCATCTTGTTTGGATACGTTAGTTTTATAGGCACCTCAAATTTTAGGTTCATAGGATTAATGGTTTACGAGATAATCGATATAGGGTTCGATGTAACGGAACACATATAAACGGAACACTGGAAATATGAAGGGGCTGAAATCTCAAGACTTTGAGATATCAAGACTTCGGTCTATGTTAAAGGTTTTCATATAGTTTGTTATGGTGAAATGCGTCCAAGCAAGTAAAAATAAAACAAACCATAACATTTTTAGTGGGTATACATAGTTGATGGAAACATTAAAAAACTGATCGTTTCTTTTATCGTTGAAATCGACCTTTATGTTTTAATCAATTATAAATACTCGACTCCACCCATGAACTTTCTCTTATTGGACTATTTTTGACAGTGGTTGCAAGTATTGTGATTTGTGTCATTTTTATATAGCTATTTTAATATGGAATCTTCTTTGTAATAATTAGTAAAATACTTGTAATAATTTCGAAACACTATCTAACTCTGATTCGGAGCCAGATGTAATCTTGCCACTTTGGATGACTTGGACTTTTACTAACAAATTAACTCTATTAGATCAATAACAAAAAAATTATAAAATAAACATTTCACTCATTCAGATTATAGAAATATTTATATATAATATGATTATAAAAAAATAAAACATAAAAAGAACTGACTTGTATAACTTGTTGTAGAATGATGATCAGCCAACGAAATCCAACTTCCCAACTTTTTTACTGAATGCTTTGTCAGCGCTGTCTCCTACTTCAATGATTTCCTCTAAATGTTTCCATTTCTCTTAAACTACTTTATACAGCTTAACTCCAAGTTAGTTAGGAATAATTTATGTGTAGGTTTTCCAACATTTATTGCTTTTAGTAAGTTTAACTTAATATACAGCTTGACTTCAATTTTATTAGAAATAATTTATGCTTAGATTTTCCAACATTTTAATTTAATATGTTCAAAGGTTACAAACATTCACTATTTTGTAGTTAAAAGGATTTTAATTTCCAAATTATGTTTTTTTGTTTTCTATTCAATTCATTCATTATTGTTTTTAGGGTTCCGTTTTTTATACGGAACACTATTGGTGAAAGTACAACGTGTTTTTCACATTATTTCGATTATCTCGTGAACCATTAATCCGATGAACTTAAAATTTGAGGTGCTTATAAAACTAACTTATCCACACAAGATGGCGGGTTAAAAAATAAATAAAGTTGTGTTCGTTTGTTTTAAGGAGGTACGATGTAAAGCCTTTGAAAACATACATTTTTTTAGCGAGACGAGTAGGGTATTATATGAAAGGGCTTCATTTCAGCATTTTTTAAAAATATATTTTGGAATTTTACACCTCACCATTTTTTGTATAATTTTGAAAAATGACGTTTTCGGGATGTTTTATTGCCCTGATTAACTCCGACCCTACTTCATCGAAAATCTTGAAATATATTTGGAATGATAGAAAATTGAGGAGGTTTTTAATGAAAAATATAGGAAAGTGGCAGACACTCATAACTATATTTATTAAAGGGGTGGGAATGTTAAGGGGTAAAAACATCATTTAAAACCAGGTCATGTGGGGTGTCATTTGAAAGAGCACTTAATTTTAGAAATATTGCCATTTTTTTTAGAATTTTGCAATGCATGGTTTTTGAATTATTATCAATAAAGTGACACAAAAAGTTAGTCCCCCCCCTTGCATTTCGAGCCTAATTAACAGAAAAATTTGAAAAAATTCACAGAGACAGGAAGTTTGATAAACTCTGAACGAAAAATATAGCGAACCCTCAAATAAATATATTTTTGTGTTTTTAAGGGATTGGGGTGGGGAAGGGTGAAAAAAAACTTTTTTGACCCAAGCGAGTGGGGTGTCATTTGAAAGAGGACCGAATTTCAGACACTTTGCAATTTTTTTTAGAATTTTGTGGTACACAGTTTTTGAGTTATTCTAAAAAATGTGCACATTCCAGACCGTTCCCCCCCCCCTACGTTTCGACACTGATTGCCAGAAAAAATTGAAAAAATTCATAGAGACAGGAAATTGGCTATATTTTGAACGAAAATTATAGCGAACTCTCAAATAATTATATTTCTGTGTGTTTAGGGGACGGGTGTAAAGAGGGTAAAAAAAAACTTTTTTTGACCCAAGCGAGTGGGGTGTCATTTGAAAGAACACCAAATTTCCAAAACATTGCAATTTTTTTTAGAATTTTCCGGTACACCGTTTTTGAGTTATTTTAAAAAATGTGCAAGTTCCTGACCGTTCCCCCCCCCCCCTACGTTTCGACACTGATTGACAGAAAAAATTGAAAAAATTCATAGAGACAGGAAATTGGCTATATTTTGAACGAAAATTATAGCGAACTCTCAAATAATTATATTTCTGTGTGTTTAGGGGACGGGTGTAAAGGGGGTAAAAAAAAACTTTTTTTGACCCAAACGAGTGGGATATCATTTGAAAGAGCACCAAATTTCCAAAATATTGCAATTTTTTTTGGAATTTTGCGGTACACAGTTTTGGAGTTATTCTAAGAAATGTACAAATTCCAGACCTCCCCCCCTACGTTTCGACACTGATTGACAGAAAAAATTGAAAAAAATTCATGGAGACAGGAAGTTTGCTATATTTTGAACGAAAATTATAGCGAACGCTCAAATAATTATATTTCTGTGTGTTTAGGGGATAGGTGTGGGGAGTGCAAAAAAACTTTTTTTGGAACCAAACGAATGGGGTGTCATTTGAAAGAACACTTAATTTAAGAAACATTGCAACATTTTTTAGAATTCTGCGATGCACAGTTTTTTAGTTATTGATGAAAAAAAAGTTATTTTAAGTGTATGTATACCACCCTATATTTCTACGCTGATTTATAGAACAAATATTCCCAATTTAGACCGTTAAAATACTGGTTAAATCTTTCTTTAGCTAACATAAACAGCTATGGATAAGATTTAACCTCAAGTAACATTTTTGATCAATGTAGATGTGATTGACATTTACTATAGACGTTTACGATTAAACATTTATTCTGTTATGCGTCCATAGTCTGGCGATATAAAGACTTTACAACATAACTTTATGTCATTTATTTTTGATATTGTGTTCTTTTACATTCACGGAACCCTTGGCGAGCGAATTTTATTCGCACTTGTCCGACTTTTTTTTTAAATAAAACTCAAACATTTAAACCATTTCTGACTTTGACAGTAATTAAACAAAATTAAATTTTTGTTAGATATGATAAAAATAAAACATTTGTTTATTAAACTATTTATTACTGTTACCACATAATTTCAATTGTTTGCAAAACTATTTTAAATAACGTTTAACAAGCTTATTTATTTCAACTTTTTGACTACTAATTTGCAAGCCGACCAAAAATGGAATGCCCATCAGAGAAAATTTAATTTTTATTCGCTTGAAAATCAAACATCGAGTGCCTGCCAGCCAGCCGGCAGATAGAAAAACATTTTTGTGGGCTTTTCAAAATCAGCATAGATCCTAAAACGTCGGGAAATGGCCAAAAATGAAGGGAGGAGGGTAAGACTTTCACTCGAGAATGTAATACTTAGGGTTTTCAAACTGCAGTTATAGTGCATAAATGTTGCCTTTTAAACGACAACATGACATCTTCAGAGTTTTAAGAGCAGAACTTAAACAACTGCAAAACCTTAACTATCATTTTTTTTAAGAATCGGGCAGAAAACGTGGTTTTTGGAAATTTTTTTGATTCAATATTGTGATTTTGGTATCAATCGATCGGGCTTGGCCGTCTCCCAAAAACTTTATGAGATTGGGGTGGTAGGACCCACACCCACCCCGCTTTTAGTTTTAGCATATAAAAATCTATATAAAATAAATTTATTCAGACCGGCGCAACTTTTGAGTCCCAAAGTTGATTTGCACCCCCACCCCAACCAACCCCGTGGGTGGGGTTGACACATTAAATGAGTAAAATATGTCATGGGGGGTATCGTTAGAATCAGAATTTTCAGAACAAATTTTCAGAACAATCAGAACAAATACAATCTCTTATACTACCACCTGGTCGGTGACATAACCAATTTTTACTCTCAAGGGGGTACAATTATCGTAGAAAAAATATTTATGGTGTCGATTTCAATATAATCGGGGATGCTGAGTTCAATGATGATGATAAAAATGGGGGTCGGACTCGGGGTAGTCCAAAAAGGGGTGGAGGTTGAGGGTTGGTTATAAAAAATATCGAAATCTTCATCATAATAAAAATTGTGGTCGGACTCAGGGTAGCCCAATAATAGGTGGAGGTTGAGGGGTCGGTTATACAAAGTATCGAAATTATTGTCATTAGTGTTGGTTTTTACATAATCGAGGATGTTGAGTTCAATGGTGATGGTAAAAATGTTAACCGGACTCAGGGTAGTTCAATAATGGGTGGGGGTTGGGGTCGGTTATAAAAAATATCGAAATTATCGTCATCATTATCAATTTTAACATAATCGAGGATGCTGCGTTCAATTATGATAATAAAAATTGGGGCCGGACTCAGAGTAGTCCAATAATAGGTGGGAGTTGGGGGGGTCAGTTACACAAAGTGTCGAAATTATTGACATTACTATCGATTTTTACATAACGAGGATGCTGAGTTCAATTGTGATTGTAAAAATGTTGACCGGACTCAGTTTAGTTCAATAAGGGGTGAGGGTTGGGGGTCTATTGAAATTTGATTATATTGAAATCGACACCAAACATGACATGCAAAATAAATATTTTTTCTACGATAAGGGTACCACTCCCCCTCGGGAGTAAAAAATGGTTATGTCACCAACCAGGGGGTAGTATAGGGGATTGTATTTGTTATGAAATTCTGATTCTAACGATACCCCACATGACATATTTTACTGCAGACACCATTGGGCTTCTCATTCCAAAATGCTCCTGTGAAAGTACATTTTACTGATTCGACTATAGACATTATTTTGTATTGATTTCAATTTACTATCTTTTATTTTTATTCGTTGAATATTTTAGCATCAATTTACTATTCAACGTGCGTCCAAATTTTATGTATTGTCATTTTTCAGTGAGGTGCAATTCTTCAAATAATAAAAAACTATTTATAAATGAAGTCCACAATGTGCTCCGCCAGTTTATTTGGGCTACTAAAACAGAACTATGGTACTAAAATTATTAAAGCTAATTAAGATATACAGAGAACCATTTAACTTGGCAAAACCAAATATCTTCCAAACAACGCAATTTTGAAAAAAAATCTCCAAATAAAAATTGAATGTTTTTGGATAGGCTTCATAATGTTATTATTTATTTTTTATTAAGATGAAGATTCCAGATCTTAAATTAAAATCATTAAAATCATTAAAATTGAGACCTATTTCTGTTAGTCATTCGTTTAGAGACTACCGATGACCTAGAGAACCCAAACTTATTAAGGAGTCTAGGCATAGAGTAAATTTTGATATAAGAACTGAATCTAAAAAATTATGGTGCAAATTATGAAACTTTTTGCAATCCATACAATTTTAGAGCGATCTAGTTTCGAACCAATGAGAAAATTTTTAAACTTTAAAAAAGTAAATTTTGATTTCGTTGTATTTTAAATTATTTCCGCCATTTTGTTTTCATGGCCGCCATATTTAACTTTTGCATTTGTAGAGCTATCACAATAATTTTTCCACTGTTGTATTTTTCGAGCTGTGTGCATATATTCAGATATTCTTATATTCGACTGCAGCGCCGCCCTGGTGGCAGATTATTGAAATGGTCATAACTTTCTTGTTCGTAGGCTAATTCGAAAAATTCCATCGCTACAGTTCATTTTTGTTATTTTTGCACGTTTTCAGATATTTTCGTATTTGATTGAAGCGCCGCCCTGGTGGTAGTTTTCTGAAACGGTCATAACTTTCTTGTTCGTAGCCAAATTAGAAAAATTCTTTCGCTATAGTTCATTTTTGTTCTTTGTGCACGTTTTCAGATATTTTCGTATTTGATTGGAGCGCCGCCCTGGTGGTAGTTTTCTGAAATGGTCATAACTTTCTTGTTCGTAGGCTAATTCTTTGTGCACGTTTTCAGATATTTTCATATTTGATTGGAGCGCCGCCCTGGTGGTAGTTTTTTGAAATGGTCATAACTTTCTTGTTCGTAGGCTAATTCGAAAAATGCTTTCGCTATAGTTCATTTTTGTTATTTGTGCACGTTTTCAGATATTTTCGTATTTGATTGGAGAGCTGCCCTGGTGGTAGTTTTCTGAAATGGTCTTAACTTTCTTGTTCGTAGGCAAATTAGAAAAATTCTTTCTTGAGTTTTCCAGTTTCCTAGAGCTTAGAACTGATCACAAAATTTTTTTCAGTTTATTGATTTCCAGAAACTTGAGACTGATTGCTCAAGTCTTCAGTTACCATCATCCATCAGTATAGGATAGATCAGGAAGATCACCTGCTGTTTTCAGCAAAAATAAGCTTGGAACTGAACTGAAAAATTCCTTCTCAAATCTTCCAACTTCCAGAAGCATTGAGCTGAACTGAAGAATTCTTCCTTAAGTTTTCCATCTTCCAGAAGTAAGGAATTGTTTTGCATCTTTTTCTTTAGTTTTCCATTTTCCAGTAGCATGGCACTGAACTGAAGAATTCTTTCTTAAGTTTTCTATATTCCAGAAACTTGGAACTGAACTGAAAAATTCTTTCTTCAGGTTTTCAATTTCCAGAAGCATGTAACTCTTACAAAATTCTTTCTTCAGTTTTTCATTTTCTATCATTTTTGAGAAGTTAAAAAATTATGAAAAAGAAATCAATTGTAACCTTCACATATGTACTTGGAACTGATAAAAAAATTTCTACTTCCTTTGTATAAGAATTTTTCTGATAATTTTCAAATGTCGTATGAAAGATAACAAAATGTAAGCTGTCAGATCATATTTATTTGGCAGTTGAAAAATTCAAATATGGATTTTTCTGATTGGTTCCCAGTTTTTGGAAAATAGATAAGTGAAGGAGTCTAGGAGTTTCTCTCATAAGTCTGAATTTCTGTGATCATTTGTAATGGGCCCCCGGCCTCACCTTAGTAGAATAAAATACAAACATACATTTATGAACTATTAACAACTTTATTTTATTAAATGTTCAAAGCGATGTCTTTCTACTTCAATGCATTTTTCAATCCGTCTCTTGAAAGATTCCACTGTCTCATACAGCATTTCTTCATTGATATCTCTGCAAGCATTGATGATTCTCTCTTTCATATCCTCTCGCGTTGTTGGCAATTTTTCGTAAACCTTAACTTTAAGATACCTCCATAAGAAAAAATCTGGTGAAGTTAAGTCTGGTGATCGCGCAAGCCAATTTACTGCACCTCCTTTTCCAATCTAGCGACCATGGTAATCCCGTTGCAAAATTGAACGTGCATTCAATGCATAATGAGCAGGACATCCATCATGCTGAAACCACATATTCATCCTTTCATGAATACTCAATTCGTCAAGGAGGACTGGTAGTTCTTGGTCTAAGAAAATTTTATATTTTTCTCCATTTAAATTTCCGTCAATGAAAAAGGTCCTATTAGCTTAGAACCAATTATTCCACACCACACATTAACTCTCCATGGTCTTTGAGTTTCAACTTCACGTAGCCAGCGTGGATTTTCTACGGACCAATAATGCATATTGTGCCGGTTGATGTCGCCGTGATTTGTAAAACCCGACTCATCAGAGAATAGTACCTTCACAAAAAGGTTAGCATCAGTACGTAGTTGCAAAAGAGCCCATCGACAAAACTCCACTCGATTAATAATATCGTCCCCATGAAGTGCTTGGTGCAATGATATGTGGTAAGGATGATATTTGTGATGATTTAGATCCTTAACACACTAGTTTGTGATATTCCAGAATCACGAGCTATAACACGAGAACTCACATGTACATTTACATCCACGGCGGCTAACACACCAATTTGATTTTCTTCGCCAGCTGATGTCTTCCCACGGATCCTTTTATTTACCTGGACACTTCCATTCTCGCGGAATTGGTTGACGACACGACAAAACGAACGGCGGGATGGTTGCCTTCTACCAGGATACCGTTGCGCGTATAAGTCGTCTGAACTCGCAACATTTCGACCTGATTCTCCATAAATCAAAATCATTTCAATTTTCTCTGCTGTTGTTAAGTAATCCATTTTTATTCACAAAACCACAATTCGAATCAAGATCTAAAAGCTTTTGAATCTAGCAAATTCTTTAAAATCCGAAATAAAACGCTTCGCCACCCAAAATTATTAATTAATAAAAAAATAAAAGTGAATACATATGTTCTAAGGTAAGGTTACATTTTTGATGAACATAGCACACTGCAGATTCAGATTTATTGTTTGATTGTCCTCAGAAAACTTTGCCATCACACTGAAGATTTTTTGAACCCACATTAGAAATTTAAATGGAGAAAAATATAAAATTTTAAAATTTTAAAAGAACTACCAGTCCTCCTTGACGAATTGAGTGTTCATGAAAGGATGAATATGTGGTTTCAGCATGATGGATGTCCTTCTCATTATGCATTGAATGCACGTTCAATTTGGCAACTGGATTACCATGGTCGCTGGATTGGAAGAGGAAGTGCAGTAAATTGGCCTGCGCGATCACCAGACTTAACTTCACCAGATTTTTTCTTATGGGGGTATCTTAAAGTAAAGATTTACGAAAAATTGCCAACAATGCGAGAGGATATGAAAGAGAGAATCATCAATGCTTGCAGAGATATCAATGAAGAAAAGCTGTATGAGACAGTGGAATCTTTCAAGAGACGAATTGAAAAATGCATTGAAGTAGAAAGACATCGCTTTGAACATTTAATAAAATAAAGTTGTTAATAGTTCATAAATGTATGTTTGTATTTTATTCTACTAAGGTAAGGCTGGGGGTCCACTTAATCGGGCCGATAATAATCATATAATCATATAATAACGTGCACAAATAACAAAAATGAACTGTAGCGATGGAATTTTTCCAATTAGCCTACGAACAAGAAAGTTATGACCAATTCAGAAAACTACCACCAGGGCGGTGCTCCAATCAAATATGAAAATATCTGAAAACGTTCACTAATAACAAAAATGAACTGTAGCGATGGAGTTTTTTGAATTGGCCTACGAACAAGAAAGTTATGACTATTTCAATAATCTGCCACCAGGGCGGCGCCGCAGTCGAATATAAGAATATCTGAATATATGGCACAGAGCTCGAAAAATACAATAGTGGAAAAATTATTGTGATAGCTCTACAAAGGCAAAAGTAAAATATGGCGGCCATGAAAACAAAATGGCGGAAATAATTTAAAATACAACGAAATCAAAATTTACTCTATGCCTAGACTCCTTAATAAGTTTGGGTTCTCTAGGTCATTGGTAGTCTCTAAACGAATGACTAACAGAAATAGGTCTCAATTTAAGAAAAAGTGGTGGTCCATTAGAAGATCTGGAATCTTCATCTTAATAAAAAATAAATAATAACATTATGAAGCCTATCCAAAAACATTCAATTTTTATCTGGAGCTTTTTTTCAAAATTGCGTTGTTTGGAAGATATTGCCAAGTTAAATGGTTCACCCTGTATACAGTTTTCCATTTATTGTTTTTTTTCTATTATTGTTCATATAAATAATAAAACGTTTGTATGTAAACTAAAACAATTTTGCTTTTTACTTACAATTTTAAATTGTGTGAAGTAATGCAATCTATCGTGAAAAAAAAAACCTTACATACCCCAAATTTTGTTTTTTCTTTTGTTTTGGACCATCCTCTATCTAAATAGCCAATAAAATGTTGGTGTACGTCTGTGTGTGGGTGGGGGGTGGTTGGTTGAACTTTATGTATAGGATCTTGATGAAACTTTGGCAAATGATACAGGTTCACTTGAATATAGAAGATCTGGATTCATTTCAAATTTGGAAAAAATGGCGGAGTGTCTCCCGAACACCTCTAAGTTTAAATCTTGAATAACTTCTAATCCCGGACTATGATCTTATTGAATCTTAGTATATAAGGCTTTAGTACAGTTTCCAATATTTCTGCATACCAACTTCCGGTTTGTCACTTCCGGCTAAAAAGTTTTTTTTCCAGGTGTTTATCCCTACTGTAGCTTACAATTACCGATCGATTTTCATGAAACGTTGGTAAAAGCTTTCAAGTAACATGAGAAAGATTTTATCAGCTTTTGGAGTACATTGGACAAAGGGTTTGGGGGTCCACCATACAATATGTGGTTTTTCCACAATGTTTTTATGTTTGTTGGGAGTATACAACATTCGTTCGTGAATGAATTTTGATAACACTTTGGAAAAAGATGCAAACCTGTATGATAAGGAACTGATTAGTTTTTGAGTGACAGTGAATAAAATGGTGTGGGATCCCTGGAGCACCTGTTTTTTTGAAAGCTCTATAGCATCTGTACCTGATAATTGAATTGGATGAAACTTGGTAAATGCGCATTTAGTACGGTTCACAATAGTTCTGCATCCCAACTTCCGGGTTTTCACAGCGTCGCAATATTTTCTTTTATGCAAAGAGAATATATTTCTTTAATACTTATTCATTGAGTGATTCCTATTTGAACCTTGTAACAAAGAATTGTTCTTAATACTGGGTTGATCATTTAAAATTCGCAACAGTATATTTTGTAAAACATAAGAATATTTTTGATCAATGACGTTTAAGTAAAGTTTAAAAACATAACCTAGAATAAGAACTTTGCAATTGCAACCTTACTGAGAAACATTACAATTTTTATGAGATGTTTAAACGAAATTTATTGAAGAGTTGATTTAGTGTTTTCAAACTTGGAAAATTTTTTAAATTATTTTTGAAAAATTATTGCCTGTGCCAGTAAAATTTGTAAACGTGCCAAGTCTGACATGCGTGACGCGTATTTGCGATCACTGCTCTTGAAGCTTCTTTCCAATAATTTATTTATGTTTCTTTCCATGATTAGTTTTTGATCACGGGGTCACCACATGAAGATATTATTTGTTAAAGATAGCAGAAAAACCGCAACTGTTAAGTTATCGAACCAAAGACAAAAAACAATTAAATTTTAATCCGAAACTTTTGTCCTTATCAATTACCTCATCAGCAACACTACCGTTTTAACTAAAAGTTTGAATTTATTCGTTTTGTTTTCATCAAAACAGCATAATGGAATTTATTTTTGGATTTATGATTTATGTTTTGATTTTTTTATGTTTATTTGAAATATCTTCGTTATCTGATAGAAACATATTCGTTTTTGATGCTTTGATGAAATTAAAGTATTAAAATTTATTTTAAGAAAATAGGTGTTTTGTGTTGTATAAAATGTGTGCTTAAGATTTAGAGAAGAGTATTTATGTTTGCGTTTTTGTTTATAGTTTTGAAATTACGCTACTGCTGTTACGGTTGTAAGTTGTCTTAATGAAGAAAATTGATTTACACAATTTGATTTGAAGGTAACGGAACAAACGACTTGTGGAGGCCGGAGGGTACCACTATCATATCAGCAAAACTGTTTATTAGGTTCATCTAAATTCTAAATTTTGAACATTCGTAATATAATGTCCTCAAATATAAACTAAAAATGTATTGACTTATCTACATTGACAAACTCTTAAATGAGCTTCTCCTACAGAGACATAATATTATGAAATAACAAAACACCATCATTGCCTCGGTTTTGCATGCTTAACCGTCAAACAATATTTCTTTCGAAATAAATCACAACACAATAAATCACAACACAAACAATTTTCCGTCTTTTCCATAGTAATTCTTACATCAAATCTAACAAGAAGACATAACATCAATTTCATGACTTAACGATTTAATTTTATTTTCTGTATTACAAAATTCCTTTTCATGTCTTTTATTCATAATTTTTCTTTCAATTCGAACAAGAATGAATTCAACAAAATGCCTATCTGTGTACACTTGAATAATATTTTGATTAAGTTATTTCAGTTAAAGCCCGAATCACAGAAAATTATACGCTTTGAATGCAATACAACAATGTGAAAAGGGAGAATCAGAAAATATTTCAATTGTACGAGAAAGGGAAGAATTTGTTAAATCGTGAATTAATGAATGATGAATGAAATTCTGGTTTGATTGAAGGATCGAGATTCTTAAATGTAAATTAATACAAATCAAAATAATACGTCATTGTGAGTTAAAGTTTAATATTATGTTGAAATTTATGATTTTTAAATTCAAAATTCTGATATTGAATTTTTTTATACTGTGACAGACTAAGTGTTACATAAATTTGTTTATTAGTAAATATATGAATATTATGATGAACATCCGCTAGCCAACGTTAAGGTCATATGGAAATTTATGGAAATATTAATAGCAAATGAAATTTGTTTTAAGTAGTTTGAACACCAATTTATAAAAACTTGAATCGAGTTTAAAATATAATGAGTATACATTTAGTTGGAGTTATGTGTCTTAAGTCTAGGAACTGGATTAGGGTAAAAATTTGGGTTCTTTTGAAGGTCCTAGTTTAGATGTATTCAAAACGCCAAGTGAGTGGTAATTTAATGTTTCTTCTTTCAACTTATGACTTTAGATATAAACTCAAAGGCGTGGACAGTTTCGATGCTCTGGAAACAGAGAGGATATTGGTTCGACGCTGTGATCGAATATCGTCGGTCGCCTTTTTTCTGTTTTAAAAACAAAATTTGGGAAGACCTGGCAGAGTGTGCAGTCATTATGTCTGGCCATTATGCTAAAATATTGAACACCTCTTAGTACGCCATTTTGTACGTAAGTTGGTCTGCAACTAATTTATGAGATACTGGAATGATCTTGTAACGACGGACTATTTCAAGTTTACTCTGAAATAAGAATATTCAAATATAAAGAAATTCGGTAATGATTTTATAATTTGTTTCGGTTTCGGTCTTTAAATTAAAATAAATATTTTAACATTTTCTCAGTTAATTGCTTTGTTAATTGCTCACACCATATCAATTTATAATATATGTTTCTGTGTATATAAATAATGAACATTTTTATCTGTAAAGCTTAGTCATAGTATTATATGTAGATATAATATGGTTGTTCAAATCTGTGGAAGGTAGAATTATTATCTGTAGTTGTAAAGAAATTGTTTATTGAGATAATGTATGGAAATGGTTGACTTGCATTATATTTGAGATGATATGGGTAATTTTTTTTGTGATAAAATGCTGACAAGCCGATAAGTAATTGTATTAATGCATTTACGTGAAAAGAAATTTACGAAATAATCAGTGCATGAAGTTATTAATGCAAAAGGAGTGTTGGTTGTTAGTTTTGTGTAAGCAATGTTTGGTAATGTTTCGAACTACATACAGAATGCAGCATCCAGTTTACCTGCTTATGTTGCATAAAGAGCCGGAACTAGGCTTAATTACGCCCAATCAAGAATAACATTTGACTCATTACCCACCTCTTTTCTCTACAAAAATCCAAAACTACATTTTTTCATAATTTCTGCGCCTTTCAACTAAAACTCCACTCCCATTTTTTTTGTTTGTATTTTGTTGATTTTTTTTATGTTAACTTATTATCTTTTTGTATTCAACAACTCTTATTTTGATTTAAATTTTTATTATAAATAAGAGATTTCTTAGTCAGCATTCCAATTTGTTTTATAATAAAGTCTACCTACAACAACGTGGCGCCGAAACAGGAACATGCATTTTTTACTTTTGTTGAATTTATGTTGTGGTTGTGTCGTGAATTCAATTTTTTGAGTGTAGATCGTATTGTTTTTGCAAAACAGACGTCCACATTGGTGCTTAACACTGCAGCACCAACGTGCGAGGGCGAAGCCGATCAGCCTTGCATCACAGACGAAGAGCGTGGACCGTTGACCGGTCCCTCTCACTAATAGCGATTTTCAAAATTGGCTCCGCATTTTTCGGAAACCATTTTGGAGCTGCTCATGTAATTGATGATTTCTTATCCGTGTACATATCCTAATACATATACTAATTTAACTTGTTGTAGTGACCGGTCTTTAAAGACGGTAAAAGGATGATCAATATGCGTAAATAAATCGGATACTATCCACGGAACACCTCTCAATATCTATCACCTGCCAAAGGCAGATTCACCCATATGTGGCCGTGATCCCATATGGTTGAGCAGTATTAAGTCGGAGAAATCTAAACGACCCAAGCGGGTTAACGAAAAAAAAACCATAATTAGATTAGGTGACTTACCACTGACGTCTGTTATTATTTTGTTAAGTGACTTTCAAATTCGTAAAGTAAAATACTATGAGAAAGATCGCAGCAGTAAAGTGGACAGTTTTAATATTGACATAGACGAATTTTCCATACTGTCGACGGTATCTACTGTCAACTATCTACTGTCATCTACTTCAAATTAAAGACCACTGCCGATACGGATACCATCTTTGCTCTAATTTGACTTCGAAGAGCAGCTTTCCTTTCGCTCTTGTATTTATCTTTGAAACACTTTCCTTGAGCTCTTTCAGTTCCGGGTTGACTATCATCACCATTTGAGCGTACGTATTTTTATCGGACTTAGATATTCTTTTAGTTTTCGACCAAGGTACTATTGGTCTTAGTTGGCGAGTTTGTTTCTCCGACGTGAAAGAAAGGCATTAAAAAGAAGGAAAAACGATCTATTAACTGGTCAGAATCTTCTCTTCAAGCTTTTCAAGCATTTTCAAATTATGAAAAGCAATACTCTAGATGCCCAAGTCGCTATTACGGTCGACAAAGTTGTTGATAAAATCGTTTCGCAACTGATCGCTGGTTCATGTCAGACTTTCAGTGTCTTTTCGGTAAGACTCACCGAAACTCAACAGCGCTACAGCACTTATGATCGTGATTTTTTGGTAACATATTTAATCATTAAACACTTTAGCTACCTGCTAGAAGGGCGAAATTTTATCCTATTTACGGATCATAAATCTTCGACTTATATGCAATGTCCAAATCCAGACAAAGCTGGTCCTAGATAATTTAGACATCTGGATTTTATCAGCCAGTTTACCACTGACATATGACATATTTTTGGAATTGACAATATTGTTGCTGACGCGTTGTCACAGATTGATCAAATCCATCTACCTGTGAGCATCGATTATTTGACAATTGCTGACTATTTTCGGCAAATAGCGCGACGCTTGAATTCCATCAATTTCTGTCCATCCACTCTGACAAATTTATTTATTGTGACGTTTCAACAAGAAAACAACGTCCATTTATTCCAAAACAGTTTCGTCAAAACGATTTTGTGCAAATGCACAATATGTCTCATCCCATCCTCAAGTCTTCAATTAAATTACTGACTGACGCCGTGGTCTGGCCGTCAATAAAAAAATGTCCGGGCAATAACTCGAAACTGTTTACAGTAGGATGAAATCAGAAATTGAAAGTTTCTCGACACTCACACTCTCCCTTAACTAATTATTCTTCAACTTCGGAACGATTTTCTGAAGTTCATTTAATGCAACCGTAGCCACTACTGTTTATTCTGGATGGATATTTCGCTTCGGGGTTCCTATATTTTATTGTGACAGATTGAGGATCACAATTTGAATTACTATATTCTGAACTTTCAAAGCTGTTAGGTTTCAAACATCGACTAACCACAGTTTATAATCCTAAATATAATGCCATGATCAAATGTTTTTATAGAACGCTGAAAGCAGTCATACTCGCCCGACTGTACTTCATGCACTGCGTACAGCTTTTCGGAAAGATTTTAAATCTACATCTGCGGAATTAGTGTATGAATCATACCTTACGCTTGCTGGGACACTTTTTATCGGAACAAACGACATTAGTGCCACAGTCGTATTTTTTAGCGCTAACCTCAAGCTGCATTTCAACAATCTCCAACCTGTTGCTTCTACTCGTCACTCTAATAACAACGTTTTTACGATGGACAGTATCTTGTCGTCAATCGAGATAACAAAACTTTCAAAATAGATATCAGCGGAAGAATGGTTAAAGTAAGTGTCGACAAACTTAAACCCAGTTATCAGGATAAAACTAAGTCAGACCGATTACTGATAACCGATTACTATATCCGATCCTTCTTCGATTTTAATTTCGAGCACTCCGATCAATATTCAATAGGGCTGGGCGGATTGCAAGTCCACCAACACACCTTATTACGCAATAAGTTTTTATATAGTAAAGTTTCTAATTTGTTGATATTATTTCCAAATTTAAATGTTTTCTAATACGCAACAACATGTAAAACATTTCTTTAGCGTGATATTGCTATATTTCAATATCACTGGTAAAGGGGCGTATGTGGCGTATCTTAAAACTAAAAATTTTAATTTATTTTTCACATAGTAATTTATTTTTATTATTATTTAAAATTATTATAACTTTAATTCATAGATTATTTACTGTGCGTATTATTATTATTATTATTACTGTGGTTTCCTATTATTGTTCTAACAGAACAGTTTTAAAATTTTGAAAATATGACGTTTTAAGGTTTTTATGTCCACGACGGGTTTTATAGCATCTAGAAATTTTAAAAATGTCGATGAACGCGGCTCCTCTAGAACAGAATACACTATCGGTGTATAGATTTTTATCGATTTTAGTCGTTCCATGTAGAATCGGGTACCAAAAGTATTTATGTTACAAAGTACTCTGACCAAACTTTTATTTGTGCGTTCTCTATCAACCCCTTTCATGGTAATTGAGCACCGGTGGAAAGCTGAGATTGTTTGTGTTGTTATGTTGTATTGAAATAGCTTTCCTAAATATCTGCAAGTCGTACATTATCCGCCACTTATAACCACTACACTAGCCTTAAGCTTGACCTTGTGCGATTTGTATTAGTGGGTATATGTTTATTCATATTTGTGTGCGTTGTATTGGGTTAGTGGAATTATTATCAGGAAGATTAGAGGAACTGCATACCTTGAGATAATTCCAACTATCTTCAGTCAGTGAATTCGAGAATGCTTTCCTCAACCCAGTACAAAGAATTGCAATTTGACAAAATAACGGATTCAAATGAGTAAAATAAGGAACAGAGATTCTGACGACCTCAAGAGTCGGAGAAACCATGACCGGTTACACCGAATTTTTAAGTTTGACTATCCATCTAAATTTTCAAATCCGGTACTATCTGTAAAACCTGTAAATATGAAAATGCTTAATTAACGTTTACTAAGAATATAGGGTTTAATCTTTTCTTTCTTTAACACAAACAGCAACATGTGCCCTGGAGGACGGTTTTGTGAGACACAGTTATGGGTACCTGGAACCGTCCCAGCCTTTAAGCGGTTCGCCGAGCTTGTCTTTTAGTGTTTTCAATTAGCGTAGAAGGTATAAAGGAACCTGTCTAACTTCTATATGTGAGTCGATGCTTGATCTCTCGAGTGCTAATAACCAGATTTTCAACGAATAAAACAAAAATCGACTTGGATGTCACCCGGTATCCAGATAAATCCATTAAGCTCAAAATCAGGTTTTTTTATTTTATGAATTTGTTGAAAGCTATTGGTGAAGCTAACGAAGAACTCTTGTTTGGACTAAAATTTGTTTGTCTTTGACATTGAACCACTCCACATGCAAAACATAACTTTATGTTTTTGTTTTGCAAAGGTTTAGTTTTTTAAAACAAATTTTAAATCCACCGATTATGAAAATTAGAATTAAAAATTAAAAACTTAACATTTCACGAACAGTTTTTACATATTGTATTTCAAATCAATTTATTTGTTAAACTTTTAGTACGAATGAATTATTCATAACAAATAATCCGAAGCTATAACAAACAGCAAAACTTTAAAATTAATTAGAAACATTTTTTTTAACATAACCGTGACTGAATCGCTATTGATTTTATGATATTAATTTTTGATGAAAACAAAAACGAACATTAAATTACGAAATTAAAATTAGCATACAAAAAACGTTAAGTTAAAATCTAACTATGCAACTTTTGACAAGGATGCAGTGAAAACAAATCACTTAAGAAACTAATCTTTAATTCAACAAAATTCATTTGTTTGCTGTAGAAATTACTGCATTGCAAAAAATAACTGCTTCAAGTTAGTTTAACAAACAATTTTTATCTAATCAAGCAACGACACCAATATACAAACAGCTAAACACCATATGTCATCGAAAACAATTAGTTAAGCCTGCCAGTGATATGTTTTGTGATGATAATGAAATATGACAAGATGACACATAATTTTTTTTTTGTTTTGCTTTGACTTAAAAAGTTGAAAAGAAAATCTACTCTCATTCGTATAGTCAGTAAATTCTTTTTGTTTTAACTTCACTGTTCTGAGTCGAATGCAAAAATTTAAATTAAATAAATTATATATTTTCAAATAAGACTAATTAAATTTTTTTTTTCTTCATTCATATATTTATATTTGTTTATTTTTAATTTGTGTTTAAAAATAAAATTTGTGAAGTCGGTATGGTTTCGCATAAAGCAGCGTTAAAAAGGTTTTATGAGTTTTAATAAATTTTTGTCTGAGACAAAAGAAAAAAATAATCATAAAATGTATGCATAAAGATGTGAATATGCATAAAGATGAAATTAACATTTAAACAGACTCGATTATCTATGATAATTTTATGACTGAAAGTTCTAAGGTGGTCATCGATCATATATTATTTGTTCTGTTGAGAGTCGTTTCACAAATCTTCGAAATCGTTAAATATTTAAACACAAACAAATTAACGATTTTTTATTTTCTTATTTGTTAATGTTAACTTTTTGTTTATCCCCTTATACGATTAATGCAAAGTTCTTCACAAAAATGGTTTAATTTACCACTTTTTACTACACAACCCTCAACGTAACGTACCCAATTTCAGAAACGTCACTATAGTTTCCCTACCATACTCAGTACTCACTAAATTTGTCATTGTTTGGAATTTTACAAAAAATCTATATTTGTTACTCAGAGTCGACTAGAGCATTCAGTTATTCGACATTTTGAGTTATCCGTATATCGAATAACTTTTTCTTTAAATATCCGAATATTCGGTTAGTATTCGAATAGTAAAAGAAGTACTAAGAACTATGAATAAAATCAAAGAGGTTTAACATATTATGCATTTTATTTTATTTATTTTCTTGAAATATGCATTTAAAAAAGAGAAGTGCGTTTAGATTATGTTTAAATTTTAGGGTACTTCTTATTTCAGATATCCCACTGTAGAGAAACCTCTTTCAGTTTCTTTTAGTGGGGCTGAGCATTATTCAAATTGTCTAATTTATCTGTTCTTGTTTTGAACGAGTTTAAATAACAAAAATGTTTTTTAGGGTTCCGTTTTTTATACGGAACACTATTGGTGAGAGTAAAACGAGTTTTTCACATTATATCGATTATCTCGTTAACTATAAATGCTATGGACTTGAAATTTAAGGTGCGTATAAAACTAATCTGTCCATATGAAATGACGAATACAAATTAAACTAAAGTGGTTTTCGTTTGGTTTACAGGGGTTCGATGTGAGACCTTTGAGAAAATAGATTTTTTTATAGATTCAAGAAGGGTATCATATAAAAGGGCTTCATTTCAGTATTCTTTATAAATTTATCTTGGAATTTTACACTTCACCATTTTTTGTATAATTCTAAATAATGACGTTTTTTTCGTGTTTTCTTAACTCGATTAGCTCCGAATCTAACTGATCGAAAATTTTCAAATGCATTTGGAATGATAGAAAAATTAGTACAGTTTTAATAAAAAGTATATAAAAGTGTCATATTCTCATAATTAGATTTATTAAGGGGGTGGAAATGAGGAGGGGTAAAAACACTATTTAAAATGTGGTCAAGTGGGGTGTCATTTGAAAGAGCACCTAATTTAGAAATCATAGCAATTTTTTTTAGAATTTTGCAATGCATAGTTTTTGAGTTATTGTCAAAAACATACCGTTTCTCCCCCACCCCCCCCCCCTTCGTTTCGACACTGATTGACAGAAAAATTTGGAAAAATTCACAGAGTTAGGAAATTTGGTCAATTTTGTATGAAAATTATACCGAAGTCTCAAATAATTATATTTCTGTGTGTTTAGGGGACCGGTGTAAAGAGGGTAAAAAAAAATTTTTTTTGACCCAAGCGAATGTCATAAAGAGCACCTAATTTAAAATTCGTTGCAGTTTTTTTTTATAATTTTGCGGTGCACAGTTTTTGTGTTATGGACAAAAAAGTGCAAAATTCAAACCGTCCCCCCCCTTCGTTTCGACACTGATTGACAGAAAAATTTGAAAAAATTCACAGAGCTAGGCAATTTGATAAATTTTGTATGAAAATTATACCGAAGGCTCAAATAATTATATTTCTGTGTGTTTAGGGCACCGGGGTAGAGAGGGTAAAAAAAAAACTTTTTTTGACCCAAGCGAATGGAGTGTCATTTGAAAGAGCACCTAATTTAAAAATCATTGAAATTTTTTTTAGAATTTTGCGGTGCACAGTTTTTGAGTTATGATCAAAAATGTTCAAAATTCAGACCGTCCCCCCCGTGTATCAAATATTTATAAATCGTTTTGAAAGGGTAGGAATGGTAAGGTAAAATAAAGCTTTTTTAACCCGAATAGCAATATCGAGTGGGACTGGCGTCTACATTTTTCGTCATATCATCCTTTATACTGATTCTTAGAGCAATTCCTAATTTTGCAACTCTTTTAGAGTGAATATAACCAGTTATCCAAAAGAAAGAAGACTTTATTTCAAAATTATCACGGTCCTTTACTATCTATTGTATATTGTATTGTATTGTATGCCATAAGTGGGCCCAAAAGATGGCGTAAATTCTCAAGGTTCAAATCAGATTGATGTGATTTGTTAGTTTGTGTTAAGATCCACGTTTGTAATCCATTCATAATTATAGTGGAGTCAAATTAGTAAAAAAAAGTGATATATTTGATGTAAGAGCAAAGTTGAATTTTTTTTTGTTTTATGTTAAGGACATAAAAGTTAGTAGGCATGTAATTATTTAGCAAATTTGGAGGTCCGGAAGTGCCTCAAAAATGGCAAAAACTGGTTTTTTGGTGTTTTTTGAGTAGGTCGCTTCACTATTTTTGAAATATTTCGGGCTCTAATGATCATAAAAAAAAAACAAAAAATGCAAAATGTTTGTGATTAAATTTCAAATCCATCTAGGAGGGTAAGATACTTTAAAAGTGTAACCTAACCTCAAAAAACTGAATCGCTTTTTTTTTTTTACTAAATTTATGATAAGGGGCTCAATATGGGATTTAATTTTTAGGAAAAAATTTTAATTTTTTCGGCTACAATTGGCATTTTTTGTTAAATTTGGCAAATGGTGCCATTTTATGAGAAGTCATCCAAAATAAAATTTTTTTTTTAATCTGTACTTTTTTTTATCTACCTTTTCTTAAGTATAATCAAAATTATGTTACCTTAATTTAAATGCCTATTTTTGGGCATGAAAAAAAACATAAATTTTTGCATTTTTTGACATTTTACCATATATACGGTGTTATTTATGCTATTATCATGTATTTTGCAAGTGAAATATGCAATTCAAATTAATAAAAAATATTTTTTAAAATTATACATAACCTACAAAACTTTTTTTTCTTGCAATGCCCTAAATTGCTTTGGGTAAATAATTAAAATGTTATTACAATTATTGTAAATATTTGATATAAGATTTTTGAAAAATGCAATATTCAATTTTTTTCAAACATTTTTTATTAACATATAAAATACACAGCATAAATAATTTTACGCCAATTATGTTTTCAATTGAAAATTCTAGATGCGTTATTATGGTTTTCCATATTATTCACTGTTTGTGTGCTTTTGTCACTTTTGAATTAAAATGCAATATTTAAAAATATACTTTTTGCTGTTTATTTTTAAAATTTTTAGTTTATTAATAATAATATAAACTTTCTTATAGTAACAATTTGAATTTGATTTTTTATTTTATTGAATATCGATTTCGACTTACGCCATCCTCAGTTTAAATTATTATTACAATTTTTGCTTAAACTATTACTTATATACTACTTCAACTGCTATTTTTTATTATTATGATGTATATTTTGTTAGTTTAATTTTAATTATTTACCAAAAGCAATTTAGGGCATTGCAAGAAAAAAAAAGATTTGTAGGTTATGTATAATTTAAAAAAATATTTTTTATTAATTTGAATTGCATATTTCACTTTTATGCAAAATACATGATAATAGCATAAATAATACCGTATATATGGTAAAATGTCAAAAAAATGCCAAAATTAATGTTTTTTTTCATGCCCAAAAATGGGCATTTAAATTAAGGCAACATAATTTTAATTATACTTAAGTTAAGGTAGATAAAAAAAAGTACAGATTAAAAAAAAAATTTTATTTTGGATGACTTCTCATAAAATGGCACCATTTGCCAAATTTAACGAAAAATGCCAATTGTGGCCGAAAAAATTAAAATTTTTTCCTAAAAATTAAATCCCATATTGAGACTATTAAAATACATGTTTCCTGAAATTTTCATGAAAATTCGACGATTTTTCCGCCCCTTATCATAAATTTAGTAAAAAAAAAAAAAGTCACGCGATTCGGTTTTTTGAGGTTAGGTTACATTTTTAAAGTATCTAACCCTCCTAGATGGATTTGAAATTTAATCACAAACATTTTGCATTTTTTGTTTTTTTTTTTTATGATCATTAGAGCCCGAAATGTTTCAAAAATAGTGAAGCGACCTACTCAAAAAACACCAAAAAACCAGTTTTTGCCATTTTTGAGGCACTTCCGGACCTCCAAATTTGCTAAATAATTACATGCCCACCAACTTTTATTTCCTTAACATAAAACAAAAAAAAATTCAACTTTGCTCTTACATCAATATAAAATACTAATTTGACTCCACTATTACTGGTTTAATAAATTTCTTGTATAACTTTAGAAAATGTTGAGTTTTAATTGAATGGTAAGTTCGATAACCTGCAATTATTTTAGGGTTAATATTTGTTTAATATGCTATTGTTTAAGTCAAACATTGATCTTTTGTTAATTTTAAATATTGTTAAAATTATACGTTGTTTTTCAAGCACTTTAGGTCGGTGCTGGTGTCGAACTTATGTAATCTAACACAAAAAAATTGTTGCTATAGAAAGAACTGAAAACTTTAGTAAAGCGATGAGCCTATAATTCTATGGAACACGAAAAATATAGCGAAGCTTCAAGTGATTTTATTTCTATGTGTTTAGGGGATGGGAGTGGGGAAGGGTGAAAAATTGTTTTTTGACCCGCATGAGTGGGATGTCATTTGATAGAGCACCAAAATTAAAAAACAATACAGTTTTTTTAGAATTTTGCGATGCACCGTTTTTGAATTATTCTCAAAAAAGTGCAACAAAAAGTTGGTCCTCCCCCCGCCCCCTATACGTTTCTTCGTTGATTGACAGAAAAATTTGAAAAAATTCATAGAGATAGGAAATTTGATAAACCCTTAACGAAAAATATAGCGAAACCTCAAGTAGTTTTAATTCTACGTGTTTAGGGGATAGGAGTGGGGAATCGTGAAAAAAAGGTTTTTTGGCTCGCATAAGTGTCATTTGAAAGAACACCAAAATTAAGAAACATTACAATTATTTTAGAATCTTGCGATGCACAGTTTTTGAATTATTGTCAAAAAAGTCCTATTTTTAGCGTTAACACCACTCCACCCCTAAATTTCGTCGTTGTTTAACAGAATTGAGTCGTTCCTTAGCTGCCATAAATAGCTATGGATATCATTTAACCTAAAGTAATATTTTTTATATCATTTCGATCAATTTAGATGAGATTGACATTAACTATTGATATTTACGATGAACCATTTAGTTTTTATGTGTCTATGGTCTGGCAATATAAACCCTTTACAACACAACTTTATGTAAACTATTTTGATATTGTTTTCTTTACATTCACGAAACCCTTGACTAGCGAATTTTATTCGCACTTGTCTGACTTTTTAAACTATTAACCGCGATTTTCATTACCACTGTTACTGTATCTCATGTCGTGGAATCAAAAATTGAGCTAATCGCTGGTTGCAGCTTTTGTTGCAACTTTGATTGTTGACTGCAAGTGCGTCATTTATATTAGCAGATACCTGCAACCATGCAGTGGCGTAGCTAGCATGGGTGGCACCCGGGGCGGATGTTGTGGTGTCACCCCAAAAATAAAAACTCAATAATAAGAAAAAGCCGATAAACGTAATTTATTATTTTTTTTAATTAATACAAATAAGCATTATTATTGATAAGCGGCGCCAAGAAATAGCTCCCAATGAAATAAGTCCCAATGAAAAAACTCCAAATGAAATAAGTCCCAAGTGAAATGAAATAACTCCCGCATGGAAAAAATGAAATAACTTCCAAAAAGAATGAAACAACTCCCAAGACAAAAAATGAAATAAGTCCCAATGAAATAACTCCCCAAGGGAATGAAATAAGTCCTAAAGTAAAAACTGAAATAAGTCCCAATGAAATAAATCACAAAGAAAATGAAATAACTGCCAAATTGTTTTTATTATTAATTTTTGATATTATATATTTACAAAAATACTTGTATAGTATCGTCCACCTCTTTGCGGCAAACTGGGCATTTAAATTTGTCTAAGCCAACAGCAATACTATCTGCTTGCAACTTCATCACACATAAATTGCAGACCTTCAAATGTTTGCATGGCATCATTAAAACGTTGGCCTCAAGCATTAAGCAAACTACACATAAAAGTTGGGATCTCGAGTTTGATTCAACATGTAACTCATTTGAGGTTTCCTCATCCTCTTCTTCTTCTTCCATATAAACGTAATCTTCAAACAGGTCTTCATCTGGTTCCATTTCCGAAACCGTTTCATTTTTATGAAAGACCATCCTGTTCGGAAGACCACCTTGGTCTTCCGATTCCACAATATAACGTACAGATTGGCGATGTAGGTCATTTTGATATTGAAAAAGAAGCTATAGTTTTCGATAGAATGTATGAAAATGCAAATAATGAGCAACGTAGTGTGATTGATATTGTTTTGCGTCAAGCTCAATTCCATGATACTGAAAGTAATGTTTTTTTCTTGACAGCTCATGCGGGTTGTGACAAAACTTTTGTTCAAATGGCAATCATTCATAAATTTAATTCATTAAATCTTTCGTGTATTGTAACTGCCTTCAGTGGTATTGCATCAACTCTTTTGATTGGGGATTGCATAATGTTTTCAAATTACCAATTCCATTATTAGAGAATTCAATGCCAAATATAACTCCAAACAGTGTACATGGCACATATCTTCTTATATATTAATACGCTAACGAAACATTTTGAAGCGCCTAAGGCTTTTTTATTCGAACTAGGAGGGCCCGGCGTGCTTCGCTACGCTTATAAATAAAGTTTTTGCGTAGACATTTTGTTGACGTAGAAGCAATGATTTCAAAAAGTGGTAATGAGAAATGCTAGCATATAATTTTTAATTTTTCTTTTTAAATATATGAATGAAAAATAATCAGAACTCTAGCTTATCAGTTCGGATGTATGAAAAATTAGCGATCAAATAAGTTTTCAAGTAAGCTTATTTGATCTCTAACTTATTTGATCCCTAATTTGTCATATATCCGAACTGATCAGGGTTATAGCAAACATAACATTTTTTTGCTTTAAATTCTGACTTTTTTATATATAATTGTTTTTCAGATATTATGTATAGCACTTTACTATTTCTACGTTTTCCACCAATAATCTCAAAATCAACACTTGCCATTTCTCACACAATATACACAATATACCGATGTAAATACTTCAAACTTCAATTAGAAACTGCAATTGATATTCGTAAAAAAATACGTAAAAATCTTAAAAATTACTTTTTTACTATAATGAAATAACTCCCAAGTAAAATGAAATAACTCCCAAGTGCCAAAAAAAATGAAATAAGTCCCAATTAAAAATTTGTTGGGAGTTATTTCATTCTTGTTAATTTGGGATTTATTTCATAATGAAATAAGTCCCAAATACATAAATGAAATAATTCCCAAAATAAATGAATTAAGTTCCAACGATTTGGGAGTTATTTCATTATGAAGTAACTCCCAAATCGTATGGAATTTTTTTGGTACTTATTTCATTTTTTTTTTTTGGGACTTATTTCATTGGGATTTATTTCATGGCGCCTTAATAAGCTACATTGGGTCATTGTTGCCCACAAGTAATTTTTAATTCATTTTAATTTGCTGAAACTCCTCTCACACGAAACCACTAATACGCAAATAGTCATAAATAAATTTAGTGCGACCGTAAGATTCGGAAGAAATTCTGAAAAATCCCATTCTACGATGAATTTCAAAAGGTCTAGGCACACCCAGTTAGAAACTGTAACATTGGCCGCTTTTAAATGCCTCCTCAACCTTGGTATCTCTATGAGGAGTTCTGTTGCCGATACCTGATCATAAAAACTGGTAAATTTTGATACAGATAATTTCAACTCTTCACTGTTCGCCGAAAGCTAAGTGACTAAGTGTTTGTCTGCACAACCTCAAACAATGAAGCTAAATCTTGAACTGACTTAAGTCTTGTTCGGAGTTCAACACTGAATCGGTCAAGATATTTCAACATGTCCGTTTTAAGTTAAGCTCTCACTGTCAGTCCAACATCAGGGGCAAACTCACCAGCCATTAGTTTTTTACGTTTTTACAACGAATTCGGCTTTCCATTGGAATGTCATAGTCCTCCGATTTTTTCGCAGCAAGAATTATTGCCTCTTCTACAATGTGACTTTGTTACGAATTGACTCTATTTTTGTAACTAATTGATCAATATTCAAGCCTTTGCTTTGCAATCCAATCTGAGCACAGATATTATTTCCCTTAGAATATTATTCCAAAACAAAAGATAGCAAAGAAACGTAAAATCACATGCTGCATGGATAAGGTTCTGTGCCTACATTTTCTTGTTGATCACTAAACTTCTCAATTGCAGCCACAATCCCATCAAAATTTTCGGCCAGTACTTTTACTGCAGCATAATGAGCACTCCAATGCGTTGTTAAGAGTCTTTTAACAGTTGCTCTGTTGTGTTTAACAAGCACTTCCCAGCGGCTAGTCGAAGCAGAAAAACATGTAAAAATGGCTTCCGCTGTTCCGAAAAACGTTACACAAGCTACATTTCGTGCAAATGAGTGTTGGCCACATAAATTAATTGAATGATCTATGCAGCCGACAAAAATTGCTTTGTTATTTTTTGCTTTAATAATAGCTTGCACTCCTCCATGTATACTACACATAACAGCTGCATTATCATAACCACGGGAACGACAATTCATAACATCTATACCGTCATTTTCAAGATTTTTACTCTGAAAAAACATGTCCTATTTCCAATCAAAATGCAGTTGTCTCAACCTCATCGTGCGGGCAGATATAGCCAATCCGAACTACGAAATTGATTCAATAACTGTACAATTATAAGCCGACAATCACATGAAATATTTATGTGAAAATAAAATATAGTTCAATTAATCTCAAATACTTAAATTTTAAAATGAAAAATTCATGATATAAGGCCAAAGAAATATGTTTCTATGGAAATAGTTAATAACTTTATTCAACTACTGTTATATTGGATATAACACTTTATATTTTAAATAAAGCTCATTCTGTTATCAGGACAATGTTACTGAGTACTAAGTAGTTGTCCCAATTACGGTGAAATTGTTTGTAAATATCTTTTCTTTGCATGAATAATAAACTGCCAACTTCGAGCTGAGGTTATCATTTCTTCAATTTTTTTTCAGTGTAAGAATTTCATCGCTTAAATCAGCGGCTTTTTTCCATGTAAAGGAAAAAATCCAAGGTATACTTCCTTGATTTCCACTTTTCTACCATCAATTTTCAAATAACGAATCACATCTAACATTTGATCAATATGTGAAATGTCAGGTGTGCTATCAAACATAATTCCAAAATATTTAACCGATTTAATTTCGTTGACAAGTTTAAACTTTACGTGGTTCGCTAAAACATTTATGAACTCATTTTGTACATCTGGTGACAAATATGATACTTTTGGTGATTTACCATGCTCCAAATTCAAAATGTGTTCTTTTAACACTACATCATACTTTGACAATAAATTGACTAGTTCTAAAAAATTGCCTTTATTTGAAGAACTTTGTCCTTCATCATGTCAAGGAAATGCTAGGTTTTGATTAGATAAAGACAAAGTTATATCCAATAATTTGGATAAAGTATGTTTCCACTTCTGTTTTTCATTATATATATATTAATGGCAAGGCTGCGTCTGCTATAGTTTTATGAAATTTTAATCTCATTTCCAAAGTTTGCCATTTTTAAAAATTCTCCAGATGTTCATTTGAAGTTTCATGGTCGGTTACTTTGGGATTTAGTTTCCACCACTTCTGAAATCCAGTCGTGGATTTTGTATTATTACTATTGGTGACAGCTAATATACGACAGCAGAAGCAGTACAGGTTATTATTTAAAGGAGAATAAACCATCCATGACCGCAGAATTTTTTCACCATAAGGCATCACTTTATAATTTCTTTCATTCTTTAGAAAGATGGCGAACATGACCTTTTATGTCCAACCCGTGTCTAGATACAGTAGCAAACGTTTTCTATTTTGAAAATGTTCACTTCCTTTTTTTATGATTTCAATACGAACATTATCAGAGACGAGTATATTCCAATGTGATACATCTCTGTATCACATTGGAATATACCCAAGTCTTGAAGTGATTCACCCATGCAAATACTGTCTTCGATAGTAGAAGCATTAGCAGCATTATCACTGTTATTTTCAGTATTTCTTTCGAATTCGTCTTCATCATAGGTTATCATTATTAGTTCTGTATTGTCGCTGTTACTTTCCGAATATGAGACAATATTCTCTGAAACATTCGTTGCATCAACGTAAAATCAGTTTCTTTTAATGAACTTTAAATATCATCAGGTTTTGTAACATATTTATAGATGGATCCAGACATGCTCTGAACTGCATCTATTTTAGCCTGTTTGGCCTTTCCCTGCTGGAACCTACTTTTTCTTTAGGAAGTATGAGCTCCTCGTGGCATATTTATTTTTTGGGATATTTGCTAAACGAAATCTAAAAAAATATTTTTAATTATAGTAGGTATCAGCAAAGCATTAATTCTAAATATATCTGTAGGATACATATATGCCTATAGTTCAAAATAAGTACACTGTGTTAACGACTAAATACACCGCCAAGAAAATTAATTTATTTAAATTTCCTTGTAACCACTTATATTAAATTATATTTGATAAAATGGAAGATACAAATCATATGCCTAATATAATAAGGAACTATTTCAAAAAAATATAAGTACATATAACATCCTAAAAGATATTTTATCTAAAGAATTGAAACCAAAACTTAAATATCCAATTAGAATCATGCTCAATAATTTACAAAATTAAATGTGAGTTTTGTGAAAAATTTTACATCGGGGAAACCGGAAAATTTTTTAAAGACTGATTTAAAGAATACCTTCTCAAAAAGAAAAATAAAGAAAATTTAAAGTCTATTTTTGCAAACCACTTACATAGTTAATAACAATAGCTACACCACTTTAAAAAAAAAATTGAAGGCTTTACATTTATGTAGCCCAGGATCTCTAAAAGAATCACTTGATGAGTTTGAAATTTACGAGGGATTTAAAACCCAACAAAATGTAATTTTAAATGATAAACTTTCATTTAACTCAAATATATAAATATATAATACTGAAAACAAACAGTATGAGTATGTATCTACCTATAAAAATTTGCAAAACTGTAGTAATTGCACAACTGCCATTTTATTCCACAGTAATTATTTTTGTGTCCATTGAAAAACGATCAATGCTAATTTATTCCTTGAGTTTTAAGATAAAGGAAAAAAAAAATATTTTGAGATCATTTACAAACACGGTGATGTGATTGTTTATTAGTTTCCTTAGGTGTTTGCAATTAATTTGTTAGAAATGTAAAACATATATTAGATAGTAAAGTTAAGCTGATATTTTAGAAATAATTTTGGAATAGAGACATCGTAACTCAAGGGCGCCACCCTATCAACAAAGGGTGCCACATTATCGACGTAAACCACTTTTCCTGTACATTATTCAGCATATGTGTTTTCAGACCTGGTCGTTAAATAATCATTCTTGCATACTAAATAATATACAGTAAAAAAAGTTAATATGGTATCTATAGGAATTTTCAAAGCTATTGAGTAATTGCGGTGATGGTATTCAATGCTCAACATGTTGATTCGATTAATATTGTTAAAATTTTATTTTACGTAATAACTCAAAAAATTTAAAAAGTAGAATAGATTTTTTTTGAACCAATAACACATTTATAGGACACATTTATAGGTTATCACAATGTATAAATTGAAATTATATGGATAACCTATTGTTAAAATTGTTTCTAAGTGATTTATGGTTGAAAACATTGTCATGGTTTGTTTAAAATTTTTACGGCCGGGTGTCACCCCAAAACGGGTGACACCCGGGGCGGACCGCCCCCCCCGCCCCCCCCTAGCTACGCCACTGCAACCATGGTTATTACTGTTTTCATCGCTAGGATCTGGTATATCTTTGAAGGCTGAGGATGCGAGAAAGGAAAGTTTTCACAGCACTTTTCTTTTCGTAATCAAAATATTCGTTCGATAGTGGTATAACTCCAGTGTCAAGATATAGAAATAAAGTTGTTAAGGTTGTTTTGTTTCTTTTCTGATCCATTCGTTTTCTGATTTCGTGGAGTAAGATTTTACTTTAGATCACTGTTCAGTTCCGTTAGAGAAGCAATTAAGAATTTGCATATGCCTTCGGCTGTCATAAGTGTTGAATTTTTTCGCTAAGTTTTTTGATTTCAATATTAAGCGGAGTTTATACGTTAAGCACTTTTTGTAATAAAATTATTTCCCTTAAAGTATTGAAATTTCTTAGTTTCGAAGTTTGAAAAAGAAATGAAGGGATGGAAAACCATTATATTTTGGGAGATAAAAAATATTCGAATATTCGCGTATAAATATTCGAATAACGAATACTTAAAATATACCCAACTTAATCGGATATTCGAATAGTCGAATATTCGGATTTGAATGCTCTAGAGTCGACAGAGTCGTAAAAACAAAAAAACATTCTAACCCTTATAGGTTAAAATATGTTTTAACAGATATAAGACGATCTTTTATTAAGAAATAGACAGATTGGTGATCTTAATATGTTTAGATAGATTTCATATAAATATTGCTATAGGCGCCATTTTCGAAGTTCTTCATCAAAAGGTCGAATCAAAGAAACAAAAATTATATATTATAACGATTTTGCTCCCCGAACTAGCCATGTACTTCAGTTCAGTAAATCTTTCTTCTCAATTTACTTCTTATTCGATCACTAAATCTTCAAGCTTAATGCTCAGTAGGTTGGGGTGGGGAGGTAAAGGTGGTGAGCCATTTTATTTGAGAGTTCGTAAAACAGAACAATTAATTAAAAACAAAACAAAATATTTTGAATACAAACCTTATTCGAAAAAAGCAATATATCTTATATATTAATACGCTAACGCAAAATTTTGTAGAGCCCAAGGCTTTTTTATTCGAATTTTGATTGATTTCAAATTTTCAGTGCTAACTGATATTACTGTAACTTAGGTCTGGGATTGGAATTGGGATTTTTCGGATCATAAATAAAAAAGTTATTATATACGAAAAAATTTTTATATCCATATGCATTATAAGTTTGCATACATACAAAAACGAAATTAAAAATTTATTTTATTTTTTTATATTTTCTTTTTTATATATTAGCTATCGAACAACGAACAACAAAAACGAAACTTAAAAATTTATTTGCTTTTTTATATTTATTTTTTCTCAGTTTATTTATTTCTTTAGAAGTGAATAAACGTACATTTATTTCATTTCGAAACGTAATTTTATTTCGAAGTTTTTCTTATGCGTGAGATAGGTTTTGAGTTAGATCGTGTTATCGTGTTATATTTTCTTTTTTATATTTCCTTTGGTAGTGTGTAGTAATAAACGTATTGTATGCGTTCTAACAAAATTTCAGTGTATTTCATTTCAGTCGTCTTTTGTCTTTGTACATGGAAGGTTTTCGATATTATTTCGATTATTTTGTTTATTGATATAAAGATATTTGATAATTGATATAAAGATATTTGATATTGATATAAAAAAATTTTGTTTATTGATATAAAAATTGATATTATTTGTTTGATATTTTTGATATATTGATATATTTATTTATTTCGATGCCAAGAACACGTCGTAAACGATTGGATGTGAGTGGTAGATCGAGTCGTCGGAATAAAAGAGATCATATGCGTAATATGCGTAATAATGTTGATTTTATGAATGGTAATAATGATGGAATGAATGCTGAAGCTGATGTAGGAATGATTGTTGTGAATGATGAAGTGAATGTTGATGATATGAATGGTGTCATGAACGGTGTCATGAATGGTGTCATGAATGTTGCGAATGAAGAAATGAATGATGATTTAGAATTGAATGTGGTTGAAATTCCCTTTGTAATTTTGAGAGATTCGTTCAAGTGTGCTTTGAATGTGATTCCAGGTAACTTTGATTCGTATGTTTGTGGTACTTTGGATAAGAGTTGTCGTTTTTGTCATGCCAAGCATTTTGCAAGAGAAGTTACTTCAAATAATAATGAAGCGTTTTCTTTGTGTTGCCATAAAGGCAAAGTCAATTTACCTCCTCTTTCTGAAAATGCATTTTTCTCTAATATTTTCGAAGGATTGAATTCAAATGACAATTCAACTCAAAAAATAAAGTTTCAATAAGGTCCAATCAAAACGCTTCATTTACTATTTTTTAGCAAATCAAAACGATTTGTTTCGATTATTTTTTTCTGTAAGGAAGGAACAGCGAATATTTTCGAATATTTTCCGCCTACTTAATATATTAATTTAAAACAAATATGCATATACAAAATTATGTGAAAATGCAATTTGCAAAAAGTAAAAATGTCCGTTTTCATTCATAAATGATTGCATGTTTATGTTTATTTATCAAAAATAAATTACAAATTTAAAACATTTATGCGCCTACTAAGAAGAAATAATATTTAATTTTGTTTGACAACAAAGGATTATGTTGTATGAAATAATGTTACTATTTCTGTTCGTTAAATTTTCGGTTGTAATACCACGAGTCATTGAAATTTATTCGAAAATTTTTTGATTTTACGAATTAAATTATTTAGCAACACTGCGAATCAAAGCGCATTATAAACCACGAGTCCGAAGGACGAGTGGTTTAAGTAGTGGTTTGATTGAGCAGTGTTGCTTAAAAATAATTTAATGAGTAAAATTGAAAAATTTTAGACAAAAATTTCAATGAAGAGTGGTATTTAATGAGATAATTTTTTTTAATTATAATTTTGTTTAAAAGATAAGTATTAGTTTCTAAATAAAATTTTTCTACAAAATATTCAATAATACAAAATGTAAAAATGCAAGTTTGCAAATAATAAAAATGTCCGTTTTAATTCATATAAGTGATTGCAAGTTCATGTTTATTTGTCAAAAATAAATTAAAAATTTATAGCATTTATGCGCCTACCAAGATGAACTTATATTTCATTTTGTTAGAAGAAAAAATGACAACAAAGAATTTTCATAACGACAAAGCAAAATTATCGACAACAAGAAGAATTGCCGACAGTTAAAACAAAGCCTACTGTTTAAATATCATAGTTTGTATGAATGAAAAATAAAATTTCTGACTGAAAAAAAAAATTATCTGCTAAATACAACTCGTCATCAAATTATTAGTCGATTATTTTTCAACATTACCACTCATGCCATTTGAGGTCAAAAATTTCCCTCGTGCGCTACGCGCACTCGGGACCTCAAATGACATTCGTAATAATGATTATGAAAAATAATCGACTATTATTTGACGACTCGTTATATTATATATGATAATGCTATAAAAAAACGTTCTAAAATTTTTCTTTCAAATATTCGTTCCTATAATTCTGCATTTGCAATGATCAGTTCTGAATGTAATATAGCGGATTCTACTGCACGTGGTATTTATCATTTTAAAATTCATAATATTTTTTATCATCGTACTGGTGCTTTAATTCCTGCTTATGGTCGACCTCCAATGTATGCACAATTATATTTTTATGATGTTGATACTGCTGCTAATATGAGAATGAATAGAAACTAGGAGGGCCCGGCGTGCTTCGCTACGCTTATAAATAAAGTTTTGGCGTAGACCACGCTTATAAATAAAGTTTTTGCGTAGACATTTTGTTGACGTAGAAGCAATGATTTCAAAAAGTGGTAATGAGAACTGCTAGCATATAATTTTTAATTTTTCTTTTTAAATATATGAATGAAAAATAATCAGAACTCTAGCTGATCAGTTCGGATATATGACAAATTAGCGATCAAATAAGTTTTCAAGTAAGCTTATTTGATCTCTAACTTATTTGATCGCTAATTTGTCATATATCCGAACTGATCAGCTAGAGTTCTGATTATTTTTCATTCATATATTTAAAAAGAAAAATTATATGCTAGCATTTCTCATTACCACTTTTTGAAATCATTGCTTCTACGTCAACAAAATGTCTACGCAAAAACTTTATTTATAAGCGTGGCGAAGCACGCCGGGCCCTCCTAGTATAAATAAAGATAATAATATTAAATTTAATGCATGTATATTTTTTTTATCAACAACAATCAAATTCAATATGTTTTTATTATTGAATGTAAATTTAACTGATAAAAACTTTAACTAATTTGTTAAAATATTTTTAATAATTCTTTTAATAATTCTTTTTAATAAATATATTAAGTTGTAATTAATTTTTATTTTCACCAATTAATGGTATTACAAAAATAACAAAAAAAAAAAAATTGGTGAAAATAAAAATTAATTACAATTTTGTATTAAAATTGTATTACGCTTTTTGTTCAAAATAAATTATTATAAATATTAATATATTAATAATCTCAAAAAATTCATAAATTCGAATTACTCATGAATTTCGCGTTTTTGTTTTATTTGATTTTACTTTCACAAGGCAAATTGTTATTTTATTATTTTTCACTCTTTTAGAACGACGGACAACTTCTAAATCAGAAACAATATCAACTGATTCATCTGGAATATAATCAGTATCACTATGTGTATCATCCAAATTCCCACTTGAATTTATACTGATTATCGATGAATTTCCCTCCTCAGTTGGTATAACCGTCTCTCCATCATTGTTCTCATCGTTTGAATTGTCTTCAATCACATTTTCAACTATTTCGTCTTCTTTATTTGTTGTAAGCGAATCCATAAATGAATCATTGACAGCACTGTCATGATGTGCTTTATTTATTTCCAATGGTTCATTGACAATTGCTCTACTTTCTTCATTTTCTTCAATTGCAGTGTCATATGTATCAGCATTTTCGAAAAATTTCACATCACGACATGCAATTACTTCTTTTGTTTTTAAATCCATTAGCCGATATCCCTTTTGCGTTTCACAATATCCAACGAAAATGTATTCTTTTGACTTTGCATCAAACTTTTGTCTCTTTTCGCTTGGAATATATGCCATCGCTCGTGAACCAAAAACTTTAAAATAACTAATATTTGGTTTTTTATTGGTTCATATTTCCATCGGTGATTTATTATTCAAGACCTTCGAAATCGTGTGATTCTTGATATAGGCAGCTGTATTTACTGCTTCAGCCCAAAAACTTTTATGTAAACCTGCATCTTGGAGCATACATCTAGCCTTTTCAGTTATTGTCCGAATCGTGCGTTCAGCTAGACCATTTTGTTGTGGTGTATATGGAATCGACGTTTGATGTCGAATACCATGTTTACTAAAAAAATCTTTAAATTTATTCGAACAAAATTCTGTTCCATTGTCGCTACGAAACACTTTGATTTGTAGACCTGTTTGTTTTTCCACAAAATTCTTGAATGAACAAAATCTGTCAAAAACTTCATTTTTGTGTTTCAGCATATAAACAAATGTTCGTCGACTAAAATCATCAACTAAGACCAAACAAAATTTACTCCCTCCAATCGATGCACATTCAACTTTGCCAAACAAATCAGCATGTACAATTTCAATTAACTCCTTAGCTCTTGAACCAGCATTATTGAATGGTTTTCTGGATTGTTTCCCTTGACAACAAGCAACACATGCATTGTCTTTCATCTTATCAACATATGATACTCCAATCACTCCACCATTCTTCATTTTACACATATCAGTGATATTCAAATGAGCTAATCTTCTATGCCATAATTGCATTGAAGTATCTGGATTTATCGACGTCATCACCATATGTTGACTAAATCCCTCCAATCGATATAAACCATCAACTAATGATGCAGTTGCTAATAATTCACCTTTTCCGTTTCGAATTACACACCTATTCGATGAAAAAACAACATTATTACCTTTACTAACAATTTCACTTACCGAAAGTAAGTTTGCAGTCAACTGCGGTACACAAAGTACATTCTGCATTTGTATTTTCGATCGATTGCCATCAACATTTACTTCAAAATTCACATTACCACTGAATTCAACTTTCATAAATTCGTTATTGGCGGCTCGAATTTGCTGAATTCCATATTGTTTTGTTCCAACTATCCAACTTCTATGCATCGTCATATGTCTAGTTGCACCAGAATCAATGTACCATTGATTTTTGTCAAATTTATCATTCAAAAAGGAAGAACTAAATGCGAAAAATGCGTTGCGTTTTTCAATTGCTTTATGTTCAGTAGATTTATTTTGTTTTTCTGGACACGAAGAACTAAAATGACCTTTTTTTCTACACGAATAACAAATAATATTTGATTTACTTCTGGAAAAATTGCGTTTCTTTGAAAACAATGCATTTTCAGCATTTTTTGGCTTTTCATTTGAAGTTTCTTGCAGCAATTTTGTTTTCACACTATCACTTGTTAATTCCTTTCCCGTACTTTCCATTGCCATAATCATTGGCATATAGTCATCATTCAATCCAGCCAATAAAAAAATCGCAAGCCATTCATCAGGAACCTTAAACCCAATTTCATTCAATCTTTGAGCTGTTGAGATAATCTCACTAACATATACATTCATGGATACACAATTATCCAACTTCGTATTTACAATTTTCCTCATCAAACTCACCTTTCGTACAGCACCTGTATCTTCAAAAGTTTTTTTTAGATTGTCCCAAACCTCTTTTGCAGTTGATGCTGACTGCACATGAACGTAGTTTGATTTATCTATGCTCAAGATAATTGCTGCTTTGGCTTTAGCATTTTTTTTTTCATCATTCTCATTGCCAGTAATACACGCAGAATGGCCTTCCATGATTAGATAATTTTCCATCGAAAACTTCCATGACGCATAGTTTTCACGTCCTCTTAATTTCTCAATTGATGATAAAATTGATGAAGCCATTTGTTTTACTTTTTGGTAATATGTAAAACAAAAAATTTTAGCTGGGCCTATAACCTGTTATCATAACTAATACGCATCCCTAAAATGTTTGTTGCCTTTCCAAGATCTTTCATGCTAAAATGTCTTGTTAATGTTGATTTTAATTGGTTTTTCCAAGCAGCATTATTGAAAAAAATTAGCAGATCATCAACATAAACAGCAACAATAACAATTGAATTTCCATTTCGACGAATATAAATGCATGTATCTGTTTTGCATCGATTATACCCAGCATTTACAAGTACATCATTCAATTTACGGTTCCATTGTCGGCTGGCTTGTTTTAAACCGTAAATAGCTTTCCTTAATTTGCAAACTCTTCCAGACTTATCATCGAAATATTCTGGTTGGTTCATATAAATGGTTTCTTCAACCTCCCCTTGAAGAAAAGCTGTTATTGCATCCATTTGTTCTATTTTTAAATCATATTTTACAGCAATTGCCATTAATAACCGAATCGATGAGTATCGAACAACAGGTGAAAATGTTTCACCATAGTCAATTCCAGCTTTTTGACTACAACCTTTAGCAACCATTCTTGCTTTATAACGAACAACATTTCCATTTGAATCTGTTTTCCTTTTGAAAACCCATTTACAATTGATAGGTTTTCGATCTTTTGGCAAATCCACCAAATCCCATGTGTGATTATCCAACAACGATTGATATTCTTCTTTCATTGCCAATTGCCAATTATGTTTCTCTTGACTATCAAACGTTTGTTGAATTGAATTTGGTTCATCGTCCAAAACGCTGTTCATTAAAAAAACAGCTTTCGAATTTTGATTATTTTTTTTTTTTTTTTATTCACAACAAAACAATATGTTTATTAAACAGGTAATGAGAAACACATTTTGTAATTTGACATTTCATCTTAAATATAATAAAGCAGCGAATACATTCTAAATTTGTGTCAAAATTAAAGCATTGATTACATTCATTTTAACACAAATTCTATGCCAATTTATTATTCCTATGTTTTCTTTTTATTTTATTAGAAAATTTGAAGATTTAACTTATTAATAAAATTTCAATTCTTTTTGCCGTATATTTATTTTGCGGTCCAGGCCGGTGCCTTTGCAAAATTTTTACCGTTCATTTAGGATCTTAGGCTGTCAACAAGTGTCCCTCACCTGTATTAATTTTCAATTCAATCAATTTCATTTGAAGACTTAATTTAATCGATATGTTTTATATGAATGATCAGACCATACTGTACTGTCCATGGTGTTAATTTCAAATTTATTCGACTTTTGCATTTTATTTAATTATACGTGAGATGGTTTTCTTTAAAAAATATCAGCATTTCCATTTGCCTCTTAAGTGTTCGATCTCAAAATCATACAATGTTACTTTCCTTCTGCATTCTACTGGCGGTCCTTCAAACTCAAACATCCGGACAATTATAGTCGTTGCTCGAGTATCCAGTGTGATGTCACATTGTTTTTTCTAATCAAGTTTTGTCGAATTAAAATGCCGATTGCTTATCCTTTTGATTTTTCAGATGACCTAATAAATAAGATATTTTCAATTAATTAGTATATATGTAGACTTAATAATTTATTTATTTTTGGAATCAATTAATAATCCATTAAAATTAAAAATATAATAATAATATAAAACAAAACAGTTTATTTAAGCGCCGGCAAACTATTGTAACCGAACAACTTAATTAATAGCAATAATAGAACAAAAATGTCTTTGAATATTATGTTGTTTAAAATATGTGAACATAAGAACTCTAATGTCGAACCAAACTCCATCATCAAAACATTACAATCAATAAGAAGTTGAACAAAGAAATATTTTTTTTTTGCTCATCATATAACCTCGTCTTATCACACATTTTCCTAAGTACATTTATAATCATCAAAAACTTAATTAATTATCGTAATAAGAAATATTATAATTACCAATAATGATGACACATATTACTTTGTTTTTGTGAGAGTTCAGCATCTGTTTGACATAAGATTACTAATTCAAAAATTAAATAAATATTAAGAAAAGATGATTACAAGAAAACAAAATCGTTTTGTCACACAACTTCGAAGAATCTGTAGTTTTTTTCTGGTAATTACAACAAATCATCTTATTATGATTTCTATAGAGATATTCTGTTAAGTATTAGTAGTTGTAAGAATAAATGTAAGAACAATTTGCAAGAACAAGAAAATGTCATCTGTTTGAAATAGTTTTGAATAATTTGTTGATTTTTGCAACAATCGTTGTCTAGAATTTTATATTTTTGTTTTTTTTTAACTTAAGCAATATTATCATATTTTTTACATAACCTATGTATGAGCTATGTTTTTTTGTCTGGCTAGATATGTGTAAAAGGTTGGAAATCCGGAGAACAATTTTAAATAAAACACTCGATGCAATTTCCTCCTTTTATTATTTATTTATATATTTATTTCAGGTTGACTAAAAACGAGTGTTGTTACTTCGGTGAACACACTCTAAGTCTCTGAACATAGTTACGATTTATATCATATTATAAAACAGTACTACCAATACAACAATTGAGATAAAATTACTTTAATTACAAACTAATAGATGGCAGTGTAATTAGTATAATTCATTATTTTACATTCGGCCATCCTGAATATAAGAATTGTCCCTAATTCTCATCATCACTCGTAGACAGATCATCGTCACTAAGATCATCATCCGCAGGTGTCTCTACAAGCTTCATTCTATCCGAGGCAAAAACTCCACAAAATCTACGTTTACCTGGCGTAGATACCACGTCCTCAATTTTGTATCGATCACCGTGTAGGATATCCACAACCTTATATGGTCCGCGAAAACGTGGTTGCAACTTAGTACTATGACCCATTGAAATCGGTTCACGAAACACGACGACAAGATCCCCGATTTTATATTTATCCGGCGACCTATATTTACTATCAAAATAAACTTTTGACTTTTCTTGATGATTTTTGATACGTTCCGATGCTAACTTACGATTTTCGATCACCTTTGATACTGCGTTTTCCCTTTCATCGACAATATTACTTCGGTCTGAAAGACCTAAGTATTACATTCATGAGCCAAAAGTGAAATTCTTACCCCCACTTTTTGTGGCATTTCTCGACGTTTTAGGACCTACTGATTCTAAAAAAGCAAAAAAAAAAATGTATGTCTGTCTGCCGGCCGGCCGTCCGTCATTGTCTACGCTGCAGGGAAAACCGCTGGAGGGATTTCAAAATTTTTTTTTTCTAAAAATATGTATACTCAAGGGACAGGTCCGAAAGGACGCTGTGTTCGATAACTGTACTGGAAGTGTGTCAAAAAAATCATTATGTGTGTCAAAAATAGCAAATTTTCATATTTTTAGCTTAAAAAACGTTCATTTTAAGTGATTACGAGTAGGAATATTAAATTTGGAGAAATCTTGATGGTAGGGATTGGTATGTGAGATCAAAAACTAGATTATTGCATTATGAGTTTGTCAAAAAAATGTTGTCAAGTGTGTCAAAATAAAGATTTTTATTTATTTTTTTACCCAATTTTTGGAAAAAAATAAAATTATTTGAAATGAAATTTTATTATTATTATAGAGAATTATGGCATTATAAGTTTGTCAAAAAAATAATGTCAAGTGTGTCAAAAAATAATTTCATTTATTTTTTTAGCCAATTATTTTTTGGAAAAAAACGTTGCTGTTTTTTTGACGTATATGTAATTGAAAATGAAATTGGACATGGAAATTTTTGAACTTGTTATAGATTTTTAAATATTTTTGGAATTTTGGAAAAAGTTTGTATTTTTGATTTTGTAATAATTTTTTTGCAATATTTTTAGACTTTCGGAAAAAGTTTTAAGTTTTGATTATGTAAGAATTTTTGGAATATTTTTAGAATTTTGAAAAATTCTTAATTTTTGATTTTATTATAATTTTTAGAATTTTGAAAAAATTTTCAATTTTTGATTTTGTAATAATTTTTGCAATATTTTTAGAATTTTGGAAAAAGTTTGAATTTTTAAGAATTTTCGAAATATTATTGGAATTTAGAAAAAATTTAAATATTTGATTTTATTCTAATTTTTGGAATATTTTTGGAATTTTGAAAAAGTTTGATTTTAACAATATTTTTGGAATTTTGATTATAATTTTCCGGCAACGTATTGATGTTTTGTGTTAGTTGTGTAATAAATTTCTAAACAAAGATTAAAAAAAAATACTTGTACTTTAACAAAGAGTTATGTTTGATATACATCGCTGCCCAAAACTAAAAACCATGTCCTCATAAAAGTTTTTTGCCGAAAACTATATCAAAATCCTTAACCCAGACCGAAGTCTTGATATCTCAGAGCTGTGAGATTTCAGCCCCTCCATATTTTTCCGTTTGTAATTCTAACAACAATTTATCCCTAAAAATATCGCGCGGTACATATCCGAACAAAAGTTGTTGCGGCGAACATTTAGTAACGGAATTCGGAAATGAATTTAAAGACCACTGTACTTGCTTCAACAATTTTTTCCCATTGATCTTCAGTATTTCCAGTCATTGTACGAAGTGAGTTGAGTATGCTTTTGTTGGCGCGCTCTACTTGGCCATTGGCTCTCGGTGTTGCTTTGACGTTCTGAACATGTTTAATATTATTTTCGATGCAATATTCAGAAAAAGATTTAGAAGTGAAGGCGGAACCTTTATCGCTTATAAGCCTAACTGGTGTACCAAAGTGTTCAACACACTCATTCAACATTTTAATCACAAATTTTGTTGAGGTGTCTTTTACCGCTCGAAGAAAAACATATTTGGTAAACGCGTCTTCGATAACCAAAACATGACTTTTGTTTTTTGGACTTTTGACAAATGGACCCAAATGGTCGATATGCCATGTATGGCACGGAATGGGAACCTTTTCAGTGGGGTGTAACTCATTGCCTGTCTTACCACCCCTTTTCTTATTGTACAAGCATTCCTTGCACGACGATATATAATTTCTTGTATAAGATTGCATTTTCTTAAACCAATAATTCCGTTTAATAAGAGAAAGCGTTTTTTCTAAGCTAAAATTATTATCATGTGCTTCTCGTAGGATTCTGCCACGTACCCCTTTTGGTACAACGAAAGAATTGCCGTTTTTCTTGATCCTACACAATCGATCGTTACGAAGACAAAAATTTCCCTCAGCTTTGGTCTTTATACCATTTCGAAGATTTGATTTAATATCTACTAATTCAGGATCTGTATCCTGCAGAGCGGTTATCCACTCATCATCTAGGTCGACTTTATAAACATTCAATGAAGCGGGCTCGACTTCATTTGCTTCTAATACTGGTGTTCTACTAAGTGCGTCAACATGACACATTTTTGTGCTACGTCGTCATTTGTCGATGTGCTACGTCGAAATCATATTCCAAGAGTCTAAGCCACCACCTACCAAACCTAGCTATCAAATCTCTTTTCGTGGATGTTGTTCTAAGAGCTTTGCAATCCGTTACTACTTTAAATTTCTTACCTAAAACATATACTCTAAACCTATCTATGGATTCAACTACAGCAAGCGCCTCTAATTCGTAGCTGTGATATTTCTGCTCGAGATCGGTGGTGCAACGACTGAAGTATGCAACTGGATGGAGCTGCCCATCCACTTCCTTTTGTAATAAAATACCTGCCAAACCAACGGAAATGGCATCGGTATGAATTTCGTGGTCTTATTCAGGATTATATAACGAGAGAACATTTCTTTCACATAATTTCGTTTTAATCGATTCGAAGGCTCGTTCTTGTTCATCGTTCCAAATGAATTCATGATTCTTTTTTGTTAATGTTGTGAGAGGCTCGGCGATTTCAGCAAACTTGGGCACAAATTTGCGGAAGTAACTTGCTAGCCCAATAAATTTTCTAATGTCGTGGACATTTTTAGGCTGCTCGAAGTTAGACGGATACCTTCCATGGTGACCTCATGTCCAAGAAATTCAATTCGTTCATATAAAAACTTACATTTACCTAATTTGAGTGTAAGCCCGTAGTGCTTCAATTTTTCTAAAAACAATTCAAATATTTGTAACGCCTCTTCAATATTATTGCACGCGATCACAATATCGTCAAAGTATACAACGATAACACCATTCATTTCTTTGGCGATTCGATTCATAAGGCGTTGAAAATGAGACGCCCTATTTTTAAGACCAAATGACATTCGATTGAACTCAAAGTGGCCATCCGGAGTAGTGAACGCTGTATATTTTTTTGATCCATCCGCTACTTTAATCTGATGATAGCCTGATGCAAGATCGGCAACGATAAAATATTTCTTACCGGCTAAACGATGCAATTGATCTTCTGCGTTGGGAATCGGGAAACTATCGGTGATGGTCTTAGCATTTAGCCGTCTATAATCGACACATATTCGATCTGAGCCATCCTTCTTTTTTACCACGACGAAGGGTGATGAGTACGGCGACGAAAAATGGCTTATAATACCTAAATGTAGAAGCTCATCTATATATTTATTGACGTTAACTCGTTGTGCATGTGACAATCGGTATGGACGATAGTTTACAGGATCCGAATCAGTAACCTTGATTTCAAATTCTGCTTCATCCGTTTTACCGACTTCAGTCATTTTAATTGCGAAGCATTCGCGATATTTATTAATTAATTTTCTTAATCTATCATTCGTTGGAGTATCTAAGTTACTATTTAAACATTTTTCTAAAGTTTTGTTGAATTCTAAATTAGAATCTTCTTGTACATTCTCGACGCGAACGTTGTTATATTCGGAATTCACAATATTATTAATAATTAAAATTGACATATTATTTTCTGTATTAGCAGATTCTTTAATTTGCGATGAAGTGTTGTCAAGGGAAGAATTACCTAATTCAATATCCGGCGTGCTACTATCTATTTTAACTGACAATGATGATTCAATATTATTTAACAAATGCGAACAATTAATTCCCTCATCATCGGTGCGACTTAATTCTATTTGTAGATTTGACTCATTTGGCACTTCGATGATCTTAAACAAATTATGAGCTTTAACAATTGCAATCTGAGGTTTATTAAACGTATTTCGACCGATCATTAGATTTTCATTTTGATCAGAATCTGAAACAACTAAAGCTTCCGACGAGATTTTTATATTATCAATTTCAAATAAAAATTGATTAATTTTCCCTAATGTAACAGCGCTTCCTTTACCGAACCCTTTTTAAATTATTTGACAATTATCCCATATTAATCCTAAATCGACAGCTAAACTTTCTTTGATCGACACAACGTCGCTACTTAAATCAATAAAAGCTTTAATTTCAATGTCATGTATTTTAACCGTTTTTACCAATTCATCATTTGACAGTTCGATACGACTAACATTTTTTGTTTTACTGTCTGTTTTTTTTTCACTTTTCTTTTTATTACAATTAATTTCATAATGGCCCTCCTTATGGCAATATGAACATTGTAGTCGTTTTCTACAATCACGACGAAATGATTATCTGACTGACATTTATAACATTTCGAAACTGAGAATTCATTACTTGGAGGATTTCTATTATCGTCACTAGTTTGCTTAGATAATAATTTTTTCGAAAGCATCGTAGATTCATATTGACGTAGTCGTGATAACAATTCAGTGATCGACGTAATATTTTGCACGACGAACGAACGAACAAGTTCGCTTTCACCTAAACCTAACAAAATATATATTATTACAACTGACTGATCCAAATTCGCTTCAGCGGCAATATGACGCATCTCGTAAACATATTCAACATAACTCTCCGAAGTTCTTTTGCAACGATTTGCCAATAGAGTATGAATATCCACAACATCCCGAGTATAACCAAATTCTTCTAATAAGCCAAAACGTAAACTTTGCCAATCGCACACACTCAGTATCACTGATTCGTACCATAATCGCGAAATACCTCGTAGTTTACTAACAGCGGCGTGAAATAATAATAATTGATTTATATTATATATATTGTGCACCCTTTCGACGGTCGATACAAACTTGTGAACGGAACATTTAGCAGGATCAAATTCGCATATCATTTTTGCTATATCTTTCGAAGATAACCGATAATTTAACAACGAACCTGTCGGTGTGATTTTATTTTGACATGATCCATCTCTTTGTGAAGAATTTATATTATCTCTATGAAAAGAATTAAAATTATTATTGTTTAATAAAAAGTTATCATTATAATTAAACTTAAATTGATTTTGATTTATCCTCGGTGGTTCTACAGTATTAGTGAGTACATTGAACGATATTGGTTGTTGATGTTGAGAAGATTGATTATATTTCATTGCAAAATATGACTGTGGTTGAAATTTATTTTCTGAATTATAATTAACTGCACTAAACGACGATGGTTGTTGTTGACAAAATTGATTTTGTGAATTATAATTAGCTGCGTTAGTTGTCCATAACTAAAATCCACGTTTTGATGTGGGCGATGTAGCGAGGTATATTTATGATGCGGTTGTGAATTTAATTGCTCCAAATTTTGATGTAATACTGATGAAAAATAATTCGATGGATTCGAGGACATGTGATCCATTTTTATTTGTGGTGCTGTCGATGAACTTTCACAATTAAAATTCGGCGATGTATTTATATGATCATCATGAAAACTATGAGAAGAAACTTCTCCACGTCGATGAATAATTTTATTTCTAGGTTTTCGTGATGATTTCGTGATGATTGATTCTGACGGCGATGATTTAGAGTCTCCAGAAAAATAGCCTTCACCGGAATGACTCATTTTTAATATATTATTTTTTTTTAAACAAAACAAAATCGTAATTAATTCTATAAGGGCGATGATACATGTAAAAGAAATATCTTTCAGACATAAAAAATTTCGCATTTAATTGGTTGAGGGGCGGTAACATTTTTTAAATTTCAAAAAAATATTTTTGACTGAAAGACAGAAAAAATATCTGTAAGATATAAAAACATAACCTAAAAAGATATTTTTTTGCTTGACAGTTAAAACTGATTAACTGAAAAATTGATTTTAAAAGTAAGTTTTACCAATAATCAATTACAATTAACTTAATTTATTATTTAATTACAATTAAAATAATTTGTTTACTGATTCATATAGATTTAGGCATTTTCACATTGAATCAAATTTTTATTTTTTTGTTGCGATTATCGCCTATTCTAAATCTACATGAATAAGTAAACAAATTATTTTAATTGTAGCTAAATCATCAAGTTAAGTTAATTGTAATTGATTATTGGTAAAACTTAGTCTTAAAATAAAGTTTTCAGCTAATCAGTTTTAACTGTCAAGCAAAAAATATCTTTTTATGTTATGTTTTTATATCTTACAGATATTTTTTCTGTCTTTCAGTCAAAAATATTTTTTTGAATTTTAAAAAATGTTACCGCCCCTCAACCAATCAAATGCGAAATTTTTTATGTCTGAAAGATATTTCTTTTACATGTATCATCACCGTTAATCACTCGATGAAAATGTAATTATGGGTTGTTATATTAAAATTAACACTAATCCCCACACCTGATGTGTAAAAGGTTGGAAATCCGGAGAACAATTTTAAATAAAACACTCGATGCAATTTCCTCCTTTTATTATTTATTTATATATTTATTTCAGGTTGACTAAAAACGCGTGTTGTTACTTCGGTGAACACACTCTAAGTCTCTGAACATAGTTACGATTTATATCATATTATAAAACAGTACTACCAATACAACAATTGAGACAATTGAGATAAAATTACTATAATTACAAACTAATAGATGGCAGTGTTATTAGTATAATTCATTATTTTACATATGATTATTGTTGAAACATATGAACATACATATGAAAATGTTGTTGTATCAACCATATGATGAATTAAATTTATTTCCAAAATCTTCAGATACAGTAGCTTCCACATTCACTAATGGTCTTGAACCATTATTAAGTAGCATGAATATAAATTATATTCCCTCAAAACACAATAACATTTCAGAGTTTAATTGTATTTATACAAAAAAGCTTACACAGGTTACATAAAATTTGCCTTATTGTATTTATCAAAATGATGACAAGGCAATGCAATATAATTTATTAGCGAATTACATTTTTAATTTAACACGAAAAAACAAGAATTTTAAAACTATTTGGAAAAAACAATTCGAATAATAAAAATATATTTTTTGTTTTTTTAATAAATGTTAACGAAATCATCGCCTGCTAAACTCTAAATTTTTTTGAGAAATGAGTTTAGTTTTGATGTTCGTCACAACACTCCCTCCGTAGTGCCATCGAAGATGGAACGATATAAATAAAGATATTAAGTAGAGTTGAGAAGGAAAGAAGGAAAGAGTTTTGGATAAGTGGTTGTAGCGAATAAGAAAAAGTTTGGAGAAATTGTGTTAGGAGAGAGTTAAAAACTAATGTGTTAGAAGAGATTGTGTTAAGCGAGAGTGTTATTTAGTAATCGATACCATTTGATGGAGAAAAACTATTATGAGTCGTACAAATTGGAGTTCTGCAAAAAAAGAAACGAACATTTATAAAGTTATGGTAACACAAGTGGAGATATAGGTCTGACAGAGCTGAGTTTCCTGAGACCAATATTTGTGGAGATGTTGTGCCTGAGAGGATCGTTCTTTCAAACCTTACTTTAATTAATAACACAAACTCTTTAGTGATGAAAATTTTTGTAATTTATTTATATATTGAATATTTTATTTACTGAACTCAAACAACAGTCGGACTTACAGACTTAATTTTTTTATCACTAATTTACAGACCGAAACATTTGCTTATACTACGGATTCCTATTCAATTATTTTCTTGGTATTTTATTTACTTCAAGAACTTTTTCTTATAGCGGATTCTTAAAAATAACGGACTTAATTTACAACGGACTATTAACTATATGAACGAATTGAATTTTTACTACCAGATTAGACTTAAAATTTCTGACTGATTATTATCGACTATTTTTTACAGATTGACTCACATTATTCCTTTTACAAATTATTATAAATAATATTTTATTTAGAAATTGACACAGTTTTTGTGTTTCAATTAAAATAATTGCCAAATTAAAAGTATCACCAAATTGCAAAATCAGTACTTTAAATTTATAAGCAAAATTGTTGTATATATATATTTTACTTTTTTGTTTATTATAAATTGATATAATTTTATTTTTACAAATGATTTCCAAATAATTACTGTAATATTTAAATTAAATTAATTCAGGTTAAAAACTAATGCGGTTACTATGTTTGAAATTCAGTTTTTTTTTATTAAAAATTTGGAAATAGTTGTTTTATAATTTAAATTTGTTTGTTGGAATTGGTTGCGTATGATTAATTTATTGCACGGGCACAACAGAGATGTGTACCATAGGTTAAAAGGTTCGTTTAAAATACGAGAAGCAGAAAAGTAACGTCGGTGATGCTGAATGTCTGACAGATCAAAGTTGACTGAGACAATACTAGCATGTACAAACGTGAATATTAGTTCATTTTTGGAAAAGCGGCTGTTAAAAGCAAGAATAAGCAGAAATATAGCATCAGCAAAGGAGTGCATATGGTAACACAGGAATGGTAAAGTCTGACAGTACAAAGTTGACTGAGACCAATGTTTACCTTGGAGACGTGTACTAGATCGCTGTGAGAAGTAATATCTGATTTACGACGAATTGTCGTTTTAAATATCCGTGAAGACCATACCTGTTCGTCAACAGGTAAATGGTTAACGTCAGAAGATGTTCATGTTGTAAAAACATATGGGTAACGTTGGGGATATTCCTTTAAGATCAGATATTTGGAGGTTCTGCTTAATTAGATGAAATTTGATTTTTATATCCATAAAGACCATACCAGTTTTGTCAACAGATAGATGGTTAACGTTAGGAGATGTTCATGTTATGGTAACATATGGGTAACGCTAGGGATAGAAATTAAAAAATCAGAAAATTCGAAAAATATGTTTCGGTCCATAAGTTAAGGAGATTTGAGCGGGTCTTACGAAAAAAGAATGTGATTAATTCGGCCCATGAGTAACGGAGAATGAAGTGGGTCTTACGAAGGAAAGAGTTCTGAAGCTTCGGCCCAAGATTTCAGAAGAGCAAAGAGTGGGTCTTACGAAGGAAGGAGATATTAGACTTCGGCCCATGGTATCATTTTGAAAACAAAAACAAAATTTTAAAAAATTGTTCGCACTACAAGAAGTTGGCGTGCTTCAAAGCCAAAAAATATGAATTAGGAGCGAAAAAAAAAAGAACGTATCACTAGGAAGAAACAAGAATTTTAAAACTATTTGGAAAAAACAAAATCCGAATAGTAAAAATATGTTTTGTTTTTTTAATAAATGTTAACGGAATCACCGCCTGCTAAACTTTAAATTTTTTTGAGAAATGATTTTAGTTTTGATGTTCGCCACACACTATTATCGTTTTGCGATTATATGTATCTCACATAACTATTTTCATGAACTTCTTTTGATTTAATGGGTAGAAGTTCCAGATTAAGAGCGTTAGCGGACTCTTTTATACCATGCAGGCGTTTATGGAAAATCCCATTTTATTTCGATACTATCGATAATAAAATAATAATTGCCTAAAACTATTAAAAGAGTGTTATAATGTAAAATAATACTTACTTATTGACATACTGATGAACCAATGGGTGAATGTAAAAACATTCGTTTATTGGGTGTCACAGTTTCAAATGACCTACTCTGGAACGATCATGTAATGGCGATGGCAAAAAGCGCGTCTAAAAAACTCGGCCTCCTAAATAGATGCAAAAAATTTTTCACTCCATACCAATTGCTCCATGTTTATAAGTCCTATATTCGTCCCTGTATGGAGTACTGCTGTCAAGTTTGGGGTGCTGCCTCTGTTTCCATCTTGGCCCTCTTGGACTCTGTTCAAAAGCGAGCTATACGAATTGTAGGTGATCGAACTTTGACATCACAACTTGATTCCCTACAACATCGTCGCACTGTTGCTGACCTCGTTGTTTTTTACAAATATCGTCATCAGCAGTGCTCAGATGAAATCAGCGGCATCATGCCTCAAACTTATTCTTACCCCCGTTCCACTCGGCAATCGGCTGCCGCAACCAGTGAAACGGTAAAGATCCCGCGCTGTCATACTGGCAGATCGCAGAGAGACTTCTTTGTCCGAACTGCGTACAAATGGAATAGTTTGCCGGAACACTTAGTCTCAGGTGGCTTCAACCCACAGATGTTTAAAAAAAGCGTTAATCTACACCTCAGAACGCCAGTTGTTGTGGGACCCAGGTCTAGACCTAGGTCTTAAAAGGTATTTATGTGTTGTTGTGACACATATTCTAAACCCTATTACACAACACATTTTATTAAAAAAAAAAAAAAATACTTACTATTTTCGCTTTCAATTCTTCTGATTTAAAATCAAATTGTGAAAAAATTTATTTGACATCTGATTGAAATGGCGGTTTGGATTTTTACCACAATAGCATATTTCGAATAACAGGGATTCATTGTCATCTGTTATCTGCTTGTGCAGGTCCCTGGTATCTCCGTCAATTATTTCTTTCCTGTGTTGCCCTTTTCATCTTCCTGTATCCACCATAAGCTGACCTGACGCTCATTTCCCTCTTCCAATCAATTTCATATTTCGCCTACCCATCTTTAGTTTCCCATTCACCCAACCCTTCCAAAAAATCGTTTAACAAACATGATCTTCCAAGCACGTGGTCAATCCAATTCCTGTTCCTTTCCTCAATTAACCTTACTAGACAACGTTCTTCTCGCACCCTACTCAAAACATCCTCATTCCTCACCCCATATACCTTTTTCATTTCCTTTAGATGTTTTAACATACTACTGAGTTCTTTTCCATTCTTTGCAAATAACACCATATCATTTGCGAATTGAATACTGACATTCTTCATTTCTTCCATTGCGAGACTCACCACCATTGCCATTCTTCATTTCGTTGGGAACATTTTCTTCTACGTCTACGCTTAAGACCTTTAATATATCCTCCGTTTTATATAGTTCCTGCATCTACTCTTTCCATCTCTCCAGGGTTCTCTAATTTTTGATTTCTCTGTTCTTTTCCTTTTTCGCAGTAAATTCTCTGACTTTGTTGTAAACTATATCATACCTCCATGCTTTCACCAAATCTTCTCTTTACAATCGTTCTTGAACCACACTTCTCGCGCTCTGTCTGTTTCCTTTCTTCAATATTTCTTTTCTTCTTCAATTCTGTGTTCAATCTGTTATAATCTTATTTTCCCTCTTCAGTATTCAAATTCCTTAATTTTCCCCTTCCTTACATTTTTTCTATTATAATCGATGTTGTCCATGGCTTTTTGGCTTGTGCTCTTGTCTTAAACCCTATCTTATTTTCGCATACTGCTATTATTCTTTGCTTGATTATTTCCCATCTCTCTTCACTACTATCATTTTTGTTTTCATGTAACTCATTTTTGCTTCTATTTCTAAACTTATTTGCTCAACATTCAGTGACTACAGTCTCTCAATGTCCCACTTCTTGATCTTTACTCCTTTCTTTATTTTTTTAGTTTTAATTCTAGGTCTAATATTAGTAACACATGATCACTGTGTATGTGTACTCAAGATAAGGCATGGGCCTTTTCACCCCATTTCTGTATCCCTTTTTAGTCATTTTAAAATTAATTTGCTTCTATAAATATCAGCTGATGACTTCCAACTGTATAGCCGTCTTTTATGGTTTTTAAACCACGTGTTGTCATAGCTACTAGCTTTTTTTCTTCACAAAATTCAATCAGTCTTTCACCTCTTTCGTTTCTTGATCCTTATCCAAATTTTCCTACCACTCATTCTAACTCTTCTGCTCCTACACTGGTTTTCCAGTACCCTATCACTACATGACAACAACCATTTCCTTCCTCCTTCAGGATTTCTTCAATTTTTTCATAAAGTCTATCCACCTCCTCGTTTTCATAATCACAGGTAGGCATGTAGACTTGTATGACAAGAAATCTATGATTCTATCACAGTTATATACTACCTTACTTGTCCACGTCTTTAATCTCTTATTTACAATAAATCCAACTCCATTTTTTCCTTTCTGAACTCCACTGAAGTAAAACATCATCGTCATCATGTTCTTCATCGGCTCCTTCCCATCTCACTTCGCTTATCCAATTATGTCATTGTTGTTCCTGTCCATTTCCCTTTTTAAGCTTCTCACATTCCATGTTCCAAATCTAATTTTATTATTCTCCATCATTTTCTCCTCACGTGATTTCTTAATGTACTTAATCTTTCACACCAGATCTTGGAATACCCGATAAGTCTTTAATATGGTGGTTTTCCGGTGCCCCCATCCTGATGCATGCCGTTGGTATCTGCAGGACTCATCCACCTTTGTCCCAAAAGTCCGTCGAATTTTTTTTTGGGAAAATTTTCTAATGTAAATAAAACACAACCAAATATTTTGACAGCTGCCCTACTTTTTAAAAACAAAGATTACTTAGATTGAATTTGAGATGCGAATTAAATGTAATTAATGTAAATATTCAAAAATTTTATTAAATAATAATTCTATGTTTTTATATTTATGGAGAAAAATTTTATATTTTATTCGGACCAAAAATGGATTTTAAAACTAAAAGAAGAAAAAGATTCCGTCGCAGCACAACATTACTGTCTCAAAATGAATCATTTTCTGTCGCAATGAAACAAACAACTATTCTCTTTTGCTGCAAAAAGAAAAAAAAAGATACAATTTTCCAATGCAAACTGCGTTAAATAATTATACGTTTTAGCTACGGTTGGGGAAAATACGATATTTTTTTCGAGCGAAACCCTTAATGGCTGTGTGATTTCGGAGAATTTTCTTATGAATTTTGACAGGTAAGTAGCCATTCCCAGTAATCTTTGAATTTCTAACTTATTTTCAGGTCTTTTTAACGATTGAATAGCTTTGACTTTTTCTTTATCAATTGACGACAAACCTTTGCTGCTGATGACATGACCCAAAAATTTAGTTTCGGTGATATTAAAAACTCATTTTCTTTGTTTAATGTTAATCCGGAATTTTCTAGCTTGGATAGTACTATTTGGGTAGTATTTTTTATTTTGTCTTCGGTTTCCCCATGAATTAATATATCGTCCATTGAGCATTCTGTGTTTTTGTTGTTTGAAAGTATTTCCGAGATTAGATCTTGAAATACTTCTGGCGCTGAAACTAATCCGAACGGAAGTGTGGTGAACGAATATTGACCCCATGGCGTTGCCATTGTCAAGTATTGTTGAGTTGTTTTTGACACTTTAATTTACCAAAATCATCTTTTGCAGTCCAAAGTTGTAAAAAATTTAGAATTGCCTATTTGAGCTGCAACTTCTTCGATTGATTTGAGTGGAAAATATCGTCTGATGATGTTTTTATTCACTTCGGTTGGATCCAGACAAATTCTCAGGTTTCCTTTTTTGATGGACTAGAACCATTGGTGATACAACTGGTGTAGCTTCGTGATTCTTCATTATCACGCCAATTATCTCCATGCTTTCAAGCTCTGCTTTAATTTTCATGCAGCACGAATAGAATTCTTCAAATTTAGGATTTGCAACCAACTCTATATCATATTCGTAATCTTTTAAACATCCTAATCCATTAAATATCTTTTCGTTAGTTTCAATTTTCATTATTCTTGTCACTAAATTTAATTCTTCACAAGAATTTTTTCCTAGTGCTTTTTTCCTAACTTGCACGTCAGCGTCGATGATTCGAATATTATTTTTGACATTTTGGCTCGAACTTCGCAATTCGCTTCAACTTGGCCGTCTACGTTGAGTTTATTATCGCAAAATGTTATCAAATTTTTTGTATTTGAAGGAACTAATTTGGCTTTCAATCGATTTACTAGTCCTTTTGGCAACACATTTTACTGTGCTCCGCTGTTCAGTTTTAATGTTATTTATTTTTACTTCTTTATACCAGGATTTTTTGTCGTCTTTGATTGTAGTTGAAACAATATTTATGTATAAGTTTTCTACATCGTGTGGATTCAATGCATTATTTATTTCAATGGTTGAATGATTTTCGACCGGCAGCTGTAGATTGTACAGGAACTCGTCTTCATCTACGTCGTCTTCCAGTGTGTTCACAATTCGATTTTTGTTTTTGTAGTTACTTGTTTTTGTTCGGCACTTTGTTTTCAGATGCCCTTTTATGTTACATTTCTGACAAATTTAATTATATGCTTCGCATTTTCCTCGTGTGTGTGATAAAACCATCGCCTACAAAAATCTTCTGTGTCATTAGCAGTTTTGTTTTCTTGCTTTGGAACATGGCTGGACTTTTTAATCGATTTATTTCTTACAGAAATTGCTAACGGATGATTCGTTTTTTGTCATTTCAATGAGTTGTTTGGACGCGATTCACTAGCTTTGCATAAAGTTTCTGCTTTATCTAGCGTTAAATCGAATTCAACAACAAAATCGAGATTGGCAACCAATGAATAGCCCCTCACTCTAAGACCGATAAACCAAGATCGTATTTAGTCAAAACTGAATCGTGAAAATTACTTCAGAGAAATTCTTCACATATAAATAAAACCTTGGCGATGAGAGGAGAACCGACGGAAATAAACCCCATTATAGATTGGAATAAGGTAAATTTAGTTGGGCACAACATAACAAGCAGTCCACCGTCAACTCCAACCACAACCGGGACACCAATCAGTACACTCAGGGCTCCATCAACACCTGTTAATATGGAAGCGCAATCTATGGCTCGTATAGCCCGAACGGTCTGGAATTTTGAACATTTTTTAGTATAAATCAAAAACTGTGTACCCGAAAATTCTAAAAAAAATTGCAATGTTTGTGTCTCTTTCAAATGATACCCCACTCGCTTGGGTCAAAAAAAGTTTTTTTTTACCCTCCTTACACCAATCTCCTAAACACACAGAAATATAATTATTTGAGAGTTCGCTATAATTTTCGTTCAAAATATAGCAAACTTCCTGCCTCTATGAATTTTTTCAATTTTTTCTGTCTATCAGTGTCGAAACGTAGGGGGGAGGAACGGTCTGGAATTTGCACGTTTTTTAGAACAACTCAAAAACTGTGTTCCGGAAAATTCTAAAAAAAATTACAATGTTTTGGAAATTTACTGCTCTTTCAAATGACACCCCACTCGCTTGGGTCAAAAAAAGTTTTTTTTTACCCTCCTTACACCTATCCCCTAAACACACAGAAATATAATTATTTGAGAGTTCGCTATAATTTTCGTTCAAAATATAGCAAACTTCCTGTCTCTATGAATTTTTTAAATTTTTTCTGTTTATCAGTGTCGAAACGTAGGGGGGGGGGGGAACGGTCTGGAACTTTCACATTTTTGAGAATATCTCAAAAACTGTGTACCGCAACATTCTAAAAAAAATTGCAAAGTTTCTGAAATTCGGTGCTCTTTCAAATGACACCCCGCCCTGTAATTGGAATGAGTACACTTTAAATCCTTTAACAAGGAACAATTGGAGGGCAAGTCTGGTGCCAGCAGCCGCGGTAATTCCAGCTCCAATAGCGTATATTAAAGTTGTTGCGGTTAAAACGTTCGTAGTTGAACTTGTGTCAAGCACAACTCGCTTGGGTCAAAAAAGTTTTTTTCACCCTTCCCCACCCCAATCCCTTAAAAGCACAAAAATATAGTTATTTGAGAGTTCGCTATATTTTTCGTTCAGAGTTTATCAAACTTCCTGTCTCTGTGAATTTTTTCAAATTTTTCTGTTAATTAGGCTCGAAATGCAAGGGGAGGGGGGGGGACCAACTTTTTGTGTGACTTTATTGATAATAATTCAAAAACTATGCATTGCAAAATTCTAAAAAACATGGCAATATTTCTAAAATCAAGTGCTCTTTCAAATGACACCCCACATGACCTGGTTTTAAATGATATTTTTACCACTTAACATTCCCGCCCCTTTAAAAAATATAGTTATGAGTATCTGCCACTTTTCTATATTTTTCATTAAAAACCTACTCAATTTTCTATCATTCTAAATATATTTCAAGATTTTCGATGAAGTAGGGTCGGAGTTATTCGGAGCAATAAAACATCCAGAAAACGTCATTTTTCAAAATTATAGAAAAAATGGTGAGGTGTAAAATTCCAAAATATATTTTTAAATAATGCTGAAATGAAGCCCTTTCATATGATACCCTACTCATCTCGATAAAAAAATATATGTTTTCAAAGGCTTTACATCGTACCTCTTTAAAACGAACGAACACAACTTCATTTATTCTTTAACCCACCATCTTGTGTGGATAGGTTAGTTTTATAAGTACCTCGAATTTTAAGTTCATCGGATTAATGGTTCACAAGATAATCGAAATAATGTGAAAAACACGTTGTACTCTCACCAATAGTGTTCCGTATAAAAAACGGAACCCTAAAAATGGTACTAAGTATTTGATTCGTTATCACTATAAGTTGGATAATAAATTTGACTATTAACGGTAAAAACAAATATAATTTTTTTTTTCTTCCATTAAACTTTGATGTAATTTAATAATTTAATCTTACTAAAAGTTTGAGAAAATAAAAAATTTTAAATACTTTTTTGTCATATTTTTCATTTGAGTATATTCACGGTACTTAAAAAAAAACAAATGTACAAGCACATAAAAAAAGCATGAATCAAGAGCATATAAAAAAGGAAACCGCATTCGAAAAAAGAAATATCACTGGGTTGAAAAAGATAAGAATAAAAAAAACAATAAGTTGTATTGAATGCGTTGATTGATGTAAAAGAAAGTGGTTTAGACAAATGAATTTTTACGGCTTCGTAACAGATGATAATTATAATTACAACTAGGAAACAATAGTAGCATATTTGAAAAAAAAATTAAACTTTTTGAAGTCTCCCTAGTTCGATTCCACAGAGCAACATATTTTTTTTGTAAAACTATTTTTATTACTGAACAGAATAACAACAAAAATATCTCAAAACATATTAAAGTCCGTCTTAAATCTGGTTACTATACCGCTAACACAGTTCAAAGTCAAGTATCGTTATAAATAAATTCACAACACACAACTCATTTCATAATCCTAAACCAATATATTATATTTATTATCACTTTCAACCTTCAAAAAAATTACATAATTTTTAATTTTTGAAAAAAAAAAAAAACTATAATTAAATCTTCACCCAATTTTGACAACATGTCATCAAAACTAATTCAAAAAACTTAGAAAAAAAAATTCTAAATAAATAATAATAATATTAACTCTTCGATTACACTATGATGTGATATTAACGATGACTTTATTAAAATTTCTATGAATTTAAGATGAGACAGAATTTCGTTTAAATATTTATCGTATTGTTCCATTTCATAAATGCTAATTTTATTAATTTTCAAATATTTTATTGTTTATTTTTGTTAATTTTATTTAATATTAATTGATTATTTCCATAGATTGTGATCAAAATTTATAATTATAACGTTTACAAATAACAATGTGTGTAGATGCATGTTAAATATATGGGAGGTCAAATGATGTGTGAGTGTATATTTGAACGAATTAGTTTCCTTAGAAATGGAAATAAAATTAATTAAAAGTTTGTAATGTAAGTTTTTGTTTGTTGTGTTTTATGTAAATTTGTTGTAAAATTGACAAATAAAGTAATGAGTCGATACGAGTATAAATAAGCTTGAATTTGTTCTCACGCTGTTAATTTTTTTTGTTTATGTTTGTTGTACATATTTATGTCGATACTATTAATAGATAACACAGATTGGTGTATCATGATAACCAAAAATTTTAATTTAGTATTTACGTTCTTTGAAATATTATTTAAATCAATATTATGCTAATAGTGTGATCCGATTTTAAATTATTTGATTGTTCATATTGATATAAAAAAAATGTTTGCGCCTAAATTATAAATTCAACTAAACAGGTATTAATTTTTTATTAATGTTTATTTTTTTTTTATTTATTTTCAGGTAAGAATTCAACATTGACTCTGTGTTTAAAAAAGCTCAAGCCAGAGAAAATAAATAGTAAAATTTTAGTTAGAATATTTAAAGTTACATAATACATAAAAACACATTTTTAGTAAATAGAATATATCTTCTTTCAATTTATTTAATTATGATTGTATGAACAAATTGTAAAAATAATTTAAATTGAAAGAAAAGCTTAAGTTACTATTTTCAAATCTTGTAACGAATTTTATATTGGTCAAACAGGCACCAAACGAACGTAACGAGTAGTGGAAATCAACGAGTAGTGGAAACCAAACGAAATTACGAGTAGTAATTGAATGTGGTGTTTGGGCGCCACTATAACGATTAGCAGGGCAACCTAGTTCTCCACATTGGAAGCATAGATTGTTCTAGCTAGAATTACAGACAACCTTGTCTGTAATTTTTCAAAAAAAATTAGAGTCAAATCCACCACTTAAAAACCAATGAATAAAATTTCATGAAATAAAAACTACATTTACTCTATTTTATTAACTTTGTTTCTTATGTTGGCAAAACTTTAGTAGAAACAAGTTGGTGAAGTTGAATTTGTGGTAACTCCTGTTATTCGGTTTTGATTAAAATGAAGATTGTTATGAAAAAATTGAAGAAATTTTATTAACCGAAAATATAAATAATGATGCTCGCAACCTTAACAAAACTAAATGAAAAGTTACAAAATTAACTACGAAATACGTCGTATAAAGCAAAATTATATTGTATCATTGACTTTATTATGTTAAATAAGTACTTTAGTATGCCTATAATTACAAAGAAGATATACATATAAATAACAGAGTTCGTACACGACATAGGAGAAAGCTTAGGGTGTTGGGGCATTACTTGACCTCTATGAAGTTGAGATGGGACATCCTAATCGGTTCTTCGATCTAATAGATTAATCATTCAAAAAATAGTCGATTTAATTCCTATGAATCGAAAATATTGAAAGAATCAATATTTTATAGCCCCATTCTTGAAATATGTATTGCTATTTTAATGAATATATTTAAAAATTTGATTGTTTTTGAACTAAACACGAAAAACTGTACTATAATCGTGATAATGTACTAGAAAGGGAGGAAAGAATTGCATCAATGTCAAATTGTTGACAAAAAAAAAACAAACATAAGTTCCATCAGAAAAATTATTTGCCAACGCGGGAAATATTACTGCTAAAAGATCAAGACTTAAGCCTTCAAATTTAAATGACCGCCTTCCAAATCATACATTTCCTTGGGGCTGATATTTGAATGTAATGATTTTTTTTTTATAGTCAGACCACCTCTGTCCTCTGGTCATCGAACGATTTCTCTGAAGTACTATTCCGAAACCCCATTTTTGGTCATTATGGGTTCTAGTTAACTATGTTTTTTTTGCTTTCGATTTTGTGGTTAAAATTCAGCTCGATTATTCTATAACCGCCAATCCAAATGGTTTTCTCATTTCCTCTTCAAGTTTTTTCTTGGATTTTTTCAGGGTATTGTGTTGTTCCTTAAATGTTTTTTGTGCTTGTCCTTATGATTTTTTTGGCTTTTAACAATTTTTTTTGTTTGGCCCTGCTAGTTGAGTCGGTAGTATGAGGGCTTATCTTGGGGTTTGGTTTCGAGCCCGGCTACCATTTCTTTTTTTATTCTCAGGACGAATGTAGTCAACCAGACTTACTCCTTTCGTTTTATCCTGTAATGTGCAAGATATTATCTGTCTCAACCGTCTTTCAATCTCTCGTCTTCTTTATAAATAGAAATATACTACATATAGCGTATCTCGAAAATGTATATATGTTAATTGTCGATAAATTAAATAACCATATTTATAATATTTGATGTTTCTCCTCTAATAGCCAAATCATTTTAGTAACTCATTTTATTCTATAATATAATTTCATAAAAGTAATTAAAACCGAAATACGATACAAACAAATATATATATATATATATATATATATATATATATATATATATATATATATATATATATATATATATATATATATATATATATATATATATATATATATATATATATATATATATATATATATATATATATATATATATATATATATAAATATATGTATATATATATATATATATATATATATATATATATATATATATATATATATATACATATATATATATATATATATATATATATATATATATATATATATATATATATATATATATATATATATATATATATATATATATATATATATACTAGCGGGACCCGGCGTGCTTTGCTACGCCTATAAATAAAGTTTGTGTGTATTCATTTTGTTGACGTAGTAGCAATAATTTCAAAGAGTAGTAATAAGAAATGATTTTCTATTTTTTTTAAATATGAATGTAAAAGGATCAGCACTCTAGTTGATCAGCAAAATATAAAAAATTAGTATTATATATAAAACAAAGGAAAAATAAGAATACGCGATCAAATAAGTTTTCAGATGTGTAAGGTTTCAGGTGTGTCTCTATATTAAACATTATACGGAACAAATATAGATTCAAAAATGTTCACAGTGTTCAAGCCGTGCTGTTCAATATACGCTTTCTTTACTGGTAGGTTATTAAGAAAGTTACAAAAAATTGTAATCGTGATGTCATTCAATGGTCAGCAAGGGCAGCTAGAATAGTGACAATACATTCGATGGAGGTGTATACAAACACATTTACAAATTTTAAACATACACACATTAATTTTTATAAATGGAAGATAATGATGCAAAAAGAATTAAAATTTTATTTTGGAGTTTTGTATTAAACTTCTAGGCAGTACTACGTGTGAATTCATATAGGATGAGAAATATTTCTATTTAGTCAACATTCTGAGTCATTGTAGTCATTATTGGTTGTTGCAAATCAATGCGAAACTAATATCTGACACACAGTCAATATATTGCCATATATAGACAACATTAAGGGAATATTAATTTTTTGGAGTTTGTGAGTGATTAAGCTTAAATTAATTGTTGAAAGTAATATTCCTGACAATAAGTAATTATCGGGATTGAACTTATACTTATCAAAGACATTATTCCGACAGACGTTGTCCTGCATGATATTTCAAGCGATTAGGATATTAAACAAAGTATGAAATGAAAGACAAATAATATAATAATTTCATTATTCTTTATTTTGAAATAACATCAATTTTTCAAAAAACAATTCTGTATAATCAATATTGTTTGTTTAATTTTATCTTAATGCAAGTTGATGAACAATATTTTTAGTCAATTCCTGAGGAGCATAAATAAATAAATTTGATGGTTTTCCAACGCGAGAACACGCCACATATAATTGGCCATGTGAAAAGACCGGATTTTCTAGATCCAACCCACAAATCGACATTGTTTGACCTTGTGACTTATTAATAGTCATGGCAAACTCCAAGCGAATTGGAAATTGCAGACGTCTGAACGGAATGGATGAGTCTGAAGGGATCATTTAGATTCGTGGCAGAAGAACAACTTCACTTTCAAATTAGCCGTTCAAAACTGTAGCTTCAAGAACATTGCCCAAAGTTTTTTTTTATGACTAATCTTGTACCGTTGCATAGCTTGGGTGGATTTAAATTCCGAAGCAAAATGATAGGTGAGCCAATTTTTAATCGCAAGTTATGTGGTGGCATTCCTGATAAATCCAGCGAAATAAAAAGTTCAACAGGATAGTTGACTGCTTCGTCAGGATCGGTAACAGTGTCGATCGATTTGAACAATATCTTATTGCCGGGTAATGACTGTTGTATTTTGAAGTTAATAGCGTCAACATCGATATTTTTTGCGGCTAAAATAGCTCGTTCACGAAGCCACGCATGATTATAATAATTAGCAGCGCCATCTGCCGGGTTGATTTGTGAATCTAAACCATCCAGGGCGTCACCCAAACATACAAAAAAATTCATTAAAATCGGTCCTGCTGGTTAGGAGGAGTTCAGTGACAATACCAACTGCAGCGCCATCTACAGAGCTGATTTGTGAATCTAAACCATTCAGGGTGCCACCCAAACACATACAAAAAAATCATTCAAATCGGTCCAGCCGTTTAGGAGGAGTTCGGTGACAATACCGACTGCAACGCCTCTGCCGGGCTGATTTGTGAATCTAAACGATCCTGGGCGCTACCCAAACACATACCAAAAAATTCATTAAATTCGGTCCAGCCGTTTAGGAGGAGTTCACTGACAATACCGACTGCAGCGCCTCTGCCGGGCTGATTTATGAATCTAAACCATTCGGGGCGCCACCCAAACGCACATAAAAAAATTCATTCAAATCGGTCCAGTCGTTTAGAAAAAGTTCACAGTCATACACACGTACAGTAGAATTATATATATAAGGATAACGATATGAGATATAACGGAATTTGGCGGCACTCTCACGGTCGCATTTTTCGACCTACACCAAAATAATTTTCTGTGTGTGTTCCGGCAAATACTGTCTTGGACAAGTTCGTGAACTGGCCATATTCGGGTACCAGTTAAGCGGCTAGAGCCTAAAATGTCGAATAATCTAGGGCGCTATAACTTCCGTTTGAATCATAATATTTTAACAAAATTTATAAATATTGAATATTTGAACATATTTCTATCATTTTTATCCAAATGACAACTTTGACGTTCCAGGTTCCTGCAAAATCAGCTGTTTTAAAAATTTGCCAATCTTTTTTGTCCTTGATCTAGCTGAAATGGCCAAGCTCACACTTGAAAACTTTTTTACACAGAGCTACAATATAAATCTTTCCAAAATTTAAAAAAAAAATAGTTCAGGTCTAAAGGTTGAGGCCCCAGGTCTGTTGAAATGAAAACAAACGCAAAAGGCAATGATTTCATCATGTTTGAGTTTATGTTATTTAAATTCATCTTAACTTTTAAGACAATTTCTAAACTATAGCCTCACAAAATTCCAGCTTTCTAACCCAAAAGGTTCAATTTTTATAAGCAATATAATGCACCTATTACAGACAAATCTCAAGCCATTTAATACCAAAGGAAAATTATCATATGCTCTTTTGTTTGTATTTTTATTTTTTTTCACTAAGTAAACTATGGATTTGAAAAAAGATTAAATGAGAACAAAAAAATACAACACAAAGATGATTTTAAATTAAAATTGTTTAATAATGTTTGATTATAAATTATGTGTGATGGTATTATTGTAGTTGTCACGTAGTTCTTTTGATCTTTGTTGGACGTTTATTTGATCTTTGGTGGATTTAATATGTTATGACTAATTTTAACCAAATTAAACAAACCTGTTCCGAAATTGCATAAAGTAGTTTCGGTTAATGTATTAAATGTCTTTTGTGAAATTTGTTGGATAATTCCGTTTCTATTTAGTTTTTTGATTTCAACTAATTTGATATATTGATTCTACTTGTATGCATATCTGTCTGATCAAGAAATCTACCTTTTTCTAGCGGATATGCCTGCCGTTGGACTTTTTTATTTGTATTTATTTTAGTTAAATTATATTGTGCAATTTTTTTTATGTTTGGTACTTTAGTATACCTTATCCAGTAACTGGTTAGTTTTTAATCTTACGGGAAGTTCTTGGCGTGGCCCTTATGGTCACACCCCTATCCCACTAGTTTTTTTCAAATATTGAGTAAAGTTTTAGTCCAGCAACTTTCGATCTGATTATTTGTTCACATATACGACTGTCAATACGAATTGTTTCAAAATGGCCCATCTAGATTTTGAAACACAATTTCGAATGCAATTGTTTACAAAATCCCCTTATGGAATCCTGTTAAACCATTTTACTTGATAATAATTACTTAAAAACGACGCCTTGTAGTGTTTTAAGACACCTTCCTTAAAACACAGAATTAAAGTAATTCTTATCATAAGCATCTAGATTGTCTCTGGAAATCCACGTCTTACATTCTTACATCTGGCGTTTTGTCATCTCTCCTTTTGTTTAAACAACTCCATTGTTGCATTGACTAAAATCTCCCATCGCATATGCACGTTTTCGCTGCTGCTTGATACACAATTTTTCCTATAATCTACCTCAACTAGTTAAATTTAAGCTACAGTAAACTTAACGTTATAGAAAAACATTCCCCCAAATGGTTGTTTTAGATAAATTAAATAAGCTCGTCTATAACGTTTAATATTTTTACTTTGAAATCCAACGTCCAGCTCATATTATTCTATAATATTATTTCATGAAATCATAAAAAAGTAATTAAAACCGACGGTACATCTTAAAGTATAATATAATTATAATGCAAAATATAGTGGTACAATGTACTATTACTTTTGATTACTAATTAATCCTACATATACATATGAGCAATTTCACGAAGATTCAACAACGTTTTGACTTGACCCTTTTTAATTTTGATTATTTTTTGTTTATAGATAGTCTTTGATAAATAAAAAATACAAGTTCCTTAGAATTTTTTTTTCGACCAGGGGTCTTCACAGGGTGCCCCTCAATTTTTTGCTATTTTGTGATGTGAGTGCATTTTGACGAGCGATTGCAGAAAAACTACTGAATCGATTTTCATAAATGATATGCCGTTGAATAGGTATTAGAACAAAGTTTTTAAAAATGTACACTGTTAATTTTTTGAAATAATTTTTAACGGTGTAACATAAGAAAAAAATGGTGTAATTGAAAAAAAGATGGCACTAACTTTTTTTTTTTTTTTTTTTAAACTAAATTGAAGCTTATTTTATATCTAACAACTTGTGAAAGTTTAGGACTAGCTATATTTTTTGTTTTAGAGATAAAATTCGTTGTGCATATGACTGTCGGGAATCAGTTTTTTCGGTAATCAGTTTTAGTTTATAGATAGCCTTTGATAAATGAAAAATACGGCTTCAAGTAGAATTTTTTAAATATAGACCAAAATAAACCAAATTAAAAAGGGTCGATTCAAAATGTCGCAAAATTTTGCTGAACTTGACTGAAATTGCTTTTTAAAAAATTCATTTAATAATATAATATTTGATATTTAACATAAAAAAAAATATAAGAACTGAATCTAAAAAATTATGGTGCAAATTATGAAACATTTTGCAATCCATACAATTTTAGAGCGATCTAGTTTCGAACCAATGAGAAAATTTTAAACTTTAAAAAAGTCTATCATTCTCATCAGGGCTAGCCGACTAGATAAACTCTACCAATAAATGTCAACGCTAATGTATATAACCAAAAATTAGGTTACAACACTAGCGAAGTGTAAAAACAAAAAATTTACATAAACATACATTTAATAAATTCAGGTTTAGTCAAGTAATTTCTCTGGTGATCACTGTTTTGTTATACTCTAGACATTCTAGTATTGAATAACAAACTTGTATCTGTGAGAAGAAGATGACTAGTCTTCACTTGTGTCTATTGACACATGATCAACAATTAATTCAGTAAATTATTTGTGATATAACATCACCCCGATGGAAAATCTCCCATCAAGAATAATATAAGAACTGAATCTAAAAAATTATGGTGCAAATTATGAAACATTTTGCAATCCATACAATTTTAGAGCGATCTAGTTTCGAACCAATGAGAAAAGCGATCTAGTTTCGAACCAATGAGTTTATCTAGTCGGCTAGCCCTGATGAGAATGATAGACTTATTTAAAGTTTAAAATTTTCTCATTGGTTCGAAACTAGATCGCTCTAAAATTGTATGGATTGCAAAATGTTTCATAATTTGCACCATAATTTTTTAGATTCAGTTCTTATATTATTCTTGATGGGAGATTTTCCATCGGGGTGATGTTATATCACAAATAATTTACTGAATTAATTGTTGATCATGTGTCAATAGACACAAGTGAAGACTAGTCATCTTCTTCTCACAGATACAAGTTTGTTATTCAATACTAGAATGTCTAGAGTATAACAAAACAGTGATCACCAGAGAAATTAATTGACTAAACCTGAATTTATTAAATGTATGTTTATGTAAATTTTTTGTTTTTACACTTCGCTAGTGTTGTAACCTAATTTTTGGTTATATACATTAGCGTTGACATTTTTTGGTAGAGTTTATCTAGTCGGCTAGCCCTGATGAGAATGATAGACTTTTTTAAAGTTTAAAATTTTCTCATTGGTTCGAAACTAGATCGCTCTAAAATTGTATGGATTGCAAAATGTTTCATAATTTGCACCATAATTTTTTAGATTCAGTTCTTATATTATTCTTGATGGGAGATTTTCCATCGGGGTGATGTTATATCACAAATAATTTACTGAATAAAAAAAAAATCTGAATCTAAAAATCGCCATTTTTATAATTTTCCTTCAGAACAAAAAAAACTGATTCCCGACAGTCATATGCACAACGAATTTTATCTCTAAAACAAAAAATATAGCTAGTCCTAAACTTTCACAAGCTGTTAGATATAAAATAAGCTTCAATTTAATTTTAAAAAAAAAAAAAGGCTATGCCATCTTTTTTTCAATTACACCATTGTTTTCTTATGTTACACCGTTAAAAATTATTTCAAAAAATTAACAGTGTACATTTTTAAAAACTTTGTTCTAATACCTATTCAACGACATATCATTTATGAAAACCGATTGAGTAGTTTTTCTACAATCGCTCGTCAAAATGCACTCACATCACAAAATAACAAAAATTGAGGAACACCCTGTGAAGACCCCTGGTCGAAAAAAGAATTCTAAGAGAACTTGTATTTTTTATTTATCAAAGACTATCTATAAACAAAAAATAATCAAAATTAAAAGGGGTCAAGTCAAAACGTTGTTGAATCTTCGTGAAATTGCTCATATATATTTATTTTTAAAAGAATAGAAATGGAAGATAGTATACTGTCGTCGGCAAAGCTATATATTGAGTTTGTGGTGATAGATAACAAATCGTTGATAAAGATCAGAAAAATGGTTGGCGATAGAACTGAACCCTGGAGAACACTGGCTTGAATTAGGAATTTATCCGATATGGCACCATCCAGCACAACTCTGATAGATCTTTGGGATAGAAAATCTTCTAACCAACAGATCAAGGTCTTACAGGCTTCAAATTAAATTAATTTATGTTATGAGCCCGATGCCAAACTCTGTCAAACGCCTTGTATATGTCAAGGGATATAATATGAGACTAACGGAAGTTATGAATTGTTTTACCCCATATCTCCGTGAGGAATGATATGATATCAATAGTAGTCCGTGTTTTACGAAATCCATATTGGCGGACTTGGAGAAGATTGTTGTTTTCTAGATAAGCCATTAGTTTATAATTAATAATTTTTTCCATAACTTTAGCAAATATCGAGGTTAATGCAAAGGGACGATAGTTTGATGGGTCAGACTTGTTGCCCTTTTTTAGTACTGGTTGAACATTATAGTCAGTTTCTACATTGATGGGTAAAGACCCGAGTTTAAAGACAAATGAAAAAGAATAATAAGTAAGTAAACCAGAGTATCAACGCAACGTTTTAGTACAATAAGTGGTATACCATCCGGCCAGCAGATTTGCTAAGATCTAGATTAAGCAGTGTTGACCGCAAAATTCTTGGACGAAAGTAAATTTTCGTCATTGATCATTGGATAGGTGGAATGTTCGGCGGTGTAAATTACAGTGTAAATCACTGAAATCATCGACAACAGAGTTAGCAGCAAAATTTGTCGCAAGTTAGTGAGTTCAAAATCAACATTACACTTATAGTCCCTGGATCCACGCCAATTTCATTTGATGATTACCACATATTTTATACACTTCGTAAGGTGCCTGTCCTTGACAAGTCCGAAAACTTTTTTCTGCCATTTTTCTCGATTTGACCGCTTTATCGTTCAGCAAGTTCCGAAAAATGCCGTTTGCCGAGATCTTGTAAATTTGCTACGAACATTAGCTTTTTTAACTATGACGGGTGAAAATTTTTTCTAGAACACGAGGGTAATCTTGTCCAACAAAAATGTGTCTGTTATTGTCGAATCCGTCGGTGGAAATTTTGGCATGTTTGATGTTGTCGAACTCGACAATAGAAGTCACATTTTTGTCGGACAAGGTTATCCTCGTGTTCTAGAACTAATTTCCATACCTCATGGTCCAAAAAATTAATTTTGGTAGGAAATTTACAAGATCTCGGCCAATCACGAAGCATAAAATATGTGCTAATCATCAAATGAAATCGGCGTAGGCCAAGGATCATTAAGTAAATTTTAAACATATTCCTTTAGTTAAATAATTAACTTTATCTTTTAAACACAGCTAATTTTTTTAATATGTTTTTTAATCAAAAAAAATGTTAAATTTATGAAAAAAAATAACGCCCCCGGGTGGACTCGAACCACCAACCTTTCGGTTAACAGCCGAACGCGCTAACCAATTGCGCCACGGAGGCTTGATGAAAGACTTCAATTCAACTACAAGCAAATATTGTTGTCCAATTATATATATATTCATCTTCTTCTTTTTTTTTATATATTAATACGCTAGATTAAAACTTTGTGGAGCATAAGGCTTTTTTATTCGCAGATGGATTCAATTCAAATTTTCACAGCTAACTGATATTAGTGTAACCTATATTGGGATCCGGATTCAAACAAATCGGATCATAAATAAAAAAGTTATTATATACGGAAAACTTTTTCTATACATATGCATTATAAGTTTACATACATATAAAAATATATTTGCTATCGAACAACGAACAATAAAAACGAAACTTAAAACTTTATTTTGTTATTCTTTTTTATATTTAATTTTTTCTCAGCTGTTAGTATATTTATTTCTTTGAATGTGAATAAACGTACATATTGTTTTTCTATGTTTTAAATTTCGTTTCGAATTTTTTCTTATGCGTAAGATAGGTTTTGAGTTAGATCGTGTGAATCCTTTTGTTCGTTCTTTTAAATCAATGCATGAATTTTGTGAAAGACCTGAGAATGTTACTGCTGATGTGTCAATGGTTATAAAAGTTAACAGAGAATGTGATATTCGTCGTTTTAATGATGCTGTTCAAACTGATGTGGTTGCTATTTTTAAAAATGATGAATTTTGTTAAATTTGTCAGATGAAGATAGAATTGATGGAAATGAAATGATTAATAAATTTGTATGTACTGAAATCCCTGATCCCATTCTTTTTCCTAAATTACATGAATATGTGAAACGTCATATGATGCATGAACCATGTGGTGCTCTAAATCCCAATTCTGTTTGTATGAGAGTGGTAAATGTAGTAATAATTTTCCAAAACCTTTTTCTGAAAATATTAAAGAATATGTGAATGGTTATCCTTTGTACCGTCGACGTGATAATGGTATGAGTGTTGATGTACGTGGTGCATCTCTTGATAATAGATATGTTGTTCCGTATAATATTTATCTTCTTGCAAAATTCAATTGTCATATTAACGTGGAAATATGTACGACTGTTAAAAGTGTGAAATATGTTTACAAGTATGTACATAAAGAGTATGATTCTGCCAATGTTGAATTGAGAGTGAATGGAGAGAATGCAGTGAATAATGATGATGCGATTGTGGGAAATGAAATTCAAGATTTTTTGAATGGACGGTATGTTGGTTCGACTGAAGCTGCTTGGCGCATATTTGAATTTCCAATGCATTTTCAATCTCATACAATTATTCGACTTGATTGTCATTTGCCTAATAGACAAAATGTTTATATCAGGAATGGTAATGTGGCTGGCACAGTCGCAAATGTATCAAGAACAAAATTGTTAGCATTTTTCCATTTGAATTCCATTGATAATTTAGCTAATGAGTTTTTGTATACAGAATTAATTATGTTTGGTATGACCAAAGTAAATCGTGGAAAAGAAGACAACGTGGGGCTGATAAAGTTGTTGCTCGATTATATATGGTTACTTCAAAAGATATAGAATTGTTTCATATGCGTTTACTTCTGTTGCATGTTCATGGTCCAAAATCTTTTTTTGATCTACTTATGTATGAAGGTGTACCCTACCCTACTTTTGTTGCAGCATGTGAAGCTCGAGGTATTGCAACAAATGATAATGAATAGCGTGAATGTTTACTTGAAGCTTCAGAAATTCAATCACCAAAACAGTTTCGTCAATTATTTGCATTTATCTGTGGTTTGAATGTTCCTCCGAATGCTTTAGCTTTTTTTCTTGACAGCTCATGCAGGTTGTGGCAAAACTTTTGTTCAAACGGCAATCATTCATAAATTTAATTCACTAAATCTTTCGTGTATTGTAACTGCCTTCAGTGGTATTGCATCAACTCTTTTGATTGGGGGGCGAACTTTGCATAATGTTTTCAAATTACCAATTCCATTATTAGAGAATTCAATGCCAAATATAACTCCAAACAGTGTACATGGCACATATATTAATAATGCATCAATCATTATTATAGATGAAATTTCAATGTGTTCTATTCATGCTTTAAAATTAACTAGGAAGGCCCGGCGTGCTTCGCTACGCTTATAAATAAAGTTTTTGCGTAGACATTTTGTTGACGTAGAAGCAATGATTTCAAAAAGTGGTAACGAGAAATGCTAGCATATAATTTTTAATTTTTCTTTTTAAATATATGAATGAAAAATAATCAGAACTCTAGCTTATCAGTTCGGATATATGAAAAATTAGCGATCAAATAAGTTAGAGATAAAATAAGCTTACTTGAAAACTTATTTGATCGCTAATTTTTCATATATCCGAACTGATCAGCTAGAGTTCTGATTATTTTTCATTCATATATTTAAAAAGAAAAATTAAAAATTATATGCTAGCATTTCTCGTTACCACTTTTTGAAATCATTGCTTCTACGTCAACAAAATGTCTACGCAAAAACTTTATTTATAAGCGTAGCGAAGCACGCCGGGCCTTCCTAGTAATAATTAATTTAGAAGTAAAATTTAACCGATTAAATAATAAATTAAAATTCTTCTAAGCTCGTAAGTAAAAGAACTAAATACAGAAAGTCTGTTTTTCTCCCAATTATTCTTCTTAATAAAAATGCAGGAACAATAAAAAATAATAAAACTCCAAACGGATTACCATTATTGATCAATAAAACTCTTAATTACAATAAGTCGTAGTCGTAACATAAATATCACTCAATATTACCCAACTACTCCACCTCTTGAAATTGATTAATTTGTTTTTATTTATAAAAAAAATAGTAAATAATTTAAATAAATAAAATACATATTTTCCATAATCCATTCATAATTTTATTACAAATTTAAAATCATAATTTTATTTCCATTATGAAACATGAAAATCGTTAAGTTATGATTGCGCGGCTATCGCAATGTTTACAAAAATTTTTTAAAGACAATTATAAATTCGGAACACAAAAATTTCGTTAAAAACCCATCAAATTTGCATAACGTAATAAAGTTTTTATAATGATTTTTTTTTATATTTGATACATGATATTTCTTATTGATAATTTTTTTTTACTTCTTATAATTTATGTTTTGATAATGAATTTGTTATCGAGGAGTGGTTAATTAATTAAGAAAAAAAAATTATTGAAAATGAAGATCTAGTGATTTGTTTATCATTTCCGGTTTTGTAAAAGAATACTTTGGTGACTAAATTTCTAAATTTCTAAATTTTGAGTTGAAAAAAATTGTTACATCTCTTCCAATTGAATTTTTGATGTTGTTGGTTACTTCTTTGTTGATCAACATTATTTTGATTAATTCGAAACATTGTGATTCACATTTTTTTTTATTTGTTTTATAACAATTGAATGTCAAAATCCGACATATGTAATCTAAATAAAACACAAATTGAATTAATTACTCTTATTCATCAACCAACCAGACAGTTGCAACAAAATATTTAATTACAATGTTCCCACCTACGCATGACAACGGCCACACATAATCCAACTATGTACATATATTGTATCTCTTTTAAGAAAACATAACAAATTCAACTCGATTAAATTAAAACCACACTAAATCCATCTCAATTATGAATTTTGATCCTACATATTCGTCAAATTTTTAAAAAAAAAAAAAAAAGACCGAAATCATTCAAATTAAATTTATTAACTGAGTTGTAAAAATGTATAAATATATATGTATAAATATGCAAATAAAATTAAAATATATACATTTCTTTTTCATATTTGTTGTTAAATTTTAATTCCGATTGTTTCACATTAATTAATACAAAATTTAAAAATAAATGTGATCCTGCTAATAAATATTGTGTATTAAAATTAATGGTTACAGTCATAAACTTAAAAGTGTATTTTAATCAATTTATGGTTCTGTCATTGATTTCCGTAATAAATCATAATTTACTTTTGAGTTTTAGTGATATAATCATCGATGCATTTATGTATAGATATAATTTGTTATGCCATTAAATAGGAAATTTCCATAACAATATATTAGGCTATAATTTGCAGCGTTCAATAGCAATACAAGTGAAATTGCTTATTTTCAGACAGTTATTCTGCATTCACTCATCTGACTATCGCATCCGTCTTGGATGTTTCAAACGAATTACGAATTTTAAAAAATTGATCGATAATGCAGTTTATTAAAGTTATTTGTACTGTCTTTTTCCGTTTCGTTCAAATTATTGTCATTTCGATATTAACAAGGAAATTAATCATTTTTTGGCAGGAAGTGCTAAAAATATTAAAAAATTGGTTTTCCCATTATTATTTTCCATAATTTCATTCCCGTGAAATAAAATAAGGAAAATAAAAACTACTATTTGAGTATGAATTTTTCCTTTAAATACGAGTTGCCATCTTCATCGCAAAATATTGATTTAAACACAGTTTAATGCTGCGGACAATTTACGGTATTTCAATTTATCGATAATGTAGTTTTTAAGGTTATTGCTATTGTCTTTTAGAACAGTGTGACGTCAGTACGAAGTAAAATTTATAATGCATTCAGGTTATTTTTACAACATTTTATATTTTCTTCAGTTTTTCTGGCTATTCTGTTTTTTATTATTTTTGTTGTTTTCTTTTTTTCATTTTCTATATTTTCGGTTGGTGTATGTACCATTTTTGAAGGGAAAACTTCTTTGGGCGCGTTGTGCGATTTTGTATGTGGAAAAATATATAAAATAATTATTAAAAGAGGAGAGTGAGATAAATTGTGATTATTTGTTATTTTCTTATTCTCTTTTTCTTGATTTATAATTTGTTTTGTTTTTCTTTTTTATTGAATTTGATTTTTTTTCGGTTTAAGTGTGGTATAGTAAGTAAAGATTTTTTTATATTTGTTTCTTGATATGGTTGTATTGATTTTATATTAGATTCGGTACTGTTGTGGTAGTGAATTATATTAAAAAGAGTCTTTAAATTATAACAGTAATGTTTATTATAGTTGCTAGTTTTTAAGTTTATTATTTAAAATAGTTTAATTTCTAATCACCATAATGATAAATCCAAATCCGTTGTTATAGTTTTTTGTTAGTTGCATCGAAAAAACATGTGAATTGATTTAATTTTTTATTCCGTTTTTGTAATTTTGTTGGAATTCTTTAAATACATGTTAATTTAACTGATAGCATGATCACTTAACCTCATGGCCATTTTCAACCCTCTTCAATTTCTGTTCAGATATACTCTGCACAGTTTCTTACAGACATATAATTCGAACTACTACAACTGTGTTACTTTTCTCTCACAAAATCAATACCGTCAACAACGAAAAACAAAATAATTTGGAATATTTTTTATCAATATAATTATTTAAATAGTGTTGAACGCACTCTTAATTTTTTAATAAATCAAGTGTTGGCAACCGCCAACATTTGCTGATTTAAAATATTAAAATTATAGCATAGAATGCAATTTGTGTCCGTGTAAACGTGGATCTTTTATAGCAGTCACATTGAACTTAAATTCTTTATGTCAAAATTTCTTGCGAGGAAAAGTAAAAACAATAATTCTTTTCTCTTAAAGACGCAAAGCGATAAGAACCTTTTGGATTATTATTTACTATCAAGAAATTTAAAATATAGTAATATCAAATACCTACGAGCACGGGCACAAATTGTAAGTTGTATTCTATTCTATACAAAATATGTATACATATAAAACAAAATACTACAACTATAAATGAAATTACAGGAATTTCAGCACCCAGTAATAAACAATAAAAATAAACAAAAAATTAACATCAAATTATTATTGAGCTTGATATTCTTGGGCCCTATTTGTTGTCACAACAATCTGAAATTCAATTTTATTTGAATTAAAATTGAAAGGAATTTGCATATTTAAAACTCATCTAATAATGGATAATAAAATAGTGAATCCATTTAATAAATCCAATGTGGTTCAACGCACCCTACCTGGAGGTGATACGAACAACGAAAGTGTGAGTTGTGGCTTTTGTCGAATGCCAGATAATATGGAAATGGTTGCGTGTGATAAGTGTGAAATTTGGTACCATTTTTCATGCGTAAACGTAACGGAGGAAATATCAAGTGTTGAATGGATTTGTGAAAAGTGCAGTGGTTAACTCGAAAGAACGATCGACAGCTACCATAATAATGGAAACTGGATTAGCTACGCCAAAACCAGTTGATAGTATCCCGTCTGATCGAGATCTAGCAAACGTCGAATCACATGTTCAAGGAGTGGCACTTTCATCGGTAAATACGTCGAATTTGCCGGTGTTGAATTTACAAAACAACGCCATATCGGGTCAATACTTATCATCAGAGAAAACTCTGGATGTTTCTGAGTCGGTGATTAAATCCATAGGGCATATAGGACGTACACCAAGCAACTCTAACATTGTGTCTCATCTGGAACGTCCCCTTGAAGGATCATCAAGTGATCTTGGAACTCGATTTAGAAGTCCGGGTCAGTCAATTTTACAAGGCAACGCCAGTATACTGTCGAGTCAGAGGTTCCCATTTGGAGGGAACCTAATTAATTCTGACTTGAGTCCATTTATTAGGACCTCATCAAACCATCATTTATCGGGAGCAATTACTACTGCCATCCTCTCTCAAACACTCTCACATGATGAAAAGGCCAATAACTCCAAGATACCAGTTACGTCTGTGCAATCATCGTTACGGAACCCAGATAGCACACTAACAAGTTCTTCCTTGAGTAAGAAAGCACCATTTGAAGGAGGATCATTTAGCTTTGGAAATCAAACTTTAAATCAATGGCCGCTACCAAGCCACTCACTACAGCTACCGACAACCCAAAGAATAGGGAACGCAACACCATCAAAAAGTGTTCCATTCGGAGGTACCATATTTGGTCCTTGCTTTACTGGTCAAAATGCATTACAGTTACCATATACATCTGGGAATACACCATGTTTACAGTATGGAGCCAAATATGCTTCTTCTGGATTGCTACCCGTTATAAACAAAGTGAAACAGTTAAGTGTGAATCCAAGTATTCCCAGCCGGTTAAATGAAGTAGAAGCAAGTAGCAGCCTTGCTAGAAGAAAAGCTCCGAGAAGAAAAAGAACTGCAACTAGCAAAACTTCGTATTGAGGAAGAATACATCAACAAAAAGTACAGTCTTTTAGAGGATATTGCATCCAGTAGAGGATCAGAACGTGATAATAGTAGAATATCGACTGAAAGCAGACAACGTACCGAGCAATGGGTACTCACGCAATCCACAAAGCCGGAAGAAACCAACCCGTTGAACACTGAGGCCGAATCCAAGGCTTCACAAGCTCCACTAATTTCCGTGAAAAATAGAGAGTCTAGAAGGAAATCCGATGACAATATTGAAAGCGCGAAAAATGAAGATTTGTTGTACATTACTCCTGGACAGATGGCAGCAAGAATGGTAATTTCAAAAAATTTACCAATCTTTGATGGTCAACCAAGAGAATGGCCGATGTTTATCAGCAGCTATGAATCATCAACCAGGAGCTGCGCTTTAACTAATGCTGAAAATCTGGACCGTTTAAAACACAGTTTGAAGGGGATGGCCCTGAAAGCTGTACAGGGTAGCCTCTTGCTTCCCGAAAAAGTCCCGCAGGTGATTGCAACATTGGAGATGCTGTTCGGCAAGCCAGAGCAAATAGTACAGGATTTAGTGGAAGAGGCTGAGATGAAGGCGAATCTAATGGACGACGATCTAAGCCGTTTTATATCCTTTGCATTAAATGTGCAGAATATGTGCAGCACAATGGAAGCTACCAGATTACACGATCATCTGAACAATCCTGACCTTCTTCGTAAGCCGTTGAAAAGTTACCCACTGGACCTAAGATGATATGGGGAGAATACAAACGTAGCTTTCCCGCAGTTAACTTGGGCGTTTTCTCTGATTGGTTAATGCAACGTGCCGGAATCGCAACAGACTTTGCGGGTCCATGCACTAAAATTCCAAAGAAAGCTGATACTGTACATACACGAAAACCGAAGCAATCATCCGGGTATCTGCATGCAGCTCATTCACTTAAAGCTAGGAGTGACTCCACATCAACAAATTCTACAAGTGCATCTGCGGCTATCTTTGTGTGCCGAGTTTGTCAAAAAAAGGACATATGCCTGATGATTGTCCGCAATTTATTTCTTATCGACGAACTAAGCGATGGCACATGGTGAAGATTCTGAAACTTTGTAACTGTTGTCTGGGTTATCATGTCATACGAAATTGTGAGAAGATCAAAATATGTAATATCAACGGCTGTACTCAAAGGCATCATCCATTACTCCACAAGATTGAACTGCAGAAACCAACCACTAGTATCGAGCAGCCAACTGAAGTCGTAGCAACGGTCAGTCTGAATACATATCAGCCGAAGAAATGCAATGTACTTTTCCGTATAATACCAATATTGTTGCATAGTAACGCAGGCTCAGTCAGTACCTACGCGTTCCTGGATAAAGGGTCTTCGCTAACACTCCTTGAAGATAGTAACGCAAATTCACTGAAGTTGGATGGATCTCCAGAGAGTTTATGTCTAAAGTGGACAGGGAATACTACCCGTAAAGAGACCAATAGTAGGCGGGTCTCTCTTTCAGTTTCCGGTATTAATATTGGCAGTCCAAAATTTCAAATATCAGATGCAAGAACTGTTTCACAACTAAATCTGCCCATCCAATCGGTGAAGGAGCTGAGAGATGAGGCTGAACATAAACATCTAAGAAACTTACCGATTTCCTGGTATGAAAATGCAGTGCCTACTATCTTGATCGGTCTACAACACTGGCAACTTTGTTTACCATTAGAGGTAAGAGAAGGACAATGGGGAGAACCCGTTGCAACAAAAACACGCTTGGGCTGGACAATCTCCGGGCCACTTCACAATCTTACAAAAACTGATGATTATGTAAATTTTCACTTATGCGATTGCAGTCAAAAAGAAGATCTCCATCAATTGGTTAAGGATTTCTTCTCTACTGAGAGCTTTGGAGTTAAGATACTTGGAAAGCTGCTGGAGTCCAGAGATGATGAACGTGCGCGGAAGATTCTTGAGACCTCTTTGGTACGAAGAGGCCCAAGATTTGAAACATCTTTGCTTTGGCGGTATGACAAAATCATACTTCCCAATAGTAGGCTGATGGCAGAACGAAGACTAGACTGTTTGGACAAGAAGATGAAGAAAGATCACGCTCTGGCAAAGAAACTAGAGGGCATTATCGAAGAATATATATCGTTGTCTTACATTCGCAAACTATCGAAAACCGAAGAGCAAGTTATGACCCCAAAAACATGGTATCTTCCTATATTTGCAGTTTCCAATCCAAATAAGCCCCAAAAGATCAGAATTGTTTGGGGTGCCGCTGCTACCGTTAATGGAGTATCGTTAAACAATATGTTGCTGAAGGGTCCTGATCTCCTGACATCGCTACCTACCATACTGTATAAATTCAGAGAGCGAAAGGTGACAGTATGTGGTGACATCAAACACATGTTCCATCAGGTTGCAGTAAACACCGAAGACCAGCAATCACAAAGATTTCTTTGGCGAAGTAATGATTTGATAGAGAGTTATGTTATGAAAGTTATGACGTTCGGAGCATCGTGTTCACCCTGCATAGCCAAGTACGCCAAAAACAAGAACGCATCTGAATATAGTGATCAGTTCCCGAGAGCATCAATGGCAATCCAGGAGCGTCACTATGTGGACGACTGGTTGGACAGCTTCGACAGCGAAGAAGAAGCGATCGCAACCGCCAAAGAGGTAAAGTTCATCCATTCTAAAGGTGGATTTCATATTCGAAACTGGATGTCTAATTCAACCGCAGTTCTTTCTGAGTTGGGCGAAGAGAAATGCCAGGAAGATAAAAATCTGATGTTCAGCAGTGACGCGATCGATTCTACCAAAATACTTGGGATGTGGTGGAACGCAAGTGCGGATCACTTCTACTACGTTATCCGATACGATCGCATTGGTACCGATATTTTAAGCGAAAGAAGGAAGGAAAGTACTAAGAACGTTAATGCTCGTATATGATCCCCTTGGCCTCATAGCATTTTATTTAGTCTACGGGAATGTGCTCCTTCAAGAGATATGGAGATCATCAGTTGATTGGGATGAAACAATCCATGATAGACAATTTTCAAAATGGCAAAAATGGACCCAGTTATTACCAGCCCTTGAAAACATCAAAGTTCCAAGATCCTACATTTCAACCGAGTCTACACCATAAGAAAATTATATTGAACTCCATGTCTTTGTTGACTCGAGTGATAGCGCCTTTGCAGCAGTGGCGTATTTTCGAATAACCAGTGGGAACGCAATAACAACCAGACTAGTGGGAGCCAAGACGAAAGTAGCACCACGAAACCCTCCTTCAATACCTCGCCTGGAGCTGCAAGCGGCTGTATTGGGAGCTCGCTTGGGAAATAGCTTGATGTCTGGTCATTCAATCAAAATTGCAAGACGGTTTTTTGGTTGACGGTTGTGCAAACCTGAGTCTGAATGGCCTGTGGAAAAGCACTCGCAGATTCCAGCTGATTTGCCTGAAGAAGTTCGTCAAATATTTCATCATCAATCAGATGACGTCTTCGCCGTTCCTGATCAAATAAGATTTTCTAAATGGAAGCGTTTAGTAAATGCGCAGGCCTATGTTTTACGAGTGTTTGACCGTTTAAAGAAAAGGAGAGTAAATTGGTCTGGTGCCTTTACAGTCCATGAAATAGATACTGCCGAATATGAGTTGTATCGGTCGGCCCAACGCGACGAATATGGTGATAAAATTTCTCTTCTCCTTAGAAATGGTAAAATCCCTAAATCCAGCACAATTTATAAACTGTCACCGTTTCTAGATGGAAATCAGATTCTGCGGATGAGAGGGAGACTTCAAAATGCAGACTACATTCCGTTCGACACCAGAAACCCAATAATCCTGCCGAAAAAACACCGAATCACTATGATGATTGTCGACTACTATCATCAACAATTTCTTCACGGTAATAATGAGACTGTGGTTAATGAATTGAGGCAAAAATTCTTCATTCCTAAACTACGAACAGCAGTCAAAAGTATCGTTCACTACTGTCAGAGATGCAAGAATGTAAACGCAAAACCAAACATCCCGGAAATGGCAATTTTACCGAAGGCGAGGCTGTCTAGTTTTTCTCGTTCATTTTCTTACGTCGGAGTTGACTATTTCGGACCGATGGAAGTAGCAGTTGGCAGAAGAATCGAGAAACGGTGGGGTGCTCTATTTACATGTATGACCGTGCGAGCAGTCCATACCGAAGTCGCACATTCACTGAGCACCGACTCGTTCATCATGGCATTCCATAATTTTATCTCGAGAAGAGGAACTCCAATTGAAATGTTCAGCGACAACAGGACCAATTTTCGAGGAACCTGCACTGAGCTGAAAGAGTTTGTAACAACAGAGCTGGAACCAAAACTACAAAATGGGTTTCCGATCATCAAGTGGAACTTTGTACCACCAAGCTCCACACGGAACTTTGTACCACCAAGCTCCAAGCTCAAAACGGAGAGTAAGTGAATTAAAATTTCCACATAAATTTAACATCGTGAAATCAAGTGTAAAAAACCGCTTTATTTTTCATTATGTTGGTACGCCGTAAAGTTATGTTGTTTACTTTTATATTTCAGAGAAGGCACAGCAGCCAAATTCTGTAATTGTGAAGCGGTGAAGTGATAAGTTTTTTAATGAAAAGGAACGAAGAAATTTTTATCACTTCACCGCTTCACAGTTACAGAATTTGGCTGCAGAAGTCTGCTGATACTGTTTCACAGTGAAATAATGTTTTGAATAATATTTCACTACGGAATTTTGAAATTTAATTTATTTTATATAATTTTGTTTAATAGTAAATATTTGCTTTCGATATTGACAACAATATACAAAAACTAAAAAAAAACAATTTCAGCAACTGGTGTCAGAAAATACAAATTTTGTTGTTTCAAAATTAGAAATGTATTTTCACCAAATATTTTTCACAACTTTTTCAATTTTGTTGTTTCAAAATTAGAAATGTATTTTCACCAAATATTTTTCACAACTTTTTGCTAAGTTTTGGAAATCGCTTTAAAATCACTATTCTCATTCTCCATACTAAGCTTATGTTGGTAAAATTGTTAAAAAAATTGTGAAATTATTTTGTTTGTTTTTATATTTCAGAGATGGCGCACGAGACTCTCCAAATGATTTTTCACAGCAAAATAATGTTTTGAACAATATTTCACTGCGGGATATTGAAATTTAATTTGTTTTCTTTAATTTGTTTATAAATATTTCGTTTTGATGTTGACCACCATATACAAAAACTTAAAATAAAAGTTAGAGTAACTACTGTCAGTAAAATAAGTTTTTGTTTCAAAATTACAAATGCGTCAAATTTCTCTCCCATTACAATGCACAAATTTTTCGCCGGATAGTTTGGAGGCTTTGGAGATCGCGTTGAAATTTCACTACATTTATTCTCTTTACTAGGCTTTATTTAAGCAAAATAGGCTTCAATAAAAAATGGTTGGAGTGTAGCCGCAATTCAAAATGACTTAGAGTTCGGTTACAAGCGCAAAGAAATTTAGAATTGAAACTAAATATTTAAGAATTGAGAAGTTGAGAATGACTAGTACACTCTAAAAATTTTCAAAATATCTTTGACTCGTACCTCTACTCGTTTCCTTCGTGCTGTAGCACAATAGTTTATATATCGTCTCATCTTCGATGATACTAAGGAGGAAGTGTTGTGGCGATAACTCCAGTTCCCAATATTATTAATTACAAAAGTTTAATCATAATAAATAATAACGAAACAGTACAAACTCTTTTAACTACTCGACTCATTTCTGACAGCGTCACCCGACCCGTCCCACGAATAAATCGATTTATTACAATGAGGTATAAAAGCGTGACATCCCGGAGGACAACTATTGTTAAATGAGAAAAACTTTATTTTCTGAAAATGTTGTGTCTTAACAATACTAAAACCAATAATACTGCGTAGCCTGCGTTATAGCTTATTGCTTGTAAGTTGTAAGAATGTTATAAGAATCTCAATTAGATTAATGACTTTATAATTTTGTCAAATTTAAAATTAATGGAACTACTGTATTTTCAATAAGTTTTAATTACTAAATTGACTTGCAAAAAATTTGCAACAACAAAAATTAAGTAACCTTAAATCATATGCACACTTGAAGACATAAGCTAGTTAGTGAAATGAACTAAATAATAATAATACGATCTGTCTAGACATTTTTATTTCCTTAGAAAAAAACATGTAAATTAAAATTTTAATTTTTCCATATTAAGATTTTCAAATTTTTGTTATTGCTGTTGTTGTATGTCCCTATTATGGAGATAAATTCTAAAACATTCATAATCTAAATTAACATAAATAAATATACACAACCACGCAATCCAAATCAAATTACGCTCATACAAAATCAACTGGCGTATTTAGGTCTGGTGAATTTTTCTATCAAAGAATTTCCCAAATAGCAAAACAACACAATAAATCGTTATTTTTTTTAGAACGGTAAACACCACAAAAATTTCCCAATCAATTTTAATTAATAAACAAAAGAATTAAAAATAAAATTAAAGTCATAAAAATGTTTCTTAAAATAATCAATTTTCTTTATTATTATAAATACATATGCAATGACGATATCATGTGTTGTTCGTTAAAATGTCTTCATTAAGTTAAGACAATGACGTACCGTAGCGAAACGCCACCGTTTTATAGCGATTAAAATAATGATGAACTCGAAATATAAAAATCCAATTTTTTTTAATACTTAATTAATTTAATTTTTTTTTTTTTAAATTTTTAAAATTTTTGTGGATTTAAGAAGGTGGATGATGTTTTGATATAATTTAACAGTTATTTCTTTGTTTTTTATATATTTCGATTTTTATGAATGAAACATTTTTTCGATTTTTGATATATGTTATTCATATATGAAGTAGGATGAAGTCATAAGATTTATTATATTTAAAATTAGTTGTTTTTTTCTAGTACGAATATTTAGGTGAAATACCTATAGTTGAATTGAATTTAAGTTCAGCATACGCAGTCCATCTATCGCTGAGTTATTCAATCTGTAATTTGCAATCAACAGTAACTTTACTATACTCTTTACGTTTTTCAATTCGGCTAGTTAAATGGTTCAGTAAGACTTGTAACATTACCCCCCACTTAAGGATGATTGTAACATTTTTTTTTATATGAAACATAGGCGCACCTTAAAAGAAAAAACGAATGATTTTTGCGTCACGAAAAACGACATAACAAGTTTATGCCATCACTCCTAATGAAAAATAATAAATATTTTGAATAGTCTGTAATATTTTTTCTAAAAAGAGTAAATTTTATAAGAATAATAGTTATTTATATATCGAGGGCTGAGAGTAGAAGATTACGCCTGCGGTTCATATTGAAGCCTGACGCTTTTATTGAATCAAGGGCTTAATCTTCCTTTCAGTCCGAGTGTATGTACAATGTTTTACGCACAACTGCACCACTTAATCTTCTATATAAATAAAAATGTAAATGTTCGTTTGTTCAAAATAGGTAATCTCCGAAAGTACTTGATTGAATCTTTTGAAATTTGGACACAACGTTGCATTCGAATACAGAAAGGTTTATACATAGCTTTTTTTTTTTTTAATTTTTTTTTTTTCGTTATACATATGTATATGTTTTATAACGTAGGCTGTCAACAATTACAAGTGTCTCACCTGCAACACATGCAACATTTCCAAGGGATCGGGAATGGGAAAAGTATTGCAGAAATGTAAACTAATCATTTGGGATGAATGCACAATGGCGCACAAAAAATCACTTGAAGCGCTTGATCGATCATTGCAAGATTTGCGTGGAAATACCAGACCATTTGGGAAAGCATAAATATTGCTTGCAGGAGATTTCAGACAAACATTACCTGTAGTTCCCCGATCAACACCAGCGGATGAAATAAATGCTTGCCTGAAATATTCTACTTTGTGGCGACACGTGAAAAGGTTAAAATTATCTACAAACATGCGTGTTCTCCTCCAAAAAGATAAATCAGTTGAGATATTCTCATATCAATTGCTGAGAATTGGTGACGGAAAGGTGCCGGTTGATTTAACAACAGGACGAATTTTATTGCCTCATAACTTCTGCAATTTAGTGTCGCCAAAAGAAGAATTAATTAAAAAAGTATTTCCTGATATTCAAATTAATCATAAGAATCAGGATTGGCTGAGTGAACGAATCATTCTTGCGGCCAAAAACAAAGACGTCAATTAACTTAACAGTTTAATTCTGTCTAATATTCAAAGCGAGGAAGTCACATACAAGTCCGTAGACACTGTCATGGAAGCAGATGAAGCAGTTAACTATCTAACAGAATTTTTAAATTCACTTGATCTACCAGGGATGCCACCACATGAATTGCAATTTAAAATCGGCGTGCCAATCATCATGTTGCGTAATACCAATCAGCCAAAACTTTGCAATGGCACGCGACTCCCAGTAAAAAAATTATTGAGCAACGTAGTAGAAGCAACAATCTTGAATGGACCTTTCAAAAGCGAAGATGTCCTCATTCCACGCATACCCATGATACCATGTAGTGAAGAGCTTTTTCATTGGCGAACCAATGAAGCGGCATAACAGGCTGCGTACCTAGAGATTAATAACGCCGTAACGACTAAGGCTCAGTCATCGTGGATTTGATAGATTAATACCTGCTGCTTCAACACAAATACAGAAATGTACGTAAATTACGTGAATATACAGAAATGGATACAATACGAATGAAAAAATGAGACTCTGGCGACCCCTTTTGCGCAAGGACCACGATCAGCACGTTCAACCCCCACATTCACTCCCTACATACACCCATTCACACGCCTTCACACTTCTACGTTAGAAAAGTAAAAAGAATAATCAAAGTTCACTCACCCCATGGTTATATCCGACAGGCCTCAAAGTCTTAACGTTTTAGCCCTCCATCAGCGGTGAAAATTCCAGCAGGTAAGGTAGTGTAAGGTGAATAATTGTATAATAATTGTGTAAATGCTGCGCCGCAATAAGGCGATCGCTGATAAAAATATATAATTAAGTTGTAAACGTTGGGCCGTAATAACTCAGGCAATTACTGATAAAATTGTAGAATCAAGTTGTAAATGTTGTAAAACTGTTGCGCCGCAATAGCCAAGGCGATAGCTGATAAAAACTGTCGAAATATTTTATAAATATGGTATGAAAGTTGCGTCACAAATACTTAGGACGATAGCTGATAAAAACTGTAGAAATATTGTATAAATATTGTATGATAGTTGCGTCGCAATAACTAAGGTGATTGTTGTATTTTTCAGCATTCAAATTTGTTGCTTCCAAAAAGGAAATAAACTGGTGCTGGTTGGTAAAATTACTACTGCATCTAATGGTCCGGTGATGAAAATTGTTGCACTCAACATCCAAAATAGGCGGGAAGACGAAGTTATCACCGCCTCAAACGATACTAGTATAATCAAACTTATTGCATTCAAAACATAACAGCCGTGAGTGATGGTAAAATTATTACTACTTCAAGCGTTGAAATACTCAAAATTGTTACCGTAAAAAAAACCAAAGCAAGCGATTGATAATAAAATTTTATAACTGCTTCGAACGATGATGCAATTGAAGTTCCTGCGTTCAACATGAAAATAATGATTGGTGTTATAATCAATATTACTATCCCAAATGATGATATTGTAATCCCACAATAATGGCCCGCGCAGAAAACGGTGATTGCTGATAAAATTATTTCTGCGTCAAACGTTAATAAGATCAAAATTGTTATATAAAAAAAATTACATAAATGATTGATGACAAACTTATTACAGCTTCAACCATGATAGTACAATTACAGTTGTTGAATCTTACGATACCAAAAGAGTGATTGAGGTCACAATACTACTTCACCTTACTTGGAAATAATTTCGACCAACCCAGGCTGGATATATGCACTGCTAATATTACGTGGATGGTTTATAAATCGTATTTCTGCAACAAACAAACGGATTTAGGGGTACATTGATAAAGTTTGTTCGTCCATTGCCTGTATTCAAACAAAATTAACGGGCTAATCACTAGTTGTAACTGTTTATCATCATCGGCAAACACAAAAAAAACAAGCTAATTTTTGTTACCACAGTCTTAGAAACCAAATCACTAATTTTAATTCAAATTATTTTATCAGTATTATTACATATACAAAATTTCTTCCTTGGTTAACAAAATATCTTAAGATTTACCTTATTTGTTGGTTAAGTTTCCATATTTTACAATTTTTTGTTTGAACGAACAACATACATGAATAACTTTTTTTTTCTTAAGTGTTAAATACCATTAAACATGCAGAATTTTCTAGTTTATTTTATTTTAGCTACGGCGGACGACATAATTGAATTTATCATACCAACTTACCATACCATACCGGATGGCACGTCAACGAAATTTTATATATATAGTTTTTAGCTAACTCCACAAAAAAAATTACACTATATTACGATATAAATTTAAGCTAAATATTTTATTTAATAAAAAAAACAAAACACATCGGAATTGAATAATGTTTAAACAGAAAAAGAAAGTATCAAAATCACATGTTCATTGCCACCTCGTTGACATTGCGACAACTCACAGTTAAAAAAAAACAAAACTCCGATTCCAATCAGATAATATGTCAAAATGAAAATGCCTGACTAAGAGAGGGAAAACGAGATATTCGTCTCTTATATAGTTATTTAATATCGAAAATTGAGCTACAAAGTTTTTCGAAAGTGAAACTTGCAGAACAATGTTAGTACATTCTCCGTTTTAAAACAAATACTGGTTGTTATTTTGGTAATATACATAAAATTGTAAGATAATTTCACGAAATAAGTTATTTACAACGCATTTGAAAGAAATATCAATATATTGCGATACTAGAATGGATTAAACGTATGTTCAACCGATTTTATGATGATTACGTAGTACGAAATAATAGCTTACAACCGTGGTACAGCAAAATCTAGATTCATAACGGAAAGAGAAATTGATAAAAACACCTATATAAGAAATAAAATACGTTTTGAAGACAATTGCAAAACTGATTGCAGGATAATAATTGTTAGATATTAAGACGATTGGACAAATATGCACAGCTATTTGAGGTTTGAAAACATTTAGGGCAATTACGGTTAAAGGTCCGGAGAATTCAAATTCATGTAGTATGGTGAAGTAACGCTGGTGGAAACGCAGTGTGAGCCAATAATAGGGGATTGTAAAATAAAATATTATTGTTAATTGTGTTATGCTAAGAAGGAAATGTGTAACGGAAACTATACGGAAATATGACGAAAATATGAGATTATGGATGAACGAGAAATTGTTGTGGACCACGCGTGATAGGTAAAATTGTGAGATGTACACCGAAAAAAAAACGTTGGTAGAATCAACTTTGGTACAATCAATTTTTCTTGTTCATATTTTTCAGTTCAGTTTGTTCATGTTTTTGTTTGAAAATTATTGTGTTTGTTAAAATAAAAAACTAGAAGAAAAGAAACTAATAAACAAAATAAAGAAAAATAATAAACAAAAGAATAGAAAAATAAAAAGTTTTTATATATTTTAACATGGCTGGTTTTATTTAACATTTTACTTTAGGAAATAATTTAGATGTGTTTGAAGTGAATTGATTTAAATAATTTTCATATTATTTGCATATAAAATTAGGTGCGAAAGAAAATTTTCAGTTAATGTTATAACAAAAATATCGTTAATGAAACAGGCCCTTTCTATAATTAATTTTGGTGATTTAAAAAAATTATTATATTTTTTTAATATTTTTTATTTGTCTTGTTTCATGTCCATTTATCGATATTTTAATTTAATTTTTCATAATAATGAGAAAATTATGGAAAATTAGTATTATTTTCTACACATAATTCAAATATTTAAATTTTTTGATTTATGAATTTTGGTCTTTTAAATTGTATCATTAAAAAAATGGCGAAAAAATGGACGCATCCTTTACAAACAAAATCACACTCATACATTTCCTATTTAGAACGTAAATATACGAACGCTAGCTTTATGCATAAAAATGTTTGTCGGGATTGATGCGAAATACATACTTCTAATATAAAAAATTTCAAATATTATATTTACGAAAAAAACGAACCCATACAAACATCGATAGCAGCAAAAACATAACAAAGATGTACCAAACCAAAAGATTTAATACGGCGTATTGCTTGATTCTATCACAAACGTATTCAATACCACTATTTTTAGTCTAATTTTTAATTTACCACGTTTGTAGTCAATTGAAAATTAAATCAGAATTGACTCAACTACAAACATGGTTAAATCAAATATGTTTGTGATACTTATAAAAAAATATATCAACAACGGTTAAATTGTTAATTTAAATACGGAGCGTTGGTTGATTCAATCACAAACGTATTTAGTTCCCCAATTTTCACTTAATTTTCGATTAACAATGCAACATGTTTGAATCAAACAAGATTTTTTCTTTCGGTGTAAGAAAATGGAAACTACATGGATCTGTGACTATACTACACTACGTCACCATATGCCAGGCTATAACAACCAACGGATATGCCATTTCAATTTAAAAGATTGCAATTCCTAATTCAATTGGCGTTTGCAATCACCATCAACAAAGCTCAGGGCCAAACATTGGAAGTATGTGGTTTAGATCTAGATAACGATTGTTTCTCACATGGACATTCATATGTTGCGTGATCTAGAGTTGGCAAACCAGACAATCTCTATATGCACACAGTCAATGGACCAACAAAAAACATTGTATACCCTAAAGTATTATGAAATAAAACATATTAAGTAGAAAGGTGAGTATTTTGTTTTCTTTATTTCTTATATTCAACCAAACTAAGCCACTGCAACGCGTGGCCGGGTCCAGCTAGTTGTAGTATAAATCATTTTTTGCATTTTTAAACTCGTTAGAAATTTAGAAAATTACTAGACATGCCATGATTTTCTTTTTAAACTTCAAACAATAATTTATATTGTCCACGACTACTAAAGAATATATGCTTTCCATACGTATGTCCTCCATTGTAATTGTATTCATTCCACAACTGAGCAATTCCACGTCATCGCAACAGAATTTGTTCTAACATGTGTCCTGACCCCTCTGATTTCGATAAAATTTCATATTTCATATATATGACAAAATAAAAATATCATTTCTTTCAAAAAACTAAATTTCGCTCTAGGGATGACACAGGGTGGCGGCAAAGTTTTAGGGGTTTGCTAAATATGAGTATCTTTGAATATCGGTTGCTAACGATTGACTAAACCGATTTGTCATTTATAGCTCATTGGAAAGGTAATTGATAGGCTTATAAAAATTTTTAAAAAATTATTTAAAATTTTTTAATAATTTTTTAAAAGTGTGTTAAACTTAAAAAAAATTTCAAAGATGGCGCTGTTGGGGGTATTCTCAGTTTTACCACTTTTTTCCAGTAAAAAATGTTTAATTAGTTCGTAACCTAAAACGAAAGTTTTCCAAGTACATAATTTCTCGTTTTAAAAATAAAGTTTTTACAACATTTTCATATCCGTTTTATTTTTTCAATTTTTTCTTAACCAATCATCTATTTAACTCAACCCACCGGAATTGTTGTTTTATAATAATTTAATGACTATTTAATTATTTTAAGGATACAAATTAAGTATTTTTTTAAAACAAGAAATTATGTACTTGGGAAACTTTCGTTTTAGATTACGAAATAATTAAAAAATTTTTTTCTGGAAAAAAAGTGGTAAAAGTGAGGGTGCGCCATCAGCGCCATCTTTGAAATTTTTTTTAAAGTTTAACACACTTTTAAAAAATTAATAAAAAAATTTAAGTAATTTTTTTTATAATTCCTATCAATTACCTTTCCAATGAGCTATAAATGACTTAAATCGGTTTAGTCAATCGTTAGCAATCGATATTCAAAGATACTCATGTTTCGCAAACCCCTAAAACTTTACCGCCATTCTGTGTCATCCCTAGAGCGAAATTTAATTTTTTGAAAGAAATGGTATTTTTTTTTGTCATTTGCTATCTGTATATGAAATTTTATCAAAATGAGAGGGGGTCAGGAACATCGATGTTGCTGTGACGTGGAATCGCTTAAATAGTGATTATAATTAAATTCTTCAACAGTTCTATAGTTTATTAAATATTCCTCTACCAAATCAAAAACTTCATATGTTGGTATAGTAATATAAACAGGTTAAAACAAGAAATAATACATTTATAAAATATAAAATAAACAAACTTGTTTTGCTTTTCTTGCTATCTTTGATGCATTTATTTCAATGTGGTGATAAAAACTTTAGCAGGCAAACTGGAAATTAATCGAAATATTTTGCAGTCGTGGATAAAATAGCATCTTGTATTCGCATAGGATGATGGCAATTCTTCACTTGGATGATTCCCTCCACTCGCTACCCTCGTTCCGAGAAACTTCATACTCGTGAAGATCCATCATTCTGCACTCATACAAGAATCTACTATGTTTGTTCTAATTTTATGACTATTTCAATTATAGTTGACGGGCGGTAAAGCAGAAAAATATACCAACGTTTTATATAGCAACGGGCTTTTATTTTACGCGGGTAAAATTCAACTTTCCACCACGATGACTATGATGTAAAATGTGTTTTACGATTCATTTGTGCATAAAAAATTATTTTGAATTTTATTAATTTTATTCATAATTCTGTGTTGGTGTAATACAAAAAATACAAATTTCGATACTTAGTTAGAACTAATTTGTGTGTGTGTATGTATGTGTATATGTTTGTGTTTTACCGGCTAAAACCATCTCCCTTGCTCGTGATCATGTTGTATATCTTCGGTAACAACAATTAAGGCATTTCTTCTTAGTTCAGGGGTTGAGTGTGGTACTCTCTCGTGTATTGTAATGTTATTTTTTCTTGGTTTTGCTGCATAGTGTTGAGCATGGCTGCTCTTCGTTCGTCTTGTCTCAGCTGTTTCATCATACATGTGATGATCTCATTCGCTATGTTTCGGTTCGTCGGCCACTATCATTTTGTGTTGCTATAAGCATGGTTTCTTACAATAGTATTTACGGCCTCTTCAGACACCGTGGGTTAAGCGCAGCATAGTTCTAAATGGTCTCATTCTGTTTGGCATAAGGTATCTCTGGTGCAAGATACTTCTGGTTCTGGCCAAATATTATAATCTGTCCACCAACCTGGATATCGATACTATCACTTTTCTGTCACTTGAGCGTACGACTTCCGTTTTCTGATTGGCCAACTCTAGTCCTGTATTATTCAGCCATCCTTTAACGCTGGTTATGGTCTGGATACAGTTGGTAATAACATTCGTGGGATTCTTGACTACAACAACTATATGGCAATGTTATCTGCTGAACTGATAACCGTTGCCGGTTTAGGCACACGTACTCTGAGAACACCATCGTGCATGACGTTCCATAATAGTGGTCCAATAATAATAATAATAATCTTTATTTCAATCAAAACTAATAAAAATCATATACAGTAATTTAGAAAAATTTTTTATAAACATACAATAATTAAATAAACAAATGTCAGTTAATAATTAAATTTGTAATTGAAATCTCTGAAGCACCCCTCTCCCCTCCCTTCCGTTATATTGTAACTCTGCTAGACCTGCTTCGGCATCATAGACCACAGTTCTTTCGGTGAAATAACTAGCTATTATACGTAACAGGTATTTGGGTACATGTAGTTCTTCTGGGGTTTTCAAGATTTGGTTCCAGTTGGCAGAGTTAAAGGCTTTTTTAACATCCAGGGTGACAACACCACAATATTGTTTGCCATCCTTTAGCCATCTTTTAAAACTCAATGCGTTATGCACTTGTATGTGTAGGTGTAAAACTTTATTTATTTGTGACAGCCTACTTTTTTTATTACTAACTGATGGCGACGACAAAGTTATATTTGTCTGACAATGCTGCACTTATCTGTCTGCTGGTATGGTTCCTTCTATCCAGTTAATAAGACCGCGTCACCTTCTGCGTTTCTTTTTTAACTCCCATAATTTATCAATCTTTCAGATCGTTTAAATTATACTTACCTTACCTTACTTAATTTCTTTTACGTCTTTCGGTTGGGACTCGAACTCGTAACATCATCAGTGCCACACAACGAGTTCAATTCCTTTGGCAGACACGTTTAACCATTGCGCCACCAAGGCGATGATATTTCTAAGTTGAAACTTCATCATCAGTTATCTTACCTAAGTTGAATTTCTCAATCGTCAGTTAGACATAATTTTTTATGGAAATTTTATTCATTTTGAACGAAGATTTTTTTGCATTAAATTTTCTTGACAGTCCTTTTGTGTGAATTCATAGGATGTGTAATATTTCTATTATAGTCAACATTCTACGTCACGAGTGTATATTCATTATTGATTGTTTCGAATAAAATGATTGTTTAGAATGTGATGAATAAAATTTCCATAAAAAATTATGTCTAACTGACGATTGAGAAATTCAACTTAAGTAAGATAACTCATGATGATAACTGATGCTCACACTAAGTATGATAACTGATGCTCACACAAATCCTGAATAAATAAAATTCCCCAAAATGTTGCAAATATGCAAGCGCGCATATATGACAATAATTGACCAAGTGTCGATTATTGATTTTCGCATTGATTGGAAACAATCAATAATGACTATACACTCGTGACTTAGAATGTTGTCTATAATAGAAATATTACACATTTTATGAATTCACACAATAGTACTGTCAAGAAAATTAAATGCAAAAAAAATATTCAAACAAATTAAAAACTTCATCATCTCAATAAAAAATGCAAATCAACCATTTCCTTGTATCATCTCAATAAACAATTTTATTCAAAAGAAAAAATATGCTCTTCTCCTCTAAAACTGCCTGCAGTTGTCCTACTTTTTATAAGTATGAACAACCGTATTATTTCTACATTTAATATTATGACTAATTCTTACTATTTATGTATATTTATGTAGATAGAAACATGTATTATTAATTGATGTAACAAAGCAATTAACTGATAAAACGTTAAACATTGACCTGTAGCTCACATAAATATTTTATGATTTTGAAATGAATTATTTCAATTTAAAGGCCGGAACAAATAACATCAGCAAATAATTGGAAAATTTTTTTATATCTGAATATTTTTGTTTTAGAGTAAAATTCGAAAAAGGTCGTCGTTACAAGAACAAAATTTAGCACGGTACATGTTTTGGTTTATTCTTTCAGTTTATATATATATATATATATATATATATATATATATATATATATATATATATATATATATATATATATATATATATATATATATATATATATATATATATATATATATATATATATATATATATATATATATATATATATATATATATATATATATATATATATATATATATATATATATATATATATATATATATATATATATATATATATATATATATATATATATATATATATATATATATATATATATATTTTTTTTTTTTTTTTAATAAAATGTGTTGTGTAGTAAGAATTACAATATGTGTCACAATAACACATAAAACCGTTTAAGACCAAGGTCCCACAACAACATACTTTCAAAGATGTTGATGGACGTAAATCTTTCTTTTTTGTTTTTTTATATTTTTTGTTAAAGAATGGATAACCAAACAATAAATCCTATCACTGACAAAATATGATATAGGCCAATGATGGAATAGAAAAATAAGAGTATATTAAAAAGTAAATTGCAAATTTTTACAAAAAATTTGCTGAAACAAAACAAAAATATAGTTGACAAAAATCCAGCCGGTTGCATATGTGACGGTTGATCCCATGACGCACTGTCTTTCTTAATAATTAAAGCCAACACATAGTTATATAAGGGCTCGTTTCTTCAAGGAAGCAATAGCGTCTCATCATCAAGAATTATTTCACATCTAAGATTGAGGGTGCTACTGTTGACTGAATACAGTTCATCTGCCACCACCCCTAAGATGTCACCTTGGCTAGTGATATCTCACTGCTATTCCCAGTGGTATGTGATATCTCACGTTAACTCGTATGTCAATAGCAGGGACTAGAGTACGCGGGGTTGTCATACCCGTAGAACAAAAATAAAAAATATTAAATATTATATGCTAAAAAATTATCCATGTAACCAAATTAGCCGAAATAAGACGATTGCGGCATAAATTTGACATAAATCGACCAAACTTAATTACACCTAATTCTGTTTTTACTCGAAATTTTTACGCGATTCCAAGTTTTTTTTCAAAAGTTGTTACAAAATTTTGTCATATTGGGAAACAATATCATTGGCACCTTAGACATTTCCTGAAAAATTGTTCCAAGTAATTAAAGATGGGGATTACACTCCAAATTCAATATGGAATACAGATGAGATCAGTTTTCCTGTAAGCAAATGGTAATCAGAATATGCCTGACCTTGTCTCAGAATATTATTAGTGAGTTTAATTTAAGATAGTCAGTTTTAAGCTAGCGATTATCCAAAAGATAGATTGTTTTATTCTTTATTTTATTCTAACGCTTCAGTGAGTATTTAAACTTTTACTAGTAAATCAAGCTATGAAGTACCCATCAATGAAAAGTGTAATTTTAGACACGCTACATGTCCATTAAGCCGCTATTACGAAATTCTGGGTAACAACTACAACTTTAAAGAATATGGCTTTTCAGTGTTAGTATGAGCTTGGAATTTGAAGTACTGACGATTTTAGAGAACGCATTTCGTCAACATAATAATACGGAGAACAGAAACACCGAATTTTATTTTTTGTTACCAAATTTAACTTAAAGTTAGTCGCTACAACCACTGGATCAAAGAATTATATTTTGGTGATTCTAGTGCTATATTTCCACTTAACAATCTTGATTGATTACTATTTACAGTACACATGCACAGATCACCCAATTAATAAATAATTTATTTTTATTTTCAAACACAAAAATTCTTCTTAGAAATTTTTATTTATTTTTCTTTTAAATTCAAGTAACAACTAAAGTACATAAATATTTTTATTTCAATTTTTCTTCAATTCGAACAAAATTTAAGGTGCGTACACATATTGACGAACCCATGAAGTAAATCATACTTTACATTACCGCACACCGTGTGTACGCATCGTAATGTAAAGTATGATAAACTTTAGACCCCACAACACTCCCCCACCAGAAAAAACTTTAAAGATGTTTTTACGCGCATATTCTGAGGTGATTTTTTACTCGGGTCACATTTTTAATCTACGTTACATATTTACAGTTTAAATATTTATAATATTACATTAACATATATAAGATTCTATTTTTACTTTTACTTAAATTATAATTCATTATGGTGTTGTATAAATTTCTCCTTTTTCTTAAACCATACATTAACTTTTTATCTCTAACATTATATTATTTCAGATTAGGAATATCCTTGGTAATGCTAGTTAGCATATGTACGAAATTATTTGGAATTCAATCAAACAAAAAACTCATACATATTAAAAGGTGTTTTTTAAACTTAAAATTAAAATGCTTTATTCTTAATTTTATTTATACTAAAAACTTTGCGAGTTACACCAAATAATGTATTTGCTCCAAATATCGTGCCGGGAATCGTACTTTTCGTCCTACCTGCGTCATGACTATTGGTTTTTCTAATACGTTTGATGGTGTTTCTAAATTATAATTTATTTCAGTTGACGTGCGTTCTTGTCGAGGTGAAGATATTAGTGGATGAGGTGAAAACTCTTCTTCTTCCACGTATTCATCGGTACTTCTTAAAATAAAAGCAGGCTTGAGTCTATCGATGGATATTATTGCCTCTCTGTGTTTCAACTTAACCCTAAACGTCTTACCTAACCGCTCGACCACTGGATACGGGCCTTCGTAAGGAGTTTGTAAAGGCGCTCGTACCGCGTCCGTTCTAACAAAAACATGGGAACATGTTTTTAAATCGGGGTGAATGAATATTGCTTCCCTTCCATGACGCGACATTGGAGTTGGCTTTAATTTATTCATATTTTCCTTCAAAGTTACTAAAAACGAGTGCTGGTCTTCTTCTAATGGTTTAGGATCAAAAAATTCACCTGGTAATACGATTGTGGAGCCATATACCATTTCGGATACCGATGCTCCAAGATCTTTTTTACATGCCGCTCTCATCCCCATCAGTATTGTTGGCAAGACTTCTGTCCAATTTAGAGTTTTATAGCTCATTATGGCAGCCTTTACATCACGATGCCACCTTTCAATTAGCCCGTTTGCCTGTGGATGATAAGGACTTGATCTGCAATGTTTAATTCCCATAATCTTTTCTAATTCCGCGAATAGAGATGCTTCAAACTGTCTCCCTTGATCACTCGTAAGCCAATAGGGAACGCCGAATCTTGTAATCCAGCCATTATATAATGTTTTTGCAACAGACTCAGCCGTTATATCAACTAATGGGAGTGCTTCAACCCAACGTGTGTAACGGTCAATGCACGTTAAAACGTACGAATACCCGTTTGAGTTTGGTAACGGTCCTACAATATCTATATTTATATGTTGGAATCGGTCGTTCGGTGCAGCGTATTCTCCTAACGGACTCTTGGTGTGCTTTATTATTTTGGCTTGTTGACAGTTTATGCAACACTTTGCCCAATTATTGCAATCTTTTCTAATTGAGGGCCATACATAACGATCCCTAACAAGTTTGGTGGTAGCTTTAATTCCTGGGTGCGCCAGGTTGTGGAAAATGTCAAAAATGTCTTTCCTTAAATTACGTGGAACAAATGGTCTGAGTTTTCCAGTGGATATGTCACCATACAAATTCTTTCCATCTGGCAAAACTACCGTCTTTAACTGCAATGAACTTCTGTTTTTACAAATCAACTGTGCAAGTTCCTCATCTGTAGATTGTGCTTCCGCTAGTCTCTCGCTTGACAAGTCAAGTGGGTTTTCAATCGCATTCAAATCGCATCGAGATAAAGCGTCGGCTACTATATTATTTATTCCAGATATATGGCGTATGTCGGTAGAGAATTGCCCTATCAGATCCAAATGTCTCAATTGTCTTGGTGTGGCTTTTTCCGGTTTTTGACGAAAAGCAAATGTAAGCGGTTTATGATCTGTAAATATAATGAAGTTTAGACCCTCTAACATATGTTTAAAATATTTAACAGCTGAGTAGGTGCCTAATAGTTCTCGATCATATGCACTATACTTGCGTTCCGCCGTCGCTAGCTTTCTGGAAAAAAAACTAAGCGGGACCCACTTGTTTTCTATATTTTGCTGAACAACAGCTCCTAAGGCGTCGTCTGAAGCGTCTACACAAAGACACAATTGTTGATCTGGCGCCGGGTGAGCTAAAAGCGAGGCCTCACTTAATATTTTCTTACAATTAGCAAATGCTTTTCTTGCTTCATCGTTCCACTCTATTTTTCGTTTATCGTTGCGTTTGTTTCCTTTCATGTACTCCAACAGTGGTATCTGTTCTTTGGCTGCGTTTGGAATAAACCTATGGTAAAAATTCATCATAGCCAAAAATCTCCGTAATCCTCTTACTTCTTTAGACTCTGGGTATTCTTCAATTGCTTTTACTTTTTCAGGCAATGGTAGAATACCACTTGCATTGATTACATGTCCTAAAAATTTCACTTCAGGTTGACCGTACTCGCACTTATTCGAATTTATTAATATGCCGTGTTTTTGCAATCTTTCAAATACTTGTCGTAAATGATCTATATGTTGTTCCTCAGTATTTGAAGCAATTAAAATATCATCAATATAAGGGTACGCAAAATCTAGGCCTCGTAATACCTCGTTAATGAATCGTTGGAATGTTTGAGCTGCGTTTTGTAACCCAAAAGTCATCCGGACAAACTCAAGCAAACCAAACGGAGTTATAATTGCTGTTTTTTCTATATCTCCCTCTCTGACAGGAATTTGGTGATATGCTCTTTGTAGATCTATCTTACTAAAAATAGTTTTCAGATACAAAGATTGATTAAGGTCCTGCATGTTAGGAATCGGGTAACGGTCTGGCATGGTGGCTGCGTTCAATTGACGATAATCGCCACACGGCCTCCATTCTCCATCTCCTTTCGCAACCATATGTAATGGGCTCGACCAAGGACTTTTGGAAGGTCTGCATATTCCATTCTCTAACATGTACTGGATCTCTTTTTTTGCAATTACTAACCTTTTTGGGTCCAACCTTCGTGCTTTTGCTGATACAGGCGGTCCTTTGGTCTCTATGTAGTGCACAGTATCGTGCTTTATCGTTTGGGTACCTTGTATTGGTCTTGTAAGCTCTTGATATTCAGAAACAACCTTACCGAATGGCGATTCGTGTTTTCTATTTGTCGATAAAAATAAACTAGGTGTAGTCGATATCGTTCCGACTTGCTCTAGTTTAGTTAATGGATCTATTAAACGTTGTTTCTGTAAATCTACTAAAATTCCATAATATTTTATAAAATCGGCCCCTAAAATTGGTTGTTGAACCTCAGCAACTACGAATGTCCATTTGAAATCACGCCTCAACCCTAAATTTAATGTTAATGTTTTGTTACCAAAAGTTTCAATAATTGAGCCATTTGCTGCATATAATTCATCAGAGGTATGAGGTTTTTCAACTAAATCGTTGACCGGCAACACTGATATATCAGCACCTGTGTCAATCAGTAATTTTAAGGAATTTGACTTGTCGTAAATAATGAGGCGGCAGGATATTGAGCCGACATCACTTGCCGCAACTAGTGATTGGCTTACCTGTTTTCCGCTGGATTAGCTTGGTCGCATGGTAATCGACACTTAGTTGAATCTTTACCATAGCGCCAATGATAATAACAGGTTGTTGAATTTGGATCATACGGCTCCCTGGATCTACTTCGGGACCTTAAATTTCTACGACCCTGTAAAGGTGATCTTGTTCGGTTATTTATTGATGGTCGGTTTTGGGTCTGCCAAGTTTCGTTTGCTTTAATAAGTGAAGCTACTTGCAATGTAAGCGAGGTGACTTTTTCAGTTAAATCTTCTAAAACTCTGTTTGATTTAATATTTTCACTATTGTCTTCCGTGAGGTTGTAATTAATTTCATGTATTCGATTTCCCAAAAGGTAATAATTAACTTTATCTGCTATTTTCAAAATTTTTTCAACAGACAATTCTTCCGATAAACCTGCTACTGCGGCTTGTACCTCTGGTGGTAAACGCTCAACCCAAATCTCCTTTAAAAATGAATCGGAGCACCTATTTCCCGACAATCCTCTTAGTTGCCGAAACAAATACGATGGTGTTCTGTCACCCAACGGTACGGTGGATAATAATTTACTTAATCTTTTTCTTTCGGATTCCTCGAAAACTTCGATTAACCTGATCTTAATAGCTTCAACTTTATTTTCCGGTGGATTTTCAATCAAATCTTTAATTTCGTGACGAATATCTGACCCAAAAGATATTACTAAATTCAAAAATTGCAGTTCATCTGTAAATACCTTATGTGTTACAAAAAGTTTGTTCACAAACTCAAACCATGCCTTTGGAGCGTCTTTCCAGAAATCAGGAAGTTTCATAGGTTTAAAACTAGCTGATTCTGAAAACAAAACTTGCCTAAGTTGTATAGTAAGCGGCTCGCGAGGGTCATATTGTTCTATTTTGGGTTGCAATTTCGTATAAATTGCATTATTATTAGTAAAATCGAAATCATAATTATCCCCAATAGAAGTCTCATTATTCGGTAAAAACGCGTTACCCCATACAAGGTTGTACAACTGGTCCAGTAATGGTCCATCACTGGCAGCCAGTAATGCAGCAATGGGCGAGCACTGGCAACCACGACTGGGCCATTAACATAATTTTACTGGATGATAACTTCGGACAATAAATGGTTGCCATTCTTGGGCCAAATACTGGCAACCATGACTGAGCCGTTAAAAAAAATATACATTATTATCATATCTAAATTTAAATAAATTAAATACAAACTAATTTAAAATAAAATAAAAATGACGGAAAAAATTCAAAACTCCCCATACAACTGGTTCAGTTGCAGGAATGGCTGAGTAATGGCAAACTCCGCCCTGACTCCGCCAATACTCCGCCATTAAAAAAAATATAAAATAATATTTTTTTACATAAATTTAAATAAATTATTTACAAAATAATTAAAATAAAATGGAAATGAAAATAAATTAAAACATATACCAACCTTTTCTTTATTACCATAGTCTTTCAACCGACAAGGCGATAACTAAACTATATGTGAAATTTTTCAAACTATGTATTATTAAAAGGGATAATACTCTAGTGAAATTTTAAAAAAAATGACAGATCGGCAAATTCATGGCTACAGCACTGGCCCAATAACAATAGCCAAGTAATATTTTCCATTCATGGGCCAGTGCTTGGCCATTCAAAGGTAACAATATACTGGCTATTTTCTGTAAACTATAGATCGGCCGATGATTGGTTCTAGTATTGGCCCAGTAACAATAGCCAAGTACTGTTAACCATTAATGGACCAGTGCTTGGCCGTATGTCAATGTCTGGCAAAACCTACTTGGGACACTCCTTTAACTTTCAATCGGGTAGATCATTAAAAAAATTTCTATTAACTGCCACAAATTCGCTAGGGTCATTCGAATTCATATTTTGTTTTTTAAATTGCGGTTTGATATCAACTTGCGTCATAAATGGAGTTGCATGCGTCTGTATTTTGGTTGGTGTTGAAGATTTTAGTCTATATTGGTTACTTGGAACATCGGTTTCTTCACAAGTAACAAACGGGTTCGTTGAAACTTTGGAATTTTTAAAAGTATCATGTTTCTTTTGGATTTCGATTTGTCGTAAAGTATCGTCCAAATTGTTTACACTTAGATTCATCCAATCTACATTCGACATGTTTCGCGACGCCATTTTTATGTATTCCAATCAATTAACCCGAAAATAAATCTAAAGTACCGGCACAATATTTGTACAAACAATTATCCGATTCACAGAAATTGCATTTAAATCTTGAAAGTTCTTTCAACCAAAAATTTTACTTTCTATTTTATAAAAATCAATTTTACTTATGCGGTTTATTTAACCTTAACTTAATCCAAATTCACTACAACAACTATATTGTTCATGTCCGTATGTATATATAATATAAAAAATATACAATATAATATAAAAATTCTTATTATTTAAAAAATATCAACTATCTAAAATATAATACAATAATTTAAATTTCGAAAAACCTGTGTAAACATGTTATATCCGCCATTTTACACCTTCCGCTTCTAGATATTTTCTCGTTTTCCTAGTTTACTTATTGATCTCATTTTTATATTCACATGTGTTGAATTTCCTGTATATCACGTGTTGAATTTGCCTTCCTGAATCCACTACTTTAATGTCTATTCTGTATTCTGGTTAATTATAACTCGTGCTATTGCTATTTTTATAATGACGCCGTTTCTATTCATCAATATAATACGATTCCATGTAATTCTTTATGTACCATAACACGTGATAACGTTGTTACTATTATAGTATTTTGGTTGTCTAAATCCAACACATAATAAGCTATTGCTATTGCTTATTGTATGCTGATGCAATTTGCAGTATCCTGATGCAATTTGCGTGTTTGATTCACGTACTTGGTCACCACTTTGGTGATTCTAGTGCTATATTTCCACTTAACAATCTTGATTGATTACTATTTACAGTACACATGCACAGATCACCCAATTAATAAATAATTTATTTTTATTTTCAAACACAAAAATTCTTCTTAGAAATTTTTATTTATTTTTCTTTTAAATTCAAGTAACAACTAAAGTACAAATATTTTTATTTCAATTTTTCTTCAATTCGAACAAAATTTAAGGTGCGTACACATATTGACGAACCCATGAAGTAAATCATACTTTACATTACCGCACACCGTGTGTACGCATCGTAAGTTAAAAGTCATAGATTCAACACCGTCTGGATTTCGCCAAACCCATTCGAATTCAACTCTAAAAGCATTAAGACTATCAACTTTGAATGGATTTTCATCTAGGTAGTAGAACCGTAATATATTTATTACGCACCAGCGTGTAATGAAATAATAAACAGTCTAGTATTATCATCTAATACAATATATTATTCTACAATCTGCAGATCCATTAATTTTATCAGTTGCTTGTATAGCATTTTAGTTTATTTCAATTATTGCTTGGAATTATGTTCTACGTTTATGGAAGACCAGTTGTAGTGTATCATGATTTTAATGTTTTGAAATGTTGATAAAACTAACAGTTTCAGGTAAAGTTTATTTCGCTGAGCTTTTCTAAAAAATATATTCGATTGCAAGAAGATATAGATACATGTATATGATCTGTGTAATTCTACACAGAAAACTCTCTAAAATATTGTCTTAATTAAGTCTTTTAAATTTTGACCGAAACCGTTTACTAAAGATTCGTTCAAAAATGCAAATAATGAATAACATAAATTCCCAGTTTCATCTAAAATCTAAATCGAAAAAAAACTTTAAGTTATCGATGTTTAAAAAAAAATTGTTGTTCAAGGGTTGCTATGCTTATGACTCACATACCACGCATCACAAACAGAATCGTTTGAAACCGTTGCATGGAATGTAAATATTTCCCATTTCATCGCATTTGTTAAATATAATCATGTTTATGTTTATTCTTAAATTACATGTAAAAAAAATTCTAGAATATGACACTTTCCACTGTTCACAACATTATTAAAATAATTTTGTCAAATACGATTTCCTTTTGTTGTTTGTACCATTAAACAAATTTTAAAGTAAACATAAAAAGAATCGTTTTTCTTAAAAGATATCTAATGTATCCGACTTCACTAATTTGTCGATTTTATCGTTAGGCTTTGTTGTTGTAAATTTAATGTGAATTTTTTCTTTCTATTATTATTTTGTTTTTTTTTTTTGTAGACAGATAAAATTCTAGAAGGCGGTTTCACTTTCTTCATCACTAATTTTTTGTTTACTTTAGAATTTTCTAATGAACATTTTTAAATCAAGTTTTATTAATTTTAATATATGTTTACATTGGTAGAGAATGACAATTGTTTAATAATATTTGGCGGCAAAATAGATTAAGTTACTCGTCGGTCTGTCTTTAGTTCTAATGTTGTGTGAGATTCTGTTCTCGTAACGCAGAGTAAATTTAGCTGTAGTTAAACCTGGAAAGAATGGGTCTGATGTTTCTTACTTTAGACCTATCTCCTTGTTGAGTACATTGTTTAAACTATTTGAAAGGATGATTTTACATCGTATTGAACCAATCATAGATGAAAAAATTTCTAAAACTCAAGCTGGTTTTAGGAAAACAGGAGTTGTACTGATCAAGTTTAGGCTTTGTCAAGCTGGTTTTCAGAAGAAATTGAAAACTAGGCTAGCGTTTGTAGATTTGTCTGCTGAATATGAGACTGTTTGGAGACATGGATTACGTCTAAAACTTTTAATAACCTTACGCAGTTCCTATGTATGGTAAATCTTATCGATTCGATGTTAAGCAGAGATGGAAACCAAAGTTTTTTTTCAGTTGATTCGGTTTTGGTTTAATAACAAATTTTTATCATGGTTTTTGGTTTGGTTTCGGTTTCTTGATATTCCAAAATATGGTTTTGGTTTGGTTTTGGTTTAAAGACTGTATAATTTTTTGGTTTTGGTTTGGTTCGGTTTTTGTTCAGATTAAGGAGTTAGATTCACATTTTTATTCTCAACTAATTCTCGATATTCAAATAAAAACAGCTTTATTCCACTAATAAGTCGTATTATAGAGACTGTTTTTGTGGATTTCATTGAATTCGAAAATTAAAAATTAATTTCACGCTTTATTCCGCTTAATAAACTAAAAAAGTAAACTTTAATACAAAAATGTAGTAGACATGAAAAAAATAATGTAATAGTTCAAAAAGAAATGAGTTGATTTTTCCAATTTATGTAGGTACTAGACCAAAATTTTTACAATAAAACCGAACCGTGAACCAAACAGAAAAACATTGGTTTATGGTTCGGTTTAGCTATTATTTAAAAAACTGGTTTGGTTTTGGTTTGGTTCAATGAAATCATTTTGAAAATGGTTTGAACAACAAAGAAGCTCATAAAGAATTAAAAGTCAAGTTTGATGGGATTTCAGCTCGTTTTAATTCTACTCCTAAATACCCAGAAGTCACACTTGATAGAACATTGTCTTTTAAGGCGCATTTAGAAAAACTGGCCAAAAAATTATGTTCCAGAGTAAATATCATTAGATAAATTGCCGGAACTAATTGGGTGGCTGATATATGTACTTTATGATCTTCAGTTCTTGCACTAGTCTATTCCTGCACTGAATATTGTGCCCCTGTTTGGCTTAACTCTTCTCCTCATACATATAAAATTGATGTCCAACTTAACAATGCTTCGAGAATTATAACTGAAACTTTAAAATCAACATGGCTTTCTGTCTTAGCCAACATTGAACCTGAGTCATTGTTTATATTTTTATATAAACTATGTAAAACTAAACTAATTACAATAAAACACTATTATTTTTATCGTATTTTTCTATTAATTTATTTTGATGTATATTTGTTAACCAGTAACCACTATGTTTTTGTTTTTGAAGTTAAAACGGAAGTGAAGTTGCAATTACAAAATGTATTCATTAGTGGTACCATATTTAAATTTTGACAATTATAAAAAAGTAAAATAAAAATATAATAGATGGCGTACCATATTCCCCGCCTTGAAAGGATGAAGTCCTTTAAAATTACAAAATTCAAATATTACTATTAACATCTCTACTATTAACAGTTTAAATTTTAATTACATTTGTTCCTTAAATTAAAGCTTATATAATGTAAATATAATGTAAAATAAAACGATTCTAACTATAAAATTTAATAAACATAATAAAATTTCAATTCATAAATTCATTCATTTTCATAAATTTAAGATTTATAACGATCAATTCTCACAAATCGTATTAAAATAGTTATTATTACTTGCAGTTAGTTTTGATTATTCGATAGGTAATTTTGCTAACTTTTGAATTGCACGTTTTGCAGTTCCATTTTTTGTTCGAACTATAGCAACACGTACCCTGTCATCTTTATCTTTACTAGTCGCAATTACTCTACCTAATAACCACTGGGTAGGTGGTAAATGGTCGTCATGTACTAAGACAATGTCGTTTTCCTGTAAATTATCGCACGCAGATTTCCATTTATTACGTTGTTGTAACGTATGTATATATTCCCTAGCAAATCGTTTCCAAAAATGTTGGATCATTTGCGTGGTAATTTTCCAATATTTTAGACGATTGGAAGGCAAATTAATAATGTCTGCTTCAAGAATACTAGTGATTGGTCCACCTGTCAAAAATGACCTGGTGTTAAAGGTGCAGGATCATGAGGATCAGCTGACAAAACTGTTAATGGTCGAGAATTCATAGCCCCTTCTATTTGCACTACAATTGTATATATTTGTTCTAAAGTAAGAGTTGTACTACCGACAATTTTCTTAAAGTGTTTTTTAAATATCTTCACATTAGCCTCCCATAAACCTCCAAAATGAGGAGACCGAGGAGGAATCATTCTCCAATCTATAGACTGATTCAACAAAAAATGTTCGATTACAATATTATCTTGTTTTAACATTTCATATGTTTTATTTAATTCATTTCGTGCACCTACGAAATTGCTACCATTGTCACACCATATAGTAGCTACCCTTCCTCGTCGAGCTAGAAAACGTTTTAAACAAGCGATAAACGAGGCGCTTGTTAAATCTTCGACTACTTCTAATGTATAGCCTTTACAGAGAAACACACAAATATACATACATAAACCTTGTGAAAGGTGTCTTTCCTTTGGTTTCTATATTTAACATTAAATGGACCACAAAAATCCAAACCCGTTATATTAAAAGGTCTACATTTTTCTACTCTTCCCTCTGGCAGATTGCCCATTATTTGTTGAAGTTGACGTGGTTTGTTACGAAAACAGGTTATGCACTGCCTAATAATTTTCTTTGCCGTATTTTTTCCACTAAGAGGCCAGTAAGTTTCTCGCACCGAAGCTAAAGTGAGTTCTACACCACAATGTAAATTTTCAACATGGTGATGACGTATGATTAAATCAGTTAGATGATGTTTAGGCAAGAGGTATTGATGTTTAACATCATAAGAAAGAGAACTATTGTCGAGTCTTTCACCTACTAATAGCAGTCCGTCATCATCAAGAAACGGCGTCAAAGAGTTTAATTTACTTTTGTTTGATAAAGATTTTTTTCGATTCTAAGCTATGTATATCAGATTTGAATTCGATAGTTTGCACCATCTTGAGAAGAATTTTTCTTGCTTCTAAAATTTCAAATGATTGCAAATTACCAAAACGTTTAAGGCGGTTGGATTTAACTTTATGTATAAATCTAAAAACGTAAGCTATAACTCTACTTAATCGTATAAAAGAACTAAACTTATGAATATCTATTAGATATTCTAATGAACAATGTGTCAATGTGACTGTTTTTTCCAATTTTAAATCGGGTAAGTTCTCAAATTTAATACCCTTAAATTTTGAAGGCCATTTCGATTCGTCCTCCTTCAATAAAGGAGGAACCATGCCACCAACTTGTCATTGATTGTAATTGATTTGGCATTAAACCACGCGATACTAAATCAGCAGGATTATATTTGCTTTCGACATGTCGCCATTCCATTTTATGAGTAAGATCTTGAATTTCTGAAACTCGGTTGGCTACATACATTTTAAGTTGATTTGGCCTAAGTTTTATCCAAGAAAGACTAATACTAGAATCGGACCAAAGCACAGTCTTACTAAAGTTTAAATCCAATAATTTTTTAACTCTTTGAGTTAATCTAGCTAATAACAGAGCTGCGTTTAGCTCTAATTTAGGTATCGTAATGTTCTTTAATGGTGCAACCCTTGACTTGCTGCACAATAGGTGTATTGTAACCTCGTTGGTTATACTATTAATACTTTTCACATAGATACAAGCACCATATGCGAAACTCGATGCATCGGCAAAACCGTGCAACTCCAATACATGTGAAGCGTCAGGTATTATGCATCTATCTAATTTAATGTCATTTAAACACTCTAACTTGCTATAATAATCTATGTATTCTTTTCTAACACTGTTTGGTATTAGTTCATCCCAACCAATTTTTAACAGCCATAATTTTTGAATTAATAATTTAGCTACTATGATTGTAGGCGCAAGAAGCCCCAATGGATCAAATATTTTTGATACATTTGCTAAAACAGATCGTTTGGTTATGGCAATATTTTCCAATGAAAAAGTTTGAAGACTGAAACTAAATTTATCAGTGGTAGGCACCCATGAAATTCCTAATGCTTTTATTGTTTGATTGACTTTATCAGATTTGGTTTCTATATCACAACTAGGTATATTTTCTAAAAGTTCTGGTTTATTCGTGCTCCATTTTCGTAAATTCATACCAGCGTCTTTCAGCATTTTATTGAGCTGTTTAATTATTTCTTTACCATTCTCTATATCATTTGAACCACTTAAAACATCATCTATATGTCATATACTATTCGAAGTCTAGTAGTAGTGCTGGTTGGTTTAAGAACTGCGTGATGTGGAAGAAAGTATTCATTTTTATCTAATTCTCCCATTTCACATAACTTCATATGGCCTAGCTTTTCATATTCACGCATATATTGAACATAAGCGTTTCTAAATGCTGGATTTTTATTTAATTTGATTTCTAATAGTTTAAATCTTTTAAGTGCCATTGACCTTGAGCTACCGATTTTGTGAATTTTGTCCTTAAAATGTAAACTAACTACGTAGCAACCTTCTTTGTTTCGTCTATATGTTTTACAAAAATGTTCTTCGCAGGATTTTTCCTCTAAAGAGAATTTTGGTTTGTCATTTTCTATAAATTGTTCTTGATTAAAAAATTTTGTTAACTGTTCGTCTAATCCATTATCAAAAGTGTTGTCGTATTGAGATGATAAAAACAAATTTATAGCATCGCAATTGCTATCAGGAAATCTGATAATTTGTGAATCTTCGAGACGATTGGGTAAACTAACATCAAATCTACCACTAACTATCCATCCTAATTTAGTTCTCTGTAAGATAGGTAGGTGTGGGGCTAGTTCAATTCGATCGAGCATTAAAATGGTAAAAAACAACTCTGCTCCAATTAATAAGTCTATTTTATCTGGCTTATTAAAAGTGTATTCAGCCAAATCAATATTTGTTGGAATTGACCATCTAGAAATATCTACATAATTATTTGGCAAAAAATTCGTTATATTGGGTACTACCAAAAATTCTAATGAATGTTTAAATTTATCTACTCTTGACTTAATGAAAGTTGACAATCTATTATTAATTTTCGTAACATTATTATTTAACCCAGAAACTGACATTTGAATATTACTTATGCTACTTAATTTAAGCTTATCGGCTAAATTTTGAGAAATGAAATTATTTTGAGATGCTGAATCCAACAGAGCTCTACATAAATGAAATTTACCTTCATAATCTGCTATTAAAATTAATGCTGTTGACAGCGCAATACTCCTTTACTTGTACTGGATGTACACTTTTCGGCATGGCATGTAAGTGAAGTAGTTTGATTTTGATCACACTCCTCATCTGTTTCTCTAATTTTTGTTGGTTGTTGAGAATCACAATTTTGTTTTGCTGTATTGCATAAACACTGGTTCCTATTTTCAGTACTTTGAACATTATCATTTGGTTTAATTGGTTTCAATATATTTTGTTGTTGATTTGAAGTATACCTTGAATCCCGTTTTAAATGTTGATTAGGATGTCTATTGATTCTATTTGTGTTATAGATTCGATATTCGTTGTTTGCGAAGTAAACATCAAATTATCAAGTTATAATCAAATTTTTTCAATATTAAAATTTCTAACTGTGTTTTATTTTTTGTTTGGATTTGTTGTTAGTTATAAATTCAAATCAAATTAAAGTTAAACATTGAAATATAAATTGATTGTTTTGTGATTATTGTGTGTGGATGCTCACAAATAAAAGAACTATAAGTCGCCAGATGCGTAGCCCCCTAGGAGCTCGCTCAGCAGCATTAAACAGATGAGTCAAGGCATTAAAATGAGTGACATCCCAACAGTAAACAGGTATGCAGGTTTACCGCCTAACGTTAATTTATCAAAATATGCAAAAACATCGCAAACTAGTTCTCCGTATGGTGAAAGTTCTAGAAAACCTGTAGAAAAAATTCCTCCAATAATTACAAAATCTTCCTCAACGGAGATTCATAAAACTATGAAGGAACTAAATATTTCAAAATATAATATACAAATAATGTCAATTGGCATAAAAATACTTACATATAGCCTATCAAACTATAACAAAATTTTTACTTTATTAAAAGAACATAACAATGGTATGTTCTCATATACGCTTGAGGAAAATCGTTTTGTTAAATTTGTACTATGTGGGCTCCATGATATGGATACAAATGAAGTTAAGAAAAGCCTCGAGAATAGTGGCCTGAGTCCTGTTAATGTTTGGAAAACTATTCCTAAAAAATATCGTCGAAACAGTGAAGATGCCCTTTATTTTGTTGCTTTCAAAAAGGGATCAATGTCTCTGAACCAATTAAAAAATATTAGATTTGTTAATAACACAGTGTGCAGATGGGAAATTTGTCGATCCACCAGCAAAGGTCCTCTCCAATGTTATAAATGTAAAATGTATGGTCATGGAGCGAACGCATGCTACATGAAGCCAAAATGTAATTTCTGTGGTGGAGATGAACACGAACAAACATGAACAAAACGATATTACTAAACATGTTTGCTGTAATTGTAGTGGAAATCATACATCTAACTCTATAATTTGTCCAGAAAGAGAAAAATACATTCAAATAAAAAATCATCTGAATCTAAAAAATAAGTTGAGTCGACCTTCAAATCAACCAACGTTTCATTTCAACAACAGGATTTTCCTATTCTTCCTTCAATACCTCATCAAAACAACAATAAAAATTTTAATAATAATAATAATAATAATAATTTTGTTAACAAAAAAATGCAGTTCAGTACAGTGGTTCAAACAAATGCAATCAATCATGAAAATTCAATTAATATTAATTCAGATAGCACAAATGATTTGTTTGCACCACATGAGTTATTACAAATTCTCAAAGAACTTGTTACAGGACTTCGGGGTTGCCATTCCAAAGAAGAACAATTTGATGTTATGGCTAATATTGCTATTAAATATGTCTGTTATCCATAATTCTTTAAAAATTTGTGTGTGGAACGCATACGGTATAAAAAATAAAAAATTTGAGGTAATTCAGTTTTTAGATAATTTTGATATTGATATATTACTTATTAGTGAAACGCATTTAAAGCCTTCTATTTTCATTTTCGATTCCTAATTTTCGATTTTATCGTAATGATAGAGAAAATATTCGCAGGGGTGGTGTTGGTATTCTTATAAAAGATTGCATTAAACATTCGCTTCTTCCTGACCTTAAATTAAATTGTATAGAATCCCTGGGTATTAATATAATAAGTAGTGATAATAATCAACTTAAAATATTTTCTGTATATTGTTCATATTCGAATTCTGAGCATCTCAGAAATGATTTTATAAAAATTTGTAGTGGTAATATTCCTTACCTAATTGGTGGTGATTTAAATTGTAAGCATCCTAACTGGTTTTGTCCTAGAACTAACCGCGGTGGTCGAACTTTATATGATTATTCTATTAACTCTGATTGTGTTGTTATCGCTCCCCAAGATCCTACCCACTATAGTCCTGCTGGAGTCCCTAGTATTATTGACATATTTTTAACAAACAACCCTCAGTTGATATCCGAAGTTAACACCATTCAAGCACTCTGCTCCGATCATCTGCCAGTCCTCTGTTCAATAGTATTTAATAATCAAGTAGATCATTGCCATCGTAAATACTTTAACTATAAAAATGCTAATTGGAGCATTTATCAGAATCATATTTCATCTGAAATTGAAAATTTCAATTTAAGTTCAATTCATACTATTTCAGATGTCAACGTTGCAGTCGATTTTTTGACAGCATCCCTTTCTTCAGCTCGTGATCTATCCGTACCGCTTGTGTCTGTTCTTCCAACTGATAAATTGTTATTATCTGATCAAGTGTTAAGTTTTATCAGACACCGAAATTCGCTTAGAAGATCTTACCTCAGAAGTCGCCTTGCTCACATTAAAACCTCAATAAACTTGCTAAATAGAATTATTAAATATCATATAAATATTCTTTATAATCAAAAATGGCAAACGAAGCTTGAATGCTTGGATAATGGTTCAAGAAACTTCTGGAAAACAACTAAACATTTTAAAAACCATCGCAAGTCCATTCCACCATTAGTTACTCCCAACACTGGAAATCGAATTTTCTTAAATACAGAAAAAGCACAAGTATTGGCTGATGTCTTCCTTGACGCTCATCAAATTCCAAACTCCAATATTGTAATTGAAGAACAAGTGAATGACTTTTGCACTAATTTCAATAATTTGGATAACAATGCTCCAATTTCTGAAATTCGCCCTTCTGAAATTTCTGATATTTTGAAATTCCTTCCAAGGCTCAAAGCTCCAGGTGTAGATAATATTCCATTTATTTTACTTAAAAATCTTCCTGAAAGTGGAATCCATTTTCTTAAGATAATGTTCGAGTGCTGCTTGAAGCTAGGTTATTTCCCAATTCAATGGAAAAAAGCTAAAATTACTCCTGTTTTAAAGCCTGGCAAAGACCCCACTCTTGCTACAAGCTACAGACCTATTAGTCTTCTTTATACATTGGGAAAACTCTTTGAGCAGATTATCAAAAGAAGAATGGAAGAGTTCATAACTGACAATCAAATAATTATAAACGAGCAATTTGGTTTTAGATCTGGGCACTCTACAGTTCATCAAATCCATCGTGTAGTCAATCATATTAAATCTAATAGATCTTCGCTAAAATCTACTGGAATGATATTATTAGACCTTGAACGAGCCTTTGATAAAGTTTGGCAAGACGCAGTCTGCTATAAAATATTTATATATGGATTTCCAATATTTTTAATTAAAATCATAAAATCGTTCTTAACTGATAGAACATTTTTTGTCCAGATTTTTGATTCCATGTCCTCTCTACTTAGCATTCCAGCTGGGGTTCCTCAAGGTGCCGTATTGAGTCCTTTGCTTTTTTGTTTATTCATCAATGATATTCCAAGAGATAGTGAATGTAAATTATCATTATTTGCTGATGACACTGCAATATTTGTGTCAGATGAGCTGGCGGTATCTATTATCAATAAGCTTCAATTGTACCTCACTAAAATTCTCGAATTTTTTAAAAACTGGAAACTTAGTATTAACATATCAAAATGTGAAGCCATTTATTTTACTAGGTGTAGAGCATCCCGTAAACTTCCACAACAACCTTTTCTGATTCAAAACTCTTCTTTGGAATGGAAACCTTCAACTAAATATTTAGGAATTTATTTGGATAAATCATTAACATTTAAAACACACGTCACTCAAATACAACAAAAATGTAATGCACTGTTCAAAAGTCTATATCCTCTACTCAACAGAAATAGTAAACTGAATAGTCATAATAAGACACTAATTTACAAGTGTGTGATTCTTAATATCATACTTTATGGTGCACCAATTTGGTGGGATATTGCTTTGTGTCATAAAAAGAAATTTCAAATTATTCAAAACAAATTTCTAAAAACTATATATAAACGCCCTAGACGTTCTAGCACTTTAAGACTGCACAACGAATTAAATATAAAGCTTGTCAATGTAGTTGCTAGAGAAGCTAATGATAGATATATAAATAAATTAAATTGTATTGAAAATGAATTAATAAATGCAATTAGCTTTACTACCGCTTAATTTTTGCAACGTAGCTTTTAAGTTTAGATTTAAGTAGGTTAGGTAAATATAAGTTTTTTATTAGTTACTAAGCAGACTGAACTGCATTTGAAAATATAAACATTCTTTTTCACTTATTTTTCGCAATACTCATACTAATTAATTTCATCTGTTGTAAAGCTTACTATTAAAAGCTGATCTCAGTAAACTATTAAATGTATACAACTGTATTATAAAATTTAAAGTCATTAAAGGATTATTATTATTATTTGTGTTATAAGTATGATTACTGCCGCTGTTGTTTGTAAACTTTGAATTCATATGCAACAAAGAGTGATGTTTGCGATGACAAGTTCTGCATGCGTTGAATGACTGACAATCTACGACGCCATGATTTGGTCGTAAGCAATTAAGACATAATTTATGTTTCCGTATTTGTACGTGCCGCTCTTGTGGCGTAAGGTTAAAAAAATGTTGACAATGATTTATGAAATGGTATTCATTGCATAGCAGACATCTATTTAAATTAGTTGTTTCTGTAACGAAAGATTTGTTATTATATTTAACTATATTGGAACTTGCTTTATTTTGAACAAATTGTTGATTTTTAGCATTTTCCACAGATTCTAAAATTCTGCAACGACTTAAAAGAAAAAGATGCAATTGATTCCAGGTTGGTAATGTATTAATATTAACTTCCGCTTTCCAAGCTCTCCTAGAATCTTTATCTAGTTTTTGTGTAATTATGAAGACTAACAGCATATCCCACGCTTTAACATTTTGCCCTTGTTTTTCTAAGGCATTTATATGCACTGCACAATCGTCCGTTAGTTTTCTTAAATCTGCTGCTGATTCTTAAACCACACACTTTAATTTCAATAATTCACTAATGTAATTTCAATGATTGCCCGTGGATTGTCATATCGAGCTATTAAAGCGTTCCAAGCTAGGAGAAAACCATCCCCAGATATATCTACTTTTTCAATACAAACACGTGCATTGTGTTTTAAGCATCTGTCTAAATAATAATATTTTTGTATGTTTTGCATGTTACTATTATTGATTATTAACGATGTGAACGATTCCTTGAACTTTGTCCAATTTTCTAATGCTCCACTAAATTCCGGTAACTTTACTTCCGGTAGTCGTACCGACTCGCTCTTTTGTGCACTAACTTGATCTCTTGAACTTTTTTCAATAGGCTTTAATTGATTAATAAACATTTGTAATTCACTTTTTATATTAAAATATTTGTTTTGAAATATATTAAAATCCTGTGCATACTCTACCAGATTTGCTTCCGCATCTTCTGAATCATCCACCAAACTAATTATTTCTTTGTGAATTTCTTCAAATTCATTGTAGCATTTTTCACTTTTTTTCAATCTAAATGACGCTTGTAGATCTGCGCCTGTATTTGTAGAATCCAAAGTTGAAATATACTCCGCTATATTTGACAATTGTTGAGATAAATCGCGTTCACGATTCACTAATTTTTTAATTTTTTTTGAGGTTAGACATGTTGAATAATATAAAGTGTCTAACTTGAACTATCACGGTTTCGAAGGACCAAAATGTTTATATTTTTATATAAACTATGTAAAACTAAACTAATTACAATAAAACACTATTATTTTTATCGTATTTTTCTATTAATTTATTTTGATGTATATTTGTTAACCAGTAACCACTATGTTTTTGTTTTTGAAGTTAAAACGGAAGTGAAGTTGCAATTACAAAATGTATTCATTAGTGGTACCATATTTAAATTTTGACAATTATAAAAAAGTAAAATAAAAATATAATAGATGGCGTACCAGTCATTAAGACGTGAAGCAGCTTGCATTAAAGAATTTGAAAAATGTCATCGACATCAAAACTCAATTCTTTATGACATTTTGCAAGACTTACCAGAATCTCGTTTGTCATCAAGAAAACCATCATGGTTATTTGTTCCGAATTTAAGTTACCTGAGGTTTGATATGAAGGAAAAAAAACCTGAGGTTTGATATGAAGGAAAGATGGAAATGTATGTACTCTTCACCTGTTCCAAATGCCAGTTTGGTGATCGACCCCACTTGTTGTGTTCCCGGCTTAGATCTTAGTCGTAAAGAGTGGACCAGACTTAATCGTTTCAGAACAACACATGGCCGATGTATTTACCTGATGAACAAGTGGGGCTCAGGCGCGCACACAAGGGGGGGGGGGGGGGGTTTCGGGTCCGGACCCCCCCTCTAACCGATAATCTTTCAGTATTGTTTTTTAAATTTAGACATTATTTAGTGTTAACCATAAGAAATTATAGACTAACATCTCTGAATATCGTAAGATACGATGCTAACCAGGAATCTAAGGTTACTCACTATTGATCAATTCTCTTTGAGGATTTTTGAACGCTATTTTTAAAGTTTTGAGGATTACAATTATCAAGGAAGACCAACGTCAGTAAGGCATTCAAGAGATGCTAAATTCTGGTAAAAAAATTTCTTTGTAAAGCTACATCTTGTCACTCGAACCTTAAAAAGATGGGCTGCTATTGGTACTCTGTTCAGGTAAAATTGATTTGATCTAGGCAGACACGCGCGTTTATCCATAGTGTATTTGTGTACCTTCAAATCAGCAACATACAACGAATCAAGCTCATTAGTAAGATTTGAATTGCTAAGCAGCAATGAAAGTCTCACCTTAAGGTCCAACCGACTGTTCCAGATATGTGTGACAAAGAAAGTAAATTTCCCGTCGCTCTTCCTTTAGGAAAACCGCATTGTCTTTCATTAAGTATTTTTGACGACTTAAGAAGCTCATAATATTAAAATAATGAACATTTGTTGAATTCGTGTTAGCAACTTTTTTGAAATGGCCATTTTCTGGTGTGGCAATTGTTGAAATGGCCATCACCAACTGACCATTTTTTAAAGAGCATTTATGTTAAATTTTATTGCTTCTTCACATTTACCCGAATCCTAAAGATCAGCCTTCAGAACCATATATCGGAATAAACCTGCGCATACCCCACGTGTATTATTTCTGAAAAATTAGAAGCAGAAATGTTTGAATTAAACATATATCTCTAAGCCCCTGCCAATCTGCAACCCAAATAAGACTGATTAGATTGAAACTGTTTGGGTAATTGGTAAGGTAACTTGTAAATTTAAATGAGTGGAAATCAAATTATAGTCTGAACCACGTAAAGGTTCTGATACTTTAAATTGTAGAAACGAAAGATCATTTATCAAAAACAAATAAAGCAATTTACTAATTTGGCCATGACTGTCAGGAGCTCTGGTAGGTTGTTTGGCCATTATATCCGAGTGAAAATAAATATAAAAATAAAATAATAATATAATAATAATATAGTATAAATTTTGTTTGACTAAAATGTTTTAGTATAAATAAATTCGTTTCCTTCTCGATAATATTTGTTATAAGAATAACAAATATTATCGAGAAAATATTTGTTTTCCAGCCAAATTGGCCGTTAGAAACAAACAAATATTATTTAATATTTGGTTCCATAACAAAAATCCCTTAACGATTTAACTCCTAATATCCATACAGGCCAATATTATATTAAGCCAGATAATCGAAAACGAAAAAAAACAGAAATTGACAGAGCGAAAGCGCGAGAAAAACCACATTGTTTGCGGAACGCTTTGCTGTGATCTCGATTGTTTTAGAAACTCCTAAAGAAAAACCAAAAATCCAGTCTTCAGGCGTTAGTATGAAAGATTTTTATTTCAAACCCAAAATTGTCAAAAAAAATCTTAAGGGGGTTAACTACCAGCAAAGTCTCCGGTCTGAACATCATTCCTCCTATTCTAACAACATTTTCAAAGGAACTTGCACCTCCTCTTACTAAAATTTTCTACAAATACTATAGATCTGATATTTCTCTTTCGTGCTAGAAGTTAGCCAATTCATTCCCAAAACGAAATAAAATGTGATATTTCAAATTAAAGACCGCAATACCCTTGCTCTCAGTTCTATCTAAAATATATGAGCATTATATTAATACACACCAGTAATGCCAGTTTGGGTGATTTTTTTCCGTTTATGGGATATTTCATTTAAAACAGAAAAGCGGACAAAAACTTGGGAAGTGCAGGTTTTTTCACAATTAATTGCAGAAGCTTTTTAAATTTAAACTTATTCAAAATGATCGCAACAACTATTTTTTTACTATCCTTCCAGAAAGATGTTGATTACTCAATAATTTTGTTTAAATGAATCTGCCATTCATTGCTTTTATAGTATACAGTAAAATCGATGAAATTTCCTTTTGATGTTGATGTTCTGATATTTCTTACGGAAATAGAAACAAAAGTTTCGAAAATCCCACAAGCAATAACATATTTCTGAGTTTCAGGAATATTTTCACACTACGAGACGAAAAATAAAATCACCTACCATAAGGACCTACAACATCCTTTCTATGCATCGATGCATTTTGAACATATTAAAAATATTGTTATAGTGGTGGATTTTGAAGTTTTGTCCATATAAACAGTTGGATTTATATATATGTATATTTTTTTTAGTTGTAAGCTTGATGGGAAGTTTTTCCTTAAAGAAACGGTAAAATTGGTAAGTTTTGATACGGCAACGGTAAATTTATTTTTCGAAGTCTAGCATCACTGATGCACACATATAAACATTTTTGGAAGACAAATCTGACAGCCAATATGTTTTTGAAACAAAAGATCAACATTTGATCGAAACACGCCGATTTACATCGTACAAATGAAATGCTTAGTCCGAATCAACAGTCCCGGGGGTGTACAATCCACAAAGGTTTAAAAATAGTTCATCAACACCTCGACACGCATGTTGTTGTGGGACCTAGGTCTTAAAAGGTATCCATGTGTGTTGTTGTAATTCCTACACAGCGCTTTTTATTAAAAAAAAATTCGTTGGACTCCCCCTAAAACTTTTTCTGTGTGGGCCCCTGGTGGGGCTTATATCCCTCACCTTTATATATGTAGAAATATTCAAACAACGAACCACATAGTGAATGAATGCTCCTTACTCAAATTCAATGGTGGTATAAACAAGTTACACGAGGTCCCTGCAGAAGGCGTTAATTATTTGAGAGATTTGGTTTTGGATTTTTGATTTTGTTAACATATTTTTGTTTCTTTCTTTAAATCATACGATTAAATAAAGAGTAAATTTTGTAAAGCTCGTGTTTATGGTCTTTTCTGTTTCGTCATAATTGCTCTATTTAGAATATTATAGCTTTGTTTCATTAAGGATTTCCATTAATTATTAGATTTAGATCTCTTCTAATGGAACACCAACGTTAGAGATCCTGTTGCAATATTACTTAAGCGACATTATTTTTTTAGCTCGTAGATTTCAAAGTCAAACTTAGTGATCATAATCTCTGATTTTTTTTGCTTTTTCTTAATTAACCGAACTCATTAAAACGGTGGATGACATTGAAGTTTCAATAAAACAAAATTAGTAGTTTAGGTGACAAATCAGTTTTAATCAAATTATTGAAAACAAAAATGTTTGAATAATTTGGCGAAATTTGATGATCTTGTCTTATGTTGTTGTAGTTCTTGTTTCATAAGAAGAATGTTAATAGAGATTAGAGTAGATATTTTATTTATAACGTTTTTAACTTTAAAACAGGTTGTTTATATGAATAAGGGGATTTTTGAATTGCCAAAAAATAAATGTATTTTATAATTAAATACCGGAAATCAATTTGTCTGATTTCTGAAAAATATATATTTTTTCTAGTTAATTTCAAATATATGATAACTAATTTACGGGATATATTTTTTATGAGTGTGGATGTCGGTTATAATTATGATTTAAGTGTTTTTTTTTTTGTTTAAGTTAAAGGAAATCTTTAAATCCGCTTGTGCTATAAGTCCGGTCACAATAATTTTAAAATTATGTTTGCAGGTGCTTAACAGGTTATTAAGTAGAAATCATCACAGCTCGAAATATTATGTAGACATATTATAGACGGTTGATGGATGATAACTCCTGCTCAGAGTTTTATTGTAATGGATGAAAGGAACAAAATTAATTCACAAACTATGGAATTTGCAGTTTGCACTATAGAAATCGAGTCAAGTCCACATTTAATTATTGCGAGGCATTTAAAGGTGATGAAAAACGTAATCCGAAATTTGAATTTGACCATTTTTGATTTTCCTGAAACTTGGCATATAAATAGTATGGACAAAATAAAAACTACAACTTATTTTAAAATTTTTTTAAAGTGCATAGTTTGAACATAAGGTGCAACCCCAACATGCATGAAAAAAGAAAATTCTGCCAATCCGATGTAACTTTGAAATTAAATTGCTCAATAACGGCTATAACGATTTAATTAAACTTTTTTTTGTTTGATAGATGATTAGTTAGTCGTTTGAAAAAAACTTAATTTATTGTTTTTATAATTAATTTTTAAATAAAAATATTGAAAAACCTTTTTTAAAGTTGGCGCTAGGGTCAAAGATCAATTGGAATTTAATAATTTTTCTTTCTGAAAATAGTTCTATTCTTACTCTAAAATATATCAAATTTACAAAGAGGCTAAAATTTTTGTTCTTGAGATATTTAATTTTAAAGATTTTTAGTACGACTGAAATTCGAATTTTTCTTCATTTTTTCAAACAACTTCCATTAACAAAAAATTTTAAAATCAATTAAATTTTAACTTTTTTTATTTTTTAAATATAGATCTAAACTTCCTTTAAAATATATCAAATTTACAAAGAGGCGTTAATTCGTGTTTTTGTGATATTTAATTTTAAAGAGTCTAAAATTCAGTCAGTCTAAAATTCTATCTGTTCATTATTTTTTCGAACAATTTTTATCATCAAAAAATTTTAACCACTGAAGTTCGAGAAAATAATGAACAATTAGAATTTTAATCGGACTAAAAATCTTTAAAATTAAATATCTCAAGAACAAGAATTTTAGCCTCTTTGTAAATTTGATATATTTTAGAGTAAAGATAAAACTATTTTCAGAAAAAAAAAAATATTGCGACGCTGATGCATAGGCTGACTTCACCACAGCTCTGGAAACATAGTGTTCTGGATATATAATGAGCTAATATCCATAAAATACTTTAATTAAAAGCTAACCAATATTATGGACTTCGTAGTTCTAATAATAAAAATATTAAAGCAGGCAGTAGTATCCCAACAAACATAAATTCTGTTGTACGAGAAAAAGTAAAAAAATTTTTATCGGAAGTGACAAAGCGGAAGTTAGGATGCAGAACTGTTGTAAACCGTACTAAATGTGTATGTACCAAATTTCATCCAACTTGATTATCAGGTACAGAAGTTATTGAGCTTCCAAAATAACAGGTGCTTGGAGGACCCTCTACCACTTTGTTCACTATCGCTAAAAAACTAATCAGTTCCTTGCCATACATATTTGCATCTTTTTGCAAAGTGTAATCAAAATTACTTAACGAACGAATGTTGTATGCTTCCAACAAACATTGAAACAATAAACAGGCGTTCGGGAGGACCCCACCACTTATCACAATATTGTCCAAAAACTAGTCAATTCTTTGTCAATAAAGTCTTTATCTTTTTTCAAAGTGCCATTAAAATTGATTAATGAATGAAATCTGTATGCTCCCAACAAACTTTAAAAACCAAGTGTGAAAAGTCAGCAATTGTATGGTAGATCCCCCGCCACTTTGATCAATGTGTCCCAAAAGATGATAATTATCTTCTTACACTAATTGAAACCTTTCCATAAGTTTTATCATAATCACTTCATTATTGTAGGCTGTAGTGTGCATAAAGATACTGAAAAAACTGCCAACAATTAAAAAAATTTTTTTTTACCGGAAGTAAAAAACCGGAAGTTGGGATGCAGAATTTTTGTAAATCATACTAAATGCTTATGTACAAAGTTTCATCCAATTCGCTTATCAGGTACAGATGTTATTGAGCAAAAAAAAAACAGGTGTCTGGGAAAGTGTTATCAAAATTGGTTCACGAACGAATGCTGTGTGCTCCCAACAAACATTGAAAAAATGATGACACAGTAAACAGGTGTTCGGGAGACCCCGTACCACTTATCCCAATATTGTCCAAAAACTAATCAGTTCCTTGTCATTTAAGTTTCCATCTTTTTCCAAAGTGTCATTACAATTGATTAATGAATGAAGTCTGTATGCTCCCAACAAACTTTAAAAACAAAGTGTGAAAAGTCAGCAGTTGTATGGTAGACCCCCCGCCACTTTGATCAATGTGTCCCAAAAGATGATAATTATCTTCTTACACTAATTGGAACCCTATTCCATAAGTTTCATCATAATCACTTCATTATTGTAGGCTGTAGTGTGCATAAAGACACTGACAAAACTTCAAAAAAGTACAAAAAAATTTTTTTACCGGAAGTGAAAAACCGGAAGTTGGGATGCAGAACTATTTTAAACCGTACTACATACTCATGTACCAAGTTTCATCCAATTCGCTTATCAGGTACAGAAGTTATAGAGCTTTCAAAAAAACAGGTGCTCCAGGGACCCCCCACCACTTTGTTCACTATCGCTCAAAAACTAATCAGTTCTTTGCCATAGATGTTTGCATTTTTTTCCAAAGTGTCATCAAAATTCGTTCACGAACGAATGCTGTGTGCTCCCAACAAACATTGAAAAAAGTGTGACACATTAAACAGGTGTTCGGGAGGACCCCCACCACTTATTCCAATATTGTCCAAAAACTAATCAGTTCTTTGTTACTTAAGTCTCCATCTTTTTCCAATGTTTCATTAAAATAAATTAATGAATGAAGTCTGTATGCTCCCAACAAACTTTAAAAACAAAGTGTGAAAAGTCAGCAGTTGTATGGTAGACCCCCCACCACTTTGATCAATGTGTCCCAAAACATGATAATTATCTTTTCACACTAATTGGAACCCTATTTCATAAGTTTCATCATAATCACTTCATTATTGTAGGCTATAGTGTGCATAAAGACACAGAAAAAACTTCAAAAAAGTACAAAAAAAATTTTTTTACCGGAAGTGAAAAACCGGAAGTTGGGATGCAGAACTATTTTAAACCGTACTACATACTCATGTACCAAGTTTCATCCAATTCGCTTATCAGGTACAGAAGTTATAGAGCTTTCAAAAAAACAGGTGCTCCAGGGACCCCCCACCACTTTGTTCACTATCGCTCAAAAACTAATCAGTTCTTTGCCATTCATGTTTGCGTCTTTTTCCAAAGTGTCATCAAAATTCATTCACGAATGAATGTTTTATGCTCCCAACAAACATAAAAACTTTGTCGAAAAAACCACCTGTTGTATGGTGGACCCCCCAACCCTTTATCCAATGTGCTCCAAAAGCTGATAAAATCTTTCTCATGTTATTTAAAAGCTTTTCGCAACGTTTCATGAAAATCGATCGGTAATTGTAGGCTACAGTAGGGATAAACATCTGAAAAAAAAACTGTTTAACCGGAAGTGACAAACCGGAAGTTGGTATGCAGAAATATTGGAAACAGTACTAAAACGTTATATACTAAGTTTCAATAAGATCATAGCCCGGGATCAGAAGTTATTCAAGATTTAAACTTAGAGGTGTTCGGGAGACCCCCCCGCCATTTTGTCCAAATTTGAAATGAATCCAGATCTTCCATTTTCAAGTGAACCTGTATCATTTGCCAAAGTTTCATTAAGATCCTATGCAGAAAACTCAACCACCCACCCACCAATTTAAAATTGTGGTGAAGTAATAATTAAATTCCAATTGATATTTAACTCTAACTTTAACTCCAATTGATATTTAACTCTTTAACTCTAACTCTAGCGCCATCTTTAAAAAAGATTTTTCAATATTTTTATTTAAAAATTAATTATAAAAACAATAAATTAATTTTTTTTCAAACGTCTAATTAATCATATATTAATCATCTATCAAACAAAAAAAAAGTTTGATTAAATCGTTATAGCCGTTATTGAGCAATTTAATTTCAAAGTTACATCGGATTAACAGAATTTTCATTTTTCATGCATGTTGGGGTGCCCCCTGTGCTCAAACTATGCACTTTAAAATATTTTAGAATAAGTTGTATTTTTTATTTTGTCCATACTACTTATATGCCAAGTTTCAGGAAAATCAAAAATGGTCAAGTTTTAACAACTCTGTCTAGAACACGTTTACGACTAAGGATAGATACACCTTTCTTATTTTTTAATATTAGATATGTTATAATGGCCCTGATTCGGAGCCAGATTGTAGATTGCCACTTTATTGCGGATTGGACTTTTCTTTACCAAAAAAAATAAATTATATGAAAACTGCGGGAATAACACAAAAGTTCCAGACGAATCCGGAAGTCTAAGAATCTCAAATCTATTAAATTAGCCTAACATTTCACGCAATTCCAATTATAGAAATATTTGTATCTAAAATAATTATAAAAAAAGGAAAACATAAAGGAACTTAACTTATTTGCTTCTGTTGGATGATTTTCCGTCTAATAATTTCTTCCCTGAAATATGTCCAATAGCCACGTAGATGAAACAATCCCATTTATTTTTGGTTGTACATTTCAAATTAAAAAGCCATATGTTGTTTCGATGAATAAACTCGGAGATATCCTTTTGTATTCTAATTGTCCAGTATAATTCACATTTAATGGTTTGATCATCAAATTGTTGATTCGTTGCTTCCTCACTTAAGGTCACAGGAACTTCCACATTATTACCAAATTGATCTTTGAACTTATCCAAATTAAATACAGAAATCGTCGCTTCTTCTTCTGTTTCAAAATATAAGAAAATCAAAATTTTCACTTCAATCGATGCGTTTAAGATGTTAAATTTTATAATCAAGATTCCCATAACTTTGCACAAGTTTCATTTTCAAAAGCTTGCTTATGATTTAAAAGAAACAATTTGCTGATAAAAATGAGAAGAATTTCTTTTTATTAACTTCTAATCAAAATTTTATATATGATGAAACGTAACATCTAACACTAGATTAGGACATTTTAATTCATCTAATCTCATTTTATATTTATGAACAATATTTTTAACTATCTTGTTTCGAAACTAACAACGAATTGCAAAAATTGAAAAAAATGTGTTTTACTTTGACACATCATATTTTGAGCAAAAAGAAAATGAAGCAACTTTGAGCTACAATCTGTTCGTTAAACCAAATAAATGATGTGTTCTTTTATCTATTTGCTGTGATATTTGAATTTAGGGCTGTTGGCTGTTGGTTATAATTTGAAAATTTTTTTAAATTGTTATGATTGTAAAAATGAAATGGAATGATGGAAATATATTTTGATTGAATGGAAAAAAAGAATAGAAATTGGTTTTAATATTATTTATGAGAATTTTCGACGTTACAGATAATTTAAGATTACAATCCAGATATATTGGGATCTTAAGAAATTGAATAATACTAGTTTATTGAGTTTAACAATATATTTTATTCTCGAGCAAAAGTCTATTTCGAAGAAAATGAAATTCATTAAACACGAAATCAATACTATATTAAATTATTTTAGAATTCATTGATACTGTAATGGGCAAGATATTCCTTGTTAGTTTTACTTCCATTTTCCGTCCTATTTACCTATAGTATACTATAACGTACCTCGAAAATGTAAATATACGTTTTTGAATACTTTTTAAAGTGTGCAACACACTTATTCTTTCTTACAGTATTAAATTGATTTTCTATTTTTTTCCACCTAATTATGAATAAAATTAAAAATGCTTCAGTTATTCTCAAATAATCAAATAACTAGCATTGTACAAGAATATTTATGCTGACAATCCTCTTTTTGGCTCATGCTATGGAATTGCAATTTGTTTTTTTTTTAAGTCAGACAGTTGGTGGTTGGTAGTTCAGCTGGACGATGAGTTGGAGAATTGATTTTAAAATAGTGATTCTCAGAATTGTTAAGAGTTGAGTTGGGTTTTAGCAGTTAAGAATGAGAGTGACTTAGAGTCACTAAAGAAGATAAGTCATATAAAAATATTGAAAATAAAAATGTATGCTGATTGCCGTTTTATGATTTAAATTTATTTGTGATATAATATATCGAACTTAAGTATGAAAAAAAAAATATTTATGGAAGTAAAAATTGTGCTATTATGTTAATTTAGTTATAAACTAATTATAACCTTGAATTTAATTACTACTATAAAGGTAAAAATTATGCCATTATAATCTAGTGGTGTTGTGCTAAATATCAATGTGCAATTAACTAAATAAATAAAAGTAAAATTTTTGTTTTAATCTGGGTTGTGAGAAAAGATTATCACCAAATACCGAGTCAATTATTTTTTAATTGGTTGAAATATTAGAGGAAGTAACGAAACAACCAACCTTGGTTGTTTTAACCAACCCACTACAAAAACAACTGAACATGGATATGGAACCTCGGAAACTTAGAGCTAAACCTTGTAACAAACACTTACTGTAAGTTGTGTTTTGGTTTTATATTGGTATGATAATCTATTTAGTGAGTGGGAGTGTGAGTGATTTGTTACAAATTTAGCTTATTCATTTTGAGTAATTTTAGAACGAATTAAGGAAATACGATAATTTTAGGTAACATTAAAACTAATGTAATATGATTGGGTAACGTAAATAAATATAATTTAGGGAGGATGGTGACATGGTTGCTCTCCTTTCTGGAGATCCTGGGTGGCTTTTGAGGCACGCGTTTTATTTTTAATTTTAATTTTCTTGTTATTAGGTCGGTCTGTAGAACCTTCGCTCAATCGAGCTAGCGGCAGGGTATATTGCGTGCACGACCAACTGGTAGACCTTTACGGTCTCCAAGATCTTTTACTACAAGATGGCGGCCAACGGGGTCTTTAGAGCGACAATGTTTGGGTATTTGGATCCGAACAAGGTTGTTCTAGAGACAACAATTTTTTTTTATTTGTAGTTTTAGTGCTTTTCTTAAATTGTTATTTTTGTGTGTGATTACCGAAGGAGTAAGTGTTAGCCATTCAGGCCAATCGTAAATCCCGATAACTGACTTACGATTCCGCGAACTCTAAGTAAAGTAAGGTTTTTGGATTCGTTAAGAGGGTCGGGGATGACGAAACAGCAGGTGATACACCTTGTTGGTCGTTGGAGGTTTCTGGAAGTTACATCCCACTCTGTGTTTTTTCGTCTGGCCCTGAGTTTTCGACGGAGTAAAAAACTTTACACAGCTATGCCCAAATAAATATTTTGTCCATTGTCTTCGTTGATTAGAGCGTAGCCTGTTAGGGTGTTCTTGAAGGGAATATCCGTGGACGATAACAGAGATGTATTCGTCTTAAAAATTAAATTAAATTTTTATAAACACAAAGTTTCTGGAAGTGGTTGAAATGTCAGCGGGTAGAATTAGACCCTAAATTATTAAAAATATGTTGAAAATATTGAAATAAAATTTTGTATTTTATTGAAAATTTTGAGGAAAATTTTGTGAATAAATTGAACATATTTTATTATGTTTAATTTTTTTTAGGATTTTAAAATTTTTATTTTCTTAAGATTAGTAATTAAATTTAGAATTTTAAAAATTTTTATTAATTTTTTGGAAAATATTGAAGTAATTTTTTCGGAATTTTGGTAATTATATTTTATATAACTATTTTTTTCTGAAATTGTTTAATTTTTTTGAAAATTTTAAATTAATTTTTAAATAATTTTGAAAATTTGTTTTGTGTTTTTTCTAAATAATTTTTAATATTTTATTTTTTATAAATATTAATTACTTTTTGAAATTTATAGAATTTTTGAATTTTTTGTGTATTTTTTTTATAATTGTTAATTCTTTGTATTTTTTGAAAAATTAAAATTTTATTTTATTATATATTTAAATTGTGTAATTGTAGAATTTTAGGTAATTTTTGATTTTGAATTTTTGTTAGTAATAGTATTTTGAAACTTAACTTTTTTTTTAGCGTTAATTTTTTGGAAAATTTTTATAATTTCAGATTTATTTTTCTAATTTTAAGTTTCTAAATTTTAAATAATTTTTAGATTTTAAATGTTTGTAATATTTTTGTTGTTAGTTTTTAAAATATTTTTTTTTTGGAATATTGTGTAAGAAAAATTATTTTATAATTTTATATTTTTGAATCTATTTTAGAAATTTGTATGGTTTTTAATCATTCTGAAAAAGGTAGGCAATTTTGGAATTTTATGTATAATTTTTAGTATTTTCTGAGTTGATTTGCAAAATTTTAGAATGTATTGGAATTCTTGTCAATTATAGTTTTTGAACTACTCGACGCACAACAACTACCACCATCCAGTCTAGCTCAATATTTTGTATATTAAGATTTTTAGGAATTTTTGAATTTTTAAGATTTTTGAATTTTTTAAGTTATTTTGTTTTTGAAACTTTTGCATATTTTTGAATTTAAAATAAAATTTGAATTTTGAAGTTAGAATAAGCTCGACCACAGCCGAACTCCCGCTACGTTCCTCCAACTCAAGTTTGTTTCATTGATTTTTTTGAATTTTGTTTTCAAAATTTTTTTTCTGAAGGTTTATTTTTAGTTTAGATTATTTAATTTTATTAGACGTTATTTGTTTGAAATTTAATAAAATAATTTTGAATTGCGCTGATTTATTTGGATTTCTTATTGTTTTTGAATTCTTTATTTTTTTTTAACGCACAAATTTCATTGTATTATCGAAATTTTAAAATTTTTTTTTCGTTGGTTGTTCTCAAATGTTCATATTGTTAGTTGTTTACCCTTGTTTTCTTTATCAATGTGTAACATTAAATCCATCAATGTTTTAAGATTATTTTAAATATTTTATTTCACTTGTTAGATTAATTTTTTAGTTCCCGCAAGTAAGTAATTTTTTTGGTTAGACTTTCAATCCGTTTTCGCCTGACCAATTCTAAGTTATTATGGCTTCTAACGCTAATTTCTTCCCGGTCCGCCGCAGCGTATTTTGTAATTTGTACGCTATGGAAATGAACGATCTGAACATATGACCTGGTGTGTGCCCATCAAGTTTTGTGAGTTAAACATTTCTGGTATGATAAAAATAATAACACTAAAGTGCTAAAATGCAAAAAAAAAACAAACAAAACAGACTGTGAAATTAAATATTATAAATTATCAAAAAAAAACAATATAATAAAAGATATATTTTAAGTTTATTTTGATTAAAATAAATTATAAAAAGAAAGAAGAACTATAGTGTATTATTGGTGTATGGTGTTGGAGAGACGAAAATTAATGGGGAAACAATTGGATAAAAATGATGGTTAATTTTAATTGGTGAAAGTTTGACGAAAATCTACCTTAGTTAAGATATTTGATGTGGGTCAGGCTGCATGAATTGAACCGCTGACATCGGTGTTCGATGCTTTTGAGAAAATTTGAGTGAAGAAGGGATTCATACCTGGAATAACAACAGGTAATACTGTTAATATAATTAAATTATGTTTATTTTGAGGGTTGTTGTTTTTTTCTTTATTTTCCTTTGAAAAATGATGTGTTAATTAGTCAACATAGGGAGAGTTGTGGCATGGCAGATCTCCTTTGTGGCGATGTTTTTGATTTTAAATTGAGGTTGGTCACCAGGATTCACGTCCGCTAGAGCTAGCGCAGGGTGAATGTAGGTTTGCGTGCAAGACCATCTGGTAGACCTGTATGGTCTACCGGATCTCATATTACAATACAATACAATATATTAAAATATATTAATATTTGATTATTTGATATTTTGAAAATGAAAGACATCAAATTTCGTACTAATGAGAAATCAAAAAACAATCAAATAAAAAATAAATTTTTTCACATTGGAAACATTATTCAAATAAAATCATGGAAGCAAATAATTTTTTATTCGAGAGAGAAACATGCGCATTAGTCTGAATTTATTGCTTTTTGTATAAATTTAAATGAGCGAAAATATTTTTTATTTTTGTTAGTTTGTACTTATATAATTATATATAGAATTCTAATTACTATTTAACATTTATAAAAACGATGAACCGGTGGTATATATGGTAATAAATCCATTGATATTTTATATTTGTATAGTGCATTTCTGATTCAGTATATTTTTAAGCAAATTTCAGTTTCGCCATCGATATTTTTCATGTTTTTTAAGCCGCTACAATCCTCCAGGATTGGAATGAAAAAAAAATCGCGTTTTCTTTCATTTACTTTTCAGTTTCACTTCAAACATCCATATTTACTTGATCATCCTGAGAATTGTGAAAGACTTGATTCATAGCATATATTTCTACTTATAATATGTGACTTCATGAGCAGATAGTATACTTTACGAGAAAAGAACTATCCAACTATTTCAGACCATGGCGTCAAAATTCGATTTTTTTCCTCGACCACAAACTTGTGAATTCAGTATAAAAGGGGTTGCGGCTTGACTAACGAAAAATATGAATTTGTTTTAGAATTTTTCCCATTAATTTTGGGGATGGTTCACAGGGTTTAAAATGTAAAATCGAGATTTCGAGAATTAAGGCACGATTGTTTTTGAAGTGAAACTTCTTTATCGGCGTATGAGAGAAATTTTAAAGCAGTATAAAATTTAAAAAAATCGTCACGATTTTCGGTTACGTTGTTTTTTTATAAATTTTAATTTTGTTTTGATAATTTTATTTTTATTAACAGAGCATGCACAATGAAAATACTTTTACTCATAAGATCCAAGTTTGTATGAATATTTATTTTGAAAAAAAAAACATTTATTTTTGAAATACTTTTTCCTCAATGAAAAAGTTAAAAATTTCTTAACTTTTTCCTCATGATTAGTGGAGAATTGAGCTACCTACAATCTACAGTTTAAAGCATTGTATTTCTATTAAAAAATAATAATAAAAAGTTGCTCAAATCTCATGAGGAAAAACCTCATACATTGTGCATGCACCGTTATTAATTTAGTATTGTACTAAATGTTATATGAGTTGGATGTGTCAATTGTAGATGGTTGGCATGGTGGTCATTGTGGTCATGGTGGCCATGGTGGTCATGGTAGTCATGGTGGTAATAGTGGTCATGGTGGTCATGGTGGTCACGGTGGTCATGGTGGTCATGGTGTTCACGGTGGTCATGGTGGTCATGGTGTTCATAGTGGTCATGGTGGTTATGGTGGTCATGTTGGTCATGGTGTTCACGGTGGTCATGATGGTCATGTTGGTCATGGCGGTCATGGTGGTCATGGTGGTCAAGGTGGTCATGGTGCTCACGGTGGTCATAGTGGTTATGGTTGTCATAGTGGTAATGGTGGTCACGGTGGTCATGGTGGTCATGGTGTTCACGGTGGTCATGGTGGTCATGGTGGTCATAGTGGTTATGGTGGTCATGGTGTTAATGGTGGTCACGGCGGTCATGGTGGTCATGGTTTTCACGGTGGTCATAGTGGTTATGGTGGTCACGGTGGTCACGGTGGTCATGGTGGTCATGGTGGTCATGGTGGTCATGGTGGTCATGGTGGTCATGGTGGTCATGGTGTTCACGGTGGTTCTGGTGGTCATGGTGGTCATGGTGGTTATGGTGGTCACGGTGGTCGTGGTGGTCGTGGTGGTCGTGGTGGTTATGGTGGTCACGATGGTCATGGTGGTCACTGTGGTCATGATGGTCATGGTGTTCACGGTGGTCATGATGGTCATGTTGGTCATGGCGGTCGTTGTGGTCAAGGTGGTCATGCTGGTCATTGCGGTAATGTGGTCACGGTGGTCATGGTGAATTAGAGTGTATCAGAGATATATACGAAGATAAATACTCACCAAACAATTGGTTATCAATAATCGGCGTTTTTTTTCCTAAGCCTTATCTACCCAATTTCTGTGAAGTTATAAATAGTAGAAAAATTATATGTCATAAAGAAGATTCACTTCTTACCTGTGTACTCTGGTACACACACTACTTTTTTTTAAATTCTTCTATTTCTTCTTCGACACACTTGCGGTAAACAACCGACAGTTTTTGCTCTTTTTCGTAAAACAAATAAGATTAATAGCCTTCGTTAATTAATTATGAATATTAGATTTTAATAGAATTTCAACAATTTCCGTTATAAAAATTAACCATTTATTTTTCTTGTTTATATTATGTTGTAGCATTTATAAAAAAATGGATTAATATTGGATTTTGGAGCTTTAATTGACAGGGAATTAATTACCCCAAGTTGTTAAATTTAGCCTTTTAGTAGAAAGTTTAAGTGGTTTTTTATGTGGATTTCTTTTCAATTTTATTTTTGGGTAAAAGTTTTACAATATTGGCCAGGGATAAACCTATGCTTTTTGAAATGGAAAAAGTTGAGTTGGGCCAACCAAAGGGCATACCAAAGCAAGCATGTACCGTGCTGAAGTTTGATCTTAATCGAGCAACCGGTCTAGGAATTGCAGTTCCTATCTGAGAAAATTGAATATTTAGGATACGATATTTTTAAAGGTGCCGTAAGGCCATCCAAAAACCAAAACGACGGCTTTTTCTTTTCGAGAGCCCGAGCTTTTTTACTTACAAACGTTTATATATTTTATTTAATTGTCATCACCTAACACTAGATATTTATTCTAAAATTAGTTATATACATACATACCCGGGAAAAAATTTAGAGAGATTTAATGAGTGAGTCTTCAGTGATCTTCAAAGATCACCGTGATCTTTATGTATCTCTTAAGATAAAATTTAAAACTCGTGAGGATACAATATTCAGATCTACGAAGATCAGTAGAGATCTTGTAAAGTATGGGACTTTATAGTTAAAAATAAAAATGAAATACTGAATCTAAACTAAGAGATCTGTATTGAGAAATCTCTTTTTAACAATATATTAACCAAAAATAAATCATGGCTGAATTAAAAATCAACAGCTTACATTAATTATTATATTATCCATGTAAATTGTAAGCATCTTCTTGTAATCCCATTAACAGTCCACATGTGTGGAAACCCTGGTAAATTTTTAGTGTCATCATTGTTCATATCGTTTGTTGATTTCATAAATTTAGCAAAATAAATTTGACAACATTTATCACTTATTCAACAGTCCACTTTTACTTCTTGTTCTTCTTTTTCGTGAACGGGACAGAAATATCACGTTCAAACCAGCAAACATTTGCTTTTTGTAATTTTTTATTATATGGCAATCGTATCCTTTTATTCATATTGCTTGTTCTTCAGTTTTTCGTAATTCACATTTACTATCTTTAATATCGGCAACAAAAAATAATAACCCAAAAATGATATTAAAGTTTTGTGACATTTTAAGCGTAAATCTTTCCAAAAACTAAAATTATTAATGCAAAGAAACGAAGAATAACTTCACAATATTACAAAAACTTCAGAATGTTTATTTTTGATTTAAATTTACATAATATTTATGTTTGGGTAAATTTGTACAACTGTACTTAATACATCACACACACACACACACACACATTTAAAATTTTCCCATACCATCTCACTATAAAATGCTATTCAACCATTTCTATATATCATCTCAAAAAACAATTCTAGTCAAATTTGAAAATATTCTCCTCTACAACTACAGACAACTATTCTACTTTTTATAAATTTGAACAACCGTGTTGTATCAACATACAATTTTATGATAAAAGCTTTACATAACAAAAATTTTATTATTTATGTAGATAGAAACATGAATTAATAATATGAGTGAGTGATGCAACAAAGCAATTAACTGAAAAATGTTAAAAATCAGTTGATTGACCTGTAGCACATATAAATGTTTTTATGTTTGTTGATATAGATTATTTTATTTAAATCATTAGAGAATTAGTGAATACTCTGGTGTCAGAGTAAAACATTAAATTGGTCCAACGATACAATCTTTGGAGATTGTCATAGATTTACAACTACAAGGGTTATTTTGATCAAAAACGTTGATCATGTTGAGATCGGAAGAAATCTCTTTATTTTTGGGGGGCATTTGGTTATTTGGATGGATTAGTTTAATTAAAAAAGGTTTTATTGCATAAATGAATTTTGTGTAGCTATTGAGTAGATTTCTGTAACTAGAGAACGAAAATGAATATTCCTTTTAAAATTATATTTCTATAATGTTGGTACGATTGATCATCACTATTATTTCCCTAATTTATTTGTTTATTGCATCTTTTGTAGATGATTTTGAATTAATCTAGAATTTTAGATAACAGAAAATACAAACCTCACAGAAAATGTCACATTAAAAAATGCAAATAATACGTCAGCGAAAATTTAATTTTAATATTATTCACAATGTCAGGAAAGAAACAAATAAATCAAGGTTGGAAATTAATCAATCATTTTCAAAATTATAAACTTTATTATTGCTTTAATTTAATTCAAGCTTGATTAAAATCGAACTACTGGCTTTTGAGATATAGCCATTCGTCGATCGCTAGATCGTCGATCGTAGAGTACAAATGTTCAAACTTGAATTTTCAACTTTTTATTAATCTCACCAACAGGTAAACGCATATAAAACAGGTAGATTGAATACACAATAATTATGGCACACCCAAGATATTTATCATGTACATTTAACATCCAAGTTAATCTTTTTACAAACCACAAGCTATTGTTGCTAATTTCATTTTTCAATATATTACTATCATTAATGTAGTTTTATTTTATTTTTGTCTTCAACAAATATTAACAAAACTACCACTTTTATACATTTTTTAAAATCATATTTATCAAAAGAATTTTTTCAAAAAAAAAAAATAGTAATTTCAATATTTATTTAAACTTTGACTTCGAACCAGAATGTTGTGACATTGATAAATTTATATAATTTCCCACATTTAACCATAACACTAAGTTGAAATAAAATTCACATCCATCATCAATTTTTCGGTTGTTTTGATAGTTTTTCTTGTTGTGTATTTAGGTTTGTTGTTATCTTTTCCACTGTCGTCTGGTGAAGTTTTTTTTCTGTTTCTGAAAATGTATTACTTCAATATCATCAGACATGTCAAATAAATTAAAATTATAATGATGACTTTAGTCATATTTTAATTGAAAAATTGTTTGTTGTTTTTTTGATTAAAATAAATTTAAAAATTTTAAATAATAATAATTTTAATTACGAAATTATTTGTATCTGTTTAACTGAGAAACTGTAATGTATAGATTTTTTAAACGTAGAGTATAGTATTGTATTGATCCAGAATAAGAATTCCAAAACAATTTTGTAATTTAAATTTAAAATAAATGCATTAAGATTTATAAATAAAATAATTATTTCACAATTATTTTATCTCAGTTAATTTTTTTCTTCTCTAGTTTCGTTCTTGTTTAATTTATAGTTTCCATTTTCACTGTGGAAATTACATTTTTGTTTTAATTTTCTTTTAAACATAAATAAATATACATACAACACAAAAACTAATTCCAAATTATTATAAACAAGATGAAGAAATATTATAATTTGTAATTAGTTTTACATTGAATCAAGTTAGTCTATTATAAAATAGTTTTATTTGTTTGCGTAATAATTTAATAATACATGATGTGATGAAGTGTGTAAATGCCATAGAGTCGAGAAACGTAAGACATGCGATAATTTATCATATCAAAATTTGTTGGATGACATATGGTGAAAATAAGCGACAATTATTCTTAATTGTTATAAGTTAAATGTTGAACTTATAAAAAAAAACGTTTTGGCAAGTTTACAAATTTTTTGAATAACAATATTGTCTGTCGCAATAAAAGAATAAACCATTCATTCGCAATTACATTCGTTTGTTTTATTGACATATTCGTGCATTTACAGTTGGAAGTTCATAATCTTCTTATCTTCTTATATATATAAAAATCACATGTCACGATAAATTCCGCGATTGTCCGCGATAAATTCCGCAACAACGTAACCAATCTTAATAAAATTGTGTTCAGTGTATGTATAATGGTCCAACTTGAGAGATAGGATAGTTTTTATTTTGATTGAACGCCTAAATATTTTTTAATTACGAATTATATGTTAAATATGGATAGTTCATAAGCAAACTTTCAGATGGCGGCGTAAATTAATTAATTTACTGTCAAACCTGGTTTATCGACTTTTTAATCATCTATGTAGGGCCCATATAGACTATCAAATATGTTATTGAGCGATTATTTTGTTCCGGTGTTTGCTGCAATGGCACTGCAAAAGGGGGAAAGAAACGAAATTCAATAAAATTTATATGGGATTTCATTCAAAACACAACTTGAATAATTTTAAAAATTATCGGTTGTAATACCACGAGTCATTGAAATTTTTTCGAAAATCTTTTGATTTTACGAATTAAATTATTTAGCAACACTGCGAATCAAAGCGCACAATAAACCACGAGTCCGAAGGACGAGTGGTTTAAGTAGTGGTTTGATTGAGCAGTGTTGCTTAAAAATAATTTAATGAGTAAAATTGAAAAATTTTAGACAAACATTTCAATGAAGAGTGGTATTTAATGAGATAATTTTTTTTAATTATAATTTTGTTTAAAAGATAATTATTAGTTTCTAAATAAAATTTTTCTACAAATTATTTAATAATACAAAATTATGTAAAAATGCAAATAATAAAAATGTCCGTTTTCATTCATAAATATTTGCATGTTTGTTTATTTGTCAAAAATAAATTACAAATTTATGCGCCTACTAAGATGAAATTATATTTCATTTTGTTAGAACAAAAAATGACAACAAAGAATTCTCATAACGACAAAGCAAAATTATCGACGACAAGAAGAATTGCCGACAGTTAAAACAAAGCCTACTGTTTAAATATCATAGTTTGTATGAATGAAAAATAAAATTTCTGACATCAAAAAAAATTATCGGTTGTAATACCACGAGTCATTGAAATTTTTTCGAAAATTTTTTGATTTTACGAATTAAATTATTTAGCAACACTGCGAATCAAAGCGCACAATAAACCACGAGTCCGAAGGACGAGTGGTTTGATTGAGCAGTGTTGCTTAAAAATAATTTAATGAGTAAAATTGAAAAATTTTAGACAAAAATTTCAATGAAGAGTGGTATTTAATGAGATAATTTTTTTTAAATTATAATTTTATTTAAAAGATAATAATTATTAGTTTCTAAATAAAGTTTTTTCTACAAATTATTCAGCTTATAAAAAATTATGTAAAATTGCAAATAATAAAAATGTCCGTTTTCATTCATAAATGACTGCTTGTTTATGTTTATTTGTCAAACATAAATTACAAATTTATAGCATTTATGCGCCTACTAAGATAAAATTATATTTCATTTTGTTAGAAGAAAAAATGACAACAAAGAATTTTCATAACGACAAAGCAAAATTATCGACGACAAGAAGAATTGCCGACAGCAAAAACAAAGCCTACTGTTTGAATACCATAGTTTGTATGAATCAAAAATAAAATATCTGACAGCAAAAAAAAATTATCTATGAAATTTCTCATTATACTACAATTAAATAATTTAAGTTTCTTTATGAACTATTACTGACAATTACTGACAATATTGAGCATAATATATAAAAAGCTTTATTTTCTTCTGTCCGTAAAAGAAATACGAAAATAGGTTAAATTTTTCATACAAGTTTGTATGGGAAATTTTGGCAATTTTCATGTTTGAGCGACTTAAGAATAATATTTTATATATTACGCTTAATATATACTCGATAGGATAGTTTTTATCTCAATTAAAAGTTTTAATATATTTTAATTGCGAATTGAATGTTAAATGTATTTCGTAAACACATTTAACGTAAGTGACACAACTTCATCATGGACTTTTTAAATCATCAGCGTAGGCCCCGAAAAAACTGTTGGTTTCAACTTTTTGTTATAATGATACAGTTTTGAAGTTTAACGCATAGCTCTTTCTATTTTGTGAATTATTTTTTTTTTGAATTGTGTTGTGTATCATTTAATTATTATTATTTTTAACTTCAAAATAATAAGTTTTTTACAAGAATAAATTAAAATTGTGTAAGTACTAATAAATTTGTTTAAAAAGAATAATTTTATTTAAAATAATAATTGCCGTGGCCCATTATCGATGAAATTGAATCTGCAAATTGACTCAAAAATTTCAATTTACTCTGCTATCGCATTTGAATAAATTTTGCCAGATTGTGGTGTTGAAATTCATGTAATATTTGTTTTTCAATATTTGTTTTTTCGTAATTTAATTTTTGTAGAAGAAGATAAAGCAAAACAAAAAATAATATTTCTGCGAAAAACGACTAAATTTCAATTTCATCGGCATTTTTGAGAAATGAGTCACGGCAAATAATACAGAAAAAATCTACTTTACCGAACGTCTTAAAAACAGTAAAATTCATTAGAATTTTGACAACACGACTTTAAAGTTTATTAATTTTAATGATTTCTCTATGAATACCCAAAATTACGGTTAGTAGTAAATACGTCTAGATAACGTAATGGCCAATAACATGAGCTATCAACCAAAAAGTTTCGAGTACGAATCAAGTCACGTCGCCCGCTCAGCATGAACATCGGAAAGATGTCTTAATGCTATCTAAAATATGGTGTCTTTTAGAACTCATAAAATTGTTATTATTTTGACAGCTTTTTGAAGAGATCACTTTATAGAGACCAAAACGATACCTATATGATAACTATTGTCGACGTTTTTAAGACCTAAAAATGTTATCATCTTGTCAACATTCTAGCATAACCTAAAATCGGTGTTGGTTGATTTCAACAATTTCTTTTATGGTTTTCATTGGCAGTTTTAAATTGTTATAAAAACAATGCATAAAATTTTTAACTTCACTTAAATTTATTCTCTCTTTGTGAAATTGTGGCAACATAAATTAAAATGTCACTTTGTAGAATGTAGACAGTGTTTAATATGTGATATTAGATGTCAGTTGTTATAGTAATATAGTGTAGCCTGTAGCATAAAGTTAAGTGATTAAATATAAAATAAATTAAATAAAATTACTAAATATATAATAAATAAAGGTTTGATTATATATATTACTATGTAGGATGTACTATACGTGATCCTGCCCAACAATCTGAGAATTCAATTTCAGATAGTGTCAACTAAAAAGTTGATGAATTATTTTTATTAACATTACTATTTTACAGATATTGTTTTACAGATATATTCCTCTATACATCAAATAAAGCAAACAATGAGAAATAAATAATATAAATGCAGTGCCATCAACAAGTTCTACAGTTCATAGTTATGAAGAAAATTCTGGTAGTGATCAAAAGTCCATATTGGAAAGCTGTGCAACATTTCTTTTATATAGTTATTTTTTTAAAAATTTATTGAACAATGGATTATTTATTTTTAAAAGTAATTAAAAAACAATGTGAAGTATTAAAAGAAATAATGATTTTATTTATTTAAAATAACCTAACCAAATAACCTTTGAACCCAAAAATCTAATAACTTTTTGATCTCTCTAATATGCTATCATTCGGAACTCAGAAAAATGTTATCTAACTGATATCTTTTCAAAGAGCTCTAAAAGATGTCCGCAAGTGGCGCATTGGAGGGTTTTCTGATATCCTTATGTTATCTTTTAGATAAATATTTTGAATGTCAGATCTAAAAACGGTTACCTTTAAGAGTTCATTATGATAGCTTTTTGCCGAACGGGCGTTCCGTTATTTTTGCTTTTTTGGTTTTTATTTATATTTTAGATTCAAAATCACGAAGGTGGAAAATTTCAAATTTGGTTTGACAAAAAACAGTAAATGCTATAATGATGATAACTAATTTGTATTGTCACTAAATCTGTATTAAAACAATAGTTTGCTAGGGTATTGCACATAATTTATTACTTCTTTTCTAATATTACTTTTAAACGCCGCTTAAAATCATTATTTCATGGACAGTCATTATTTTATGGACGTTTTTGAAAGGTTAATAAATTGTCCAAAAAGGCATAAAAACTATTTTGAGCCTTTAACGTTTAGAAACAGTTTAAGCCCCAAAAACATTACAGTGCATGCACAATGAAATTACTTTTACCAAGTTTGTATGAAAATTTATTTTGAGGAAAAAAAATTTATTTTTGAAATATATTTTTCTCAATGAAAAAGTTTAAAATTTCTTAACTTTTTCCTCATGATCAATAAAGAATGAAGCTAGCTACAGTTTAAAGCATTGTGCTGATATTAAAAAATAATAACAAAAAATTGATACCATCAGATTCTCCATTGATACCATCAGATTCTCCAATACCATTCAAAAGACTTCAATTTCCTATTCGTTTGGCTTTCGCCATGACCATAAATAAGTCTCATGGACAAACAATTTCCATTTGTGGCTTGGACTTGGCAAATCCATGTTCCTCCCATGGGCAGCTATATGTTGCATGCTCACGTGTGGGTAAATTAGCAAATCTTATTGTATTAGCAAAAAACAGGTTAACTAAAAATATTGTACACCGATTAGCACTGATTTAAATTAAAATTACAAATTTTTACTAGAAGACCCACTCGGTGAACTTCGTACCACCTACAATATATTTGTAGATAACATTTGTCAGCGATTATCAATTCTGATCGACATTCTACCTCCAATTCATTGAGAGATCAATAAGAGTGGCTGTATTGTATAACTTGAATTTTTTGGCTATTAAACGAAACTATTCGGGAATACAATTTTTTCAATTACTTCGGTCTGAAAGACATAAGTATTACATTCTCGAACCAAAAGTGAAATTCCTACCCCCACTTTTTAGGGAATTTCTCAACGTTTCAGGTCAAAACGATTTTAAAACAGCAAAAAAAAATGTATACCTGTCTGCTGGTCGGTCGTCCGTCACCACCTACGAAATTTAGAAAACCGCTGAAAGGATTTCAAACATTTTTATTTCTAAAAACAGGTACACTCAATTAAAATAGCCGTCAGGACGATATGTTCGATAACTGTACCAGAAGTGTGTCAAAAAAATCGTCAAGAGTGTCAAAACAAGGAAATATTCTTATTTGTTGCTTAAAAACGGTAGTTTTAGGTGATAATGAGTAGTAACCTTGAGTTTAAAGAAATCTTGATAGTCGGGATTCGTATGTGAGATCAAAAAGTGGATTATTTCATTATAAGTTTGTCAAAAAAATATTGTCAGTGTGTCAAATGAATGTTTCATTTAATTTTTACCCAATTTTTTGGAAAAAAATAAAATTAATTATTTGTATGTCATGAAATGTGATTGAACATGCAATTTGAATTTGTGAATTTTAAATTTTTTCAATATTTTTGGAATAGTTTCAATTTTTGATTTTGTAAGAATTTCCGGAATGTTTTTAGAATTTTGGAAAAGTTTAAATTTTTGTTTTTATTATAGTTTTTGGAATTTTGAAAAAAGTTTGTATTTTTAATTTTGTTAATATTTTTATAATTTTGAAAACAAATTGAATTTTTGAATTTATGAATTTTGAATTTTATAAATATTTTTAGAATTTTGAAAAAAGCTTCAATTTTTGATTTTGTAAGAATTTTTGGAATATTTTTAGAATTTGAAGAAGTTTGAATTTTTGATTTTTTTATAATTTTTGAAATTTTGTAAAAAGTTTCAAATTTTGATATTGTTATAAATTTTGTAATATTTTCAGGGGCATATACGATAAAACTTGAAGGTTTTCCAACCCTCGAACACGCAACATATAATTGACCATGCGAAAAGCACGAGGTTTCTAGATCCAGCCCACAAATTGACATTGTTTGGCCTTGTGACTTATTAATAGTGCGAATGCTAATTGAATTGGAAATTCGACAACAAGCTTAAAAATTTCTCCAAAACTCTTTACCAATCACTTTCAAATTTTGACATGCCGTTCGATTCTCAATCCATCTAGATTGATCAGCTAGAATGCTAATGTTCTCTGTTATTCATATTTCCCAAACGGAAAAATTAAAAAATACGCTTTCTATTTTTATTCCGACTCTTTGAAATTATTTTTGCTAATTCAACAAAATGTACGCGCACAAACTTTTGTATAGGCGTAGCAAAGCACGCCGGGTCCCGCTAGTATATTTATATGTGAGATTGTCGAATTTTGTCGCCATTTTTCCATAAAAAAACGAAAATATGTACATAACATAATGGGATTTATAGACCGGTTATTCGGTTAAGCTGAAACTTCTGCACGGTACTTGTATTGATTTCCTCTTTTATTTGAAATGTGATTTGTTCATAACAGCTCTGGACATCCATGTAATTAAAATTAGCCAACATAAGACGATTGTGACACAAACTACCATAAAAATAAAAATATCTACAAAACATGCTGGCTTTTTAGGCTCATTGTTCGATTAAGCTCAAACTGCAGCACGCTACACGTGTTGGTGTTCTTCAAAATAGATGACACTGAAAAATTTGGTGTTTTCTACAATATTAGCTCAACAAAATTCATTTTTGTAAAATTTGTCAATTGTACTGAATTTTAGTGGATGCTACAAAATTGATTTTGTTTAGTATACCAACATTTTTTTAGCGTTAATGCTGTCAGGATTTGAAGATTTTAAGAGGTTACAAAACAAATGATAAACTAAGGACAGAACTCCAGGCTATACAACTATTTATGCCATAAACCATTTAAATGCTTCCGTTATCTCACTCTTAAGTTACCAAACTTCTATAGTGTGTACAATCCGTGTACAGTGGATTTCTGTAAATGAAACATCACCTATATTAGAGAATTTATATACAAATTTTGACTCAAACATACTACCGTAGACAGCCTCCAGCTCCTCATGCTTTCTACAAATGGCAAAGAGTGCAATACAGGTACTTGTTTTTGGGAGATTACTAAAATGTGTTCTTATCCATATTTAGGATTATCAAATTTGTATTAGTGATGCACCGAGTACCCGGAAATTACCCGTTACCCGGCTTACCCGGTCCAATTTTGAAATTCTCGGTGTTTACCAGAAGCCGGCAATTTTTTCATTATCGATTTTACTGCGCACATTGATGGAAGGATGTTTTAAATATTTCGCATCATAGTAGTATTTATAGTAGATAGACAGTTCAAAATTTGTTCGGCGATGGAGTGCATGTAGCTGATCAGTTGAATGCAGCTGTTCAGCATTATTGCATAGAGTCTAGATATTTCATTTTTATTTGACAAATATCTCCCCAAAAATGATCACAATATTCCATACATGAGCAAATCCTTAACACAATGTTGCTACAGTCGTAATAAACGATAACATTTGGTTTTGGTTGGTTTGTAACTCAACGAAATTACCCTCCATTCTATTAAACGTTGAAGGTCTTCATTGATAGAATTGATTACTAAATTTTTATCATTAATAACTGTAATACGAGATCGAAGCTTAGAATAAATGCTTGAGCATTGTGCAATGTACTGTCATCGGTAAAATTGTGGATTCTAGTGTGGTGTGAAAATGTTGGATATAATACCATTTAAACTAACATGAAGTTAAGGAACCGTAGAAAAACTATGAATTGGTGAGACAGTAAGAAATTTTGTCTCATCCGAAGAGTTTGTTGCCAAACCCGGAGCCCGGAAACTCCTACGCCTACAACTTGGAAACTACAGGTCAAACTCGTCGAGTTTACTCTAGATAAAACCCAAGTTAAATCTTTTAAATTAAAGTACGAAATTTGTCTTGCTATACTGAAATTTTTGAAATTCATTCAAATCTAATTCATCCTAAAAATTAATTCTATAAATTTTAATGTAAAAGAATACATATTCTGGTTGTTTTCAACTTTTCATCCTTTAAAGCAATTAAATTGCTAAAAATTTACGGAATTCTCGGTTGTTTGTAAATAAAAATTCAATCGAATACCCGGACCAAGTACGAAACTGTTTTCCCCCTAAAAGTTCCTTTGTCCAAACAACTATCTTCTACGTGAATCAATACATTCAATACAACTGATCGTCTTTTTAATTTATGTACTCTCTTCACTCCGTTCGGAATGTTAAATTTTTTGATTTGCTAACTCAGTTTGTATGCTGTTGGTTCATGAAATTTTGTGGATGTTTTTGATTTGATTTTTGTTTGTTTAGTATTTTATTTTGTAAATTTTATTTTAAAAAAGTTGGTTAAAATTCTATAGTGATGTTGTTTAGTGTAGAAAATAAAACAAAATTTATTTAAAATTTAGATCAATAAGAAAAGTTTACACAAAGTATAATTGTTTTACTTATATTATTATTAACAACAAAAACCATAATTTATAATCCGAGGTAAATATATATAATCCGAAATTAAAACAATAAATGTTCAAAGTCAAGTGAAAATCAATCAAAATAAATAATTTATTAAATTGATTTACATATACATTTTGTCTAAATACATTTTGGTGATCAATATCGGACTAATAGTCAAAAAATATTGGTCTATTGGTCAATATAAAGGAAAAAAACCATAGCATACATAGCGCTCCCATTACTGTTTATAGAGAAAGGAGGGCATTATTAATCAGCAATGTAGCTGTAAAGTACCCTGCGGTTGACAATATCATGAGCAGAAAAGGGATTTTATTTTTGAAAACCTGGAGTCTAGAGGACGCAACTCAACATAGTTAATTTTCACCATCTATACTGATCTATAGATCTATACTTTTATTGCATCCTCTGTTGTATTACCAACAACGTGAATAATTTGCCGACCGCATTGTTGTTACATCCATTATTATATTTCTAGCAATTTCAGTAATTTTTGTTACATCAGTTATTGTATGTCTAATAAGTTGAACCATTGCCGACATCATTCTGTTACATCAATTTTATTGCTGCTAACTGTTTCAACAATTGCCCAAATCATTTTTTGTTACATCAGTTATATTATAACTAGCAAATTCAACAACTGCCGATATTCGTTTTTGTTACATCAATTATTATAATTCTACACTAACAAAATAAAACTCACTTTTACAAAATTTTTATAAATATACATCACACAAAATTTTTTTTAAGAACTACAATTTTTTTCCTACAAATCCAAAAATAATTTGTAAATCAAAAAAATTTTTGATTTTTTCATTTAATTTTTTTTTGTAATGTACAATATTTTTGGTAAGCTTACAAAAAAATTTGTGAATTGTATATTTATAAAAAATTTGTAAAATTTACTTAGTTTTTTTTATGAGTGTAATAAATTCAACAATTACCGACATAATTTTTTTTTGTTACATCAATTAAATTATTACTAACCATTTCAACAATTGCCGACATCATTTTTGTTACCTCAATTATTATATTTCTAATATATTCATCATATGATTAAGTTGATGAAGATAATCTGTTAGTTAGGTTTTGAATGAATTAACAGTTGGATCCAGAACAATCATGGGGTGAGTGAAACATTTATCTAGTACATATATTAAATGTAAGTTATTGTTGTTATATTGATGATGATGTGATAATCTCGGCTTCTTCAATCTTTAGGGTCGTCGGAGTCCCTTCGAGGGAAGAATTTCTTCTTTCCGTTTACACCGTCTCATTTGCGTGAATATTCGTTCATTTGTATGGACTGGAGAATATTACATCTCGGACTCGCATGGATAATGCTCGTCGGAAAAATCTCGCATGGCACACAGTCCTCCAAATGCTTCCTGCTGGTGAGTCACTAGCAGGTTCAGTTACAATACGAGAGTAATTTAAATTTATTGAGTTTGTTATGGAAATTGGACTTTTAATACCGAATAATAATATTACACCGGAAAACTGAATCTATGACAAACAAATATTACACTTGCAAATCTCCCATCTATGAATCACTTTGAATAATGAAAGAAACTATTAATTAACTAACAGAGAAAATAATTTAGCAGTATAAAAATAAATTAACAAAATTTTATAAATCAAAATACAAAAAAATTATATAAAGGCTTACATTATAAATTTGTATAAGATGATATTCGTTTCTATATGCTGCAAACGAAATTTGTCACAAAATTCCATTGTATGTAACCACGAATTTAAATCCATTATTATATCCAATATCCATATAAAGAAGAGTCAAAATTACACTGTAATTGACTAACAACATCAAACTTTCGATCTTCCGAATCAATATCATAATAAAAGTATCCTCAAATACTACTTTGTACAATGTATGTTTTGCATTGAAATAATTTTATCATGTTCCAAAAATTGAAGATTAGTTATATTTGTAGGCGCTAATCTACAAATTAAGCTCAGCAAACTATTTTTATGCAACTTCTCGTTTACTTTTATGCGAAGAACATTAGACGAGCTATCTTTACCTTTATGAACGAAATTTCGGACATCCAATTCATAATCATCCTTTGCATTTATATTCAGCCATCCTCGATTTAATAAAGTAAAAAAATGTTGAAATCATTTTATCACACACAAAACTTTTTAGAGGGCAACAACAACTTAACACTGTTAAATAAATAAATACACCAATTTAACAAAATAAATTAATTTTAACAAATTTAATTTCTTTTAAATAATATACATTTTTGTGCCACAGTAACATTACTAGCAATGTTAAATTATCGATTCTAATTTACACAATAATTTTGATTCTAATTAACATCTAATCGATTTAAATTTATACTAATTGGATCCAAACAATTTGATCGCTTATATACACGATCGTTTTCTGTTTCCATCTCTATCATTGTAACAAACAATTTTCACTAATACAAACAATCATTTATGCAAAACATGTTTTGTAATGTATTATTAATTGAAACAAAAAAATACAGTGGTACAAACAAATGTCCCTACGCTTATTACAATTGAAGAAAATAAATTAACAAATTATTAGCGAATTCCTTTAAATATTATTTTAGAGTAAATATTGAAAATAGTCCGTCGTTACAAGTTATTTCCCGTAAATATTTAAACTAAATATTTTATAAAGGACAAGCAATACTTTCTGACGACATAAAGAAATATTTAAGTTATGCAATTATTCTCAAAATATATTATGAAAATTGGACAAACTTATGACAAAATTTTTTCATTATTAAATTATTGACAAATTTATTTTTCAAAAACCTATATTTAGTTATAATAAAATCCAAAAATTCATTTTTCTGAAAGATTTATGAACACAGCCACAGGTAGGAAACTATTATTTTTTTGTGATAGAAGTTTTTCTTATAAATTGTAAAAAAACTCGAATCAAATGTGAAACAATTTCGGTTTCTCTAACAAAAACATACGATTTGATGGTTATGGTGATCGTTTGAATTAACTATTAGCATAGGAACTACTCAAGAACATATAATGCGAATTGACGTCGCAATCAATTACGATATCCAAATTTTCTTTTCTTGCATAATCGACCACACCCGCCAATTTTAATATTTTGCCATTGAACAACATAATCGTTTGGCATGTCATCCCAACGTAGAGCAGAAGTTGCAATTATCTAAATTCTTCTCGTTGATCATGTAAATCGAATAAGTTCGTTCTCAAATATTTATATATCACAATTTGATTTTCCACACTTACATCAAAGACGACTAAATACACAATTTTCATTTTTTATATACTTTATAATATTTTCATCGCACTTCGCTTCAAATGAATGAGGTTAAGTGAATCAATATTCAATCGATTGAAGTGAACAGATAAAACAAAACTCAATTATTTTCAAAATCTTTAACAACAAAATTTTATGAAATAAAATTAGAACCGAAAAATTTTCTATTTTTAATTTAAATATCTTTCATGATTCCAAAACCATAACAGAAATATTTCCAAAATGAAAATTATCCGTATTTGCCTATTGCAACTCATCCATACTATACTTCAATACATCATTATCACTTACATGTTAACATGGTCATTTACTATAGCATCAACTCGTCTCTATTTAAATAATTCAATTGTTAAGATAAGTTAAACTAGGATTGGGTTAAAAGTATTTCTGATGCTCGAAAAATGCATTCCAATCCTTTCAGATTTGTGTAACTAGTATTTCAATCCTTTATAGTTTTCTTTAAATTAATTTCCTTTCCCTTTTCTTCCCCATAATTCAAAAAACATATCAGCAAAACCTCATAGAATTGAAAGTCTACAACATTTACAGTTGATGAAATTAATTCAGTTTGTTGTTGTTTTTTCGAACATCAAAATGTTTGTTAAAATTTATCATCGACAGACTATTGTAGTGTTGACAACAATAGAATTCAAATTTTATGAAGAAAATACGAATTAAAAATTTATGATGTCCATTTATTCGATTTATCCATCTGTCGAATAAAATTAATAGGCAAATACGAAAGTGTGAACAAAAAAATTAGCAAACAAAAAATGACGATTTAGGAGGAATTTCGAAATTTTATATTTTTACCAAACAAAGAATTTGTCCAGTTTTTGGATAACAATAAATTCATCGCAACTATATACGTCATGTAATTGTGTTAGTTACTTCATTTCATTGATTAGAAATATTTAACATATAAAACCCGTCATCTGCCTCCTGCCAACGAAAACAAAAACTAAAACAAAGTGAGAAAACTATCAAACAATTTTGTTTTGTTCTGTTTAGATTTTCATGAAAATAAACAGGATGGGATAGTTAAAGATGGTGCGATGGTAGACAACATTAATTGATGTTTTTAATTGATTGACGTTTTGTTTACAAGGCTTTGAAAATGAATGAAGGTTTACAAGTTTGTTATTCTTTGTTTAGTAGTTTGGAATGTAATTTTTTTTATTAGTCTTACTGAAATGCATCATAAAAATTGTGCAAGACAGATTCAGAGATAAACAACATCATTTTTTTCCAAAAATGTTTTTCTTTGAAACTATTGTAAAAAGTAGAGAATATAGAGAAGTTTTTAATAATTATTGGGATCTATTCGGCTAGTCTATCTCCTAAATTTTTTTCTGGTTCGATCACTAAATGCAAAAAATCCTCATTCAAATCATTAACATTTCCATAAAAAATTATATCTAAAATGACGATTGAGAAATTCAACTTAAGTAAATAACTAATGATGAAGTTTCAACTTCAAAATGTTATCGGCTCTGTGATGTAGTGGGTAGTATCTCTGCCAAAGTAGTTGAATCATGGCACTGATGAGCTATAAGTTCGAATCCTAACCGAAACATGCAAAAGAGAAAAGGAAGTTTTCGTTTATTCCTTGATCATGAGACATCTTCCTCAATTAATAAAGCTCAGATATAGAGCTAAATGGAAACTCGGTCCTTCGAGTAAGCAATAGCGCAACATCATCAAAAAATATTCCATAACTAAGATTGTGGGTACTACTGTTTCTATCTCAAGTTATTTCGTATGTCAATAGCAGGGACTGGAATACTAATCAACAAAAGCTCACCCCTCCCGCGTGTGTGAAGCACTCAATTTAACCATTGTTACGTTAGTATCGTTTGAAAAATTGTAAATTGTTATTAAATAAATTATTGCAAATTGAGCAATGCTCACTTCAATTAAGATATTTAACAGTCAATTATCTACGTTCCCTCTGTAGACCAGGGCCAATCCTGTTAAAGGAAAAAAAAATTCTTAGCAGTATACGAATGGTCGGAAAATGTAGTTAATGGTCTAAGTAATTAAGGAAAAATCGACGAAACTGAGTAAAAGTCCCGGAAAGGGGTGGGGGGTTGTAGTATATACGTTTTTAGGGGTTTGTATTAGTTTTTTGCGATTTGCGGCTAAACTATGCATCCTCTCGAAAAATTGAATGTAAAAGTTGTAGATAATAAAAAAATCTAAAACTTTCTTATCGGACATTATTGACTATAACCACAAAATTATCGAGAAAATGCAAAAAACCGTTTTTTTTGTTTTTAATTTATAACTATCGCAAAAGTTTTTATATTTTCATGAAAATCGGTGAAAATGTTTTTTTTTTGTTTTTTCAAACCAAATTTTTGTCCCAATGTCCCAAATTTTTTCAAAGCGAAATATTTAATATTCGATGTTTTATGAAGAAAATTAAAAAAAAGACCTAATTTTCAATCGAAAAATTTAGTTAGGAAATTTTCGATTTTTGAACTTTCCAGTACTCATTTTTTTCGTTGAAGTCCCAACTTTAACATAGAATTAAAATATAATATTATTTATGTACAAAAAATTCGTTAAAAAAGGGAAAAACCGAAAAAACTACTTTTAAATCATGAATTTCGTTTTCTTTGTTGTAAATTAACGTTTCCATTCATAAAAAGCGGTAATTCATATACGATACTGTGTTATACAAGTAATTAACCTATACTCAACTAATCTTGGCTTTCAAAGTTCCGAAAACATCGTTTAAACTGCAATTAAATAAGTAAAAAGCCAAAAAATACAAAGGCTGCGACTGAGAAATTTTTTTTTATTATTTCTTGTGATTCGTAAGTATTATAACGTTTCTTAGCCGAGTCACAATTATTTAGTTCGATCACTAAAACAGGAAATTAAAACACAACGGATTTTCTAAACGTTATAGTTTTATTCGTTCAAGATTTTATTATAAAAATATTGTTTCTACTACTATTCCCCTTGATTGTTCTTGAACTAACAATAATTCACCACTTATAATTCTATTACAATTGTTCACAATATCACTTTTAACTGTTCAATTACAATAATTGTTTTCTTTCTACTTATAAGTTATAATAACACTGTTAATTTTAACTCGCCTATATTACTGCTAAATTTTATATTTTTTTCTATCGCTGACAATTTTATACTGAACTTGTGCTCGGTTACAACACCTCTATATATACTACATGAAATAGCCTCGATATTACTACAATAATCTAGAACACAAACCTTTATCAACATAAACATAATAACACGATCTTCAAATATTGACACATAGGTGTGAGATCTATTCTTTTCAATTTGTTTATTTACCTATTCTCTAGTTGATTGCGTTTACTTTCTTGTAAGATAAACAAGAACTTCCTATTACGTGTTTACTTTGGTTATGTTGAAATATTTTAAAAAAAAAACTGGATAGAAAAAATTGTACCTAACATTTTATTAGCCTATTGCTAAAAGTTTGACGAATTTAAAGAAAAGATTTTCAAATAAAGCAAACGATTATATAAAATAATCACCACAGTTTAAACGATGTTTTCGGAACTTTGAAAGCCAAGATTAGTTAAGTTTGTGTTAATTACTTGTATAACACAGTATCGTATGTGAATTACCGCTTTTTATGAATGGAAGCGTTTATTTACAACAAAGAAAACGAAATTCATGATTTGAAAGTAGTTTTTTCGGTTTTTCGCTTTTTTAACGAACTTTTTGTCCATAAATAATATTATATTTTAATTCTATGTTAAAGTTGAGATTTCAACGAAAAAAATGAGCACTGGTAAAGTTCAAAAATCGAAAATTTCCTAACCAAATTTTTCGATTGAAAATTAGGTCTTTTTTTTAATTTTCTTCATAAAACATCGAATATTAAATATTTCGCTTTGAAAAAATTTGGGACTGTTTGAAAAACAAAAAAAAACATTTTCACCGATTTTCATGAAAATATAAAAACTTAAATAAATTAAATTAAATTAAATAAATTAAAAACCAAAAAAACGGTTTTTTGCATTTTTCTCGATAATTTTGTGGTTATGGTCAATAATGTCCGATAAGAAAGTTTTAGATTTTTTTATTATCTACAACTTTTACATTCAATTTTTCGAGAGCATGCATAGTTTAGCCGCAAATCGCAAAAAACTAATACAAACCCCTAAAAACGTATATACTACAACCCCCACCCCTTTCCGGGACTTTTACTCGCATTCGTATACCGCTAAGAATTTTTCGTCAATTCGATATTTATAACGGTTTGGCACTGGTCTTCTGAGAATGAGTTAAGTTTTCATAAACTGCTAAATTTTGTTGCATTATATGCTGGCGAAATTTTATAAATTGTTCTTCGACATTACTGGCATTATTTGCTATATCATCGATCAACTAGGGTTACCAAATCGTATTTGTTTCTCCAAAGCCTTCGGGTTTGAATGTACGTCTTCAGAGCTTCGGAGCTAGGACCATTTCTTCGGAGTTTTTTTGAACATTTTCAATTACATGATGTAATCAAATTATAAAACGTTATTTTTTACAAATCTTTTTACAACCTTTTTACAAACGCTATTTCCATATACCACACCGATAGTTCATCATTGTTCGTCTTCGAAAAAAATAAAAATAGAACGAATTTAATAAAAATTGATGTCGGGGATGTATAAAATCGACAAGTGTATGTATCGACAAGTTTCGACAAGCATTTCTCGACATTTTGGGTCATAAGTAGTCTATATAAGCAAACAAAAATGTCCGTACGTCTGCCGGCTGTTTTATTAAAATGTTTAAAGGAAAACTAAAAACAAATTACCTAATACGGTAAATGAGCCGTCCAAGACTGTACAATCTTTAGACCTTAAATAACATTCATCAGCACTAACCCCTACAGTAAATCGAAAAATGAGAAATTTCGGGTAATTTCCCCCATCCCAGAGCAGTAGTAGTAACAATGATAACAAATTTTGAAAATTCCGAAATTCCACCTCGGGAATCGTTACTCGGGGCTGCTAGTTACCCTTCAAAACCACCCAGGCAGTGATTCAAAAAATTAATATTTCTCTTGGGAAATCGTTTTCGGTGTTTTCGTGGTCGCGATCACGAAGCCGAGGTATAATTAAAATAATTTAAACATCCATTCCGTTGTGCTTTAATATTCCGATACAAATTTCACTTTTTCCCTTTGTTAATAGTTGATTGATTGGTAAACTGAAGAATTTCATTTTCAAGTATGCGAATAAATTGCCGTGGTAAATTCTAAATTAATGTTTTAAAATTCCCTCTTCATCTGTTTACCTTCCTCTACAGTCGGTAAACTGCTTTTCTAGCAGTCTACCTAGCAGATCTATATACAATATACATACTTGCTACTACTTCTATATTCTTCCATAGTATGCCTTCTTCTTCGATCTAGTGGTCTCATATGTTGAAAAGTTTTTGGTTGTGAGTATTGGTGAATAAAAGCATTAATCTTTAAGCATTAATTCTTATACCACTGGAGTCACTTCTTGGAGTGGTTTTGAGGGGTTGGGACCCCCTTCAATTGCTTTTGTATCGCGGATTCGAAATAAGCGACCTCGAACACTCGGGAGAGACGATGGCCGATGTAAAATTTTAATTTTTCAAGAGAAATTTATCATTATTTCTATTTGAGGTGCATTGCCAGGGGAGAAACGCCCCGAATTTTCTCATTTTCGAGGTGATGTAGGGGTTAGTACTAATGAATCATCCTGAAAGTCGAAGGAATCCAGGCACTTTTTTTTTAAATCGGTGCTGTTCCACCACTTTTCCAGATTTGTCGGCTTTTTTTTTATAAAATGTGTTGTGTAGTAGGAATTACAATATGTGTCACAACAACACATAAAACCTTTTAAGACCAAGGTCCCACAACAACATACATGCAAAGGACGTAAATCTTTCTTTTTTCTGTTTTTTTTTATATTTTTTGTTAACGAATGGATAACTAAACAATAAATCCTATCACATAGAAAATATGACATAGGCCAATATTTCATGATTAGACTGAGAGCCAGCGACGGCCAGACCTTCGTTATTTTATAAAAGCTGAAAGTTTCTCTGCGCATACCCCCTACTCAGGTAGGAACGATAAGCGACATATGAAGTTTGGATCATAGTGGCTTTGGCAGGGAGCAGGTTCCAAAGGGGCCTCCAAAGTTTCGTGAAAGTATAAAAGCTAATTTTTTTATATATTATTCAGGATAGTATTAGAAGTCACGTCACCCATTGCCAGACACTTACTATCGTGAAAACCCCCTGCCAGACACCCTTTAATTTTAAAGTTTAAGGGTGTCTGGCAGGGGGTTTCCACGATAGTAAGTGTCTGGCATTTGGTGACGTGACTTCTAATACTATCCCGAGTAATATATAAAAAAATTAGCTTTTATACTTTCACGAAACTTTGGAGGCCCCTTTGGAACCTGCTCCCTGCCAAAGCCACTATGATCCAAACTTCATATGTCGTTAATTGTTCCTACCTGAGTGGGGGGTATGCGCAGAGAAACTTTCAACTTTTATAAAATAACGAAGGTCTGGCCGTCGCGGGCTCTTAGTCTAATAGGATAGAGAAAATAAAAGTAAAATAAAAGTTTTTAGAAAAATTTGCTGAAACAAAACAGAATTGGGATTGCCAATCTAGCTAGTGGCACATGCCTTGATCTTGTCTCGCACTGTCTTTCTTAATGATTAAAGCCCACACATTGAGTTATATATGAAGGCTCGTTTCTTTGAGCAAGCAATAGCGTGTTTCCATCAAGGAATATTGCACAGCTAAGATTGAGTGTGCTACCGTTGACTGAATACCTTGTCTGGTGATATCTCACTGCTATTGCCAGTGGTATGTGATATTTCGCGTTAACTCGTTTGTCAATAGCAGGCACTGGAGATCAAAAATAAAAAATTTACAAAATAATAAAAACTGATCCCTCCATAGCGGATTAAGTGAACTATACTATATTTGACTTACATATGAAAAAAAAATATTCATTTTCCACAATTTTCTTAATATAATAAAAAAATAAATTTAAATATCAGTAACCGACATGAAAAATGACAAACAAAAAATATTAAATAAATACAATAATTATTTTGAATAACTAAAATTAATTATTCAAAGAGCCGTTTGTTTTTTGTGTATTTTTTCTTTACCTTCACAAAATAATTACTTTCGCACATAATTTTAGATGAAAATAAAATAAAATTCATGAATTTGTTATTCGAAAGTCATATACTATCTCATAAACAGTTAAATGAAACCAGTTATTTAAGAAAATTTTAAACTACTTTTTCACTCTCCATTTTTTTATTCTTTGTTTAACTTTTAACTTTGTTATTCTTATCATTTAATAAATTTTGTTTCGCTTCGTTTTTTATTATTACTTTTGGTAAAAGCATGTTTTGCATATCGCAAGATGCAACAATGGCCACAAAATAAAGAGCATAATGCGTACATTTTGCCACCACACCGTGCCGCCAAGCTATGGTAACCAGTGATCGCAAACAGGTAACACGCGTGTCACACGTAATATCCGATAACTATGAAAACGAGTTACTCAAAATTCATTATTGAAAGTTTGAGCAAAACATTCCTCAGATCTTGTTTCTAACGTAAAGTTGCAATTGGTCTATCGTGCTAGGATTAACTTTCAAATTACTTAAATGTGATAAATTAAGTTTATACTTTTATTCTTGCCAAAAGAAATCATAGAAGTTATTTGAATAGAATAGTTACTTTTATATGTCTATTTTTATTAATAATAATATTGTTGCCCTATAGTGACAGTGGTTTCGACCACAGTCATCATCAGTTCTTAGTATATTATTACAATGTTTTCTTAATTTAATGTCTTATTGCTATATTTTGTTAGTTTTAGTGTCGATTTTATTATTTAACCGTTTGACCTATATAAAATTTGCTGCAGTCATCACAGGCATTTTTATAAACCAATGTCTTCGTTTTCGTTTTTTTTTACTTTTTATGTAATTTTCTATTTTATTGTTGTTTTTCTGAATCGCTATAAATCTATATTTTTTTGTTTTTTGCATTATTTTGAACATTAATTTGCTATATGTTACGCCTATGTATTTTGTGCCTGTTATGTTTTCTTAATTTTTTAATGTTATTTTGGTTTATAAATTTATTTTGTTTCTATGTTTTCTTTTAATGTGTCAATTAATTCCTGTTTATATTCGTTTTTACTAGCTATGTGTTTCATTTTGTTTAAATCTTCTTGGTAATTTCCTGCATTCATTGGGAGCCTATTGATCATGTGGTTGTATGCTGCTAATTTATGTTGGTATGGATGATATGATTGAGTATTGATGATTGATTATTTGATCCGTTCGGGTGGGTTTTCGAAATATTTTAAATGTATGTATTGAACTGTAATTTTTTATTGATAAATCTGTTGCTTTTATCATTTTATTATACCTTATGTTCATATCTACCTAATATGTTGATTAGATTTGTTGATGATTAGTTTTATTTTTTGCTTTAAATTAATTTGTTGCTCTTTAGTTAATTGTTCGATGTTGCTATAAGTGATGTACTCATCTATCTTATTGTTATATTCTGTTGTTTTCAAAATGACTAATGTATTCCATTTATATGATATGGAGATGGTAGCAATGCTTTTTGAAGCTTATTTTGTATACTACGTTTTGTTTTAATTTCTTTTTTGCTATTTGTTTTTTAATTGTTTATGTTGTTATTTTTTATTATTTCCTTAACTACGGTTGATCTGATTTGCTTTTGGTGATGCCTGTTTGTTTCAATATTGAAATTTCACTTTCTAATATATTTTCATTTATTTCCTTTTTTCTGTTACTTGGTTGTATGCCGTATTTAAATCTTTTTTTACTAGTTCAGTTTCTTGATTGCTAAATTGTATTTCTGTGTAATTGTTGTGTAATGAAGAGCTTTCTCATTGGCGAACCAATGAGAATGGCATAGCAGGATGCGTACCTAGAGTAGTTTAAGGCCGTAACGACTAAAGCTCAGCCATCGTGGATTTGAAAGATTTTTACCTGCTGCTTCAACACAAATGCAGAAATGTACGCAATTTACGAAAATACACAGAAATGGAAAAAAAATACAAGTGAAAAACGGAGACTCTGGCGCCCCCTTTTGCGAAAGAATCACTATCAGCGCGTCCAACCCCCACAATCACTCCCAGACGCCCACACACTCACGCTTCATACATGCTAACATTCACCCACACACTCAGACTGCGAAGCAAGACAATTAAGCTTTAAGACCCGCAGCAAGTATCGCAAGTGGTAGTAATCAAAATTTCAATGTATGGCTGTCATCTGACCCATATGATACAGCTCTTAAACCACTGCCATTGCTGGTACACCGTGAATCAAATCTTAGAGCACTGGAGAACGTCACACGCTATATGGAAAGTCTTTATTGATTATTTCCCTTTGTCTTTATTAATAACATTTTACAAAATTTATAAAACCATAAGTAATTCCCAAAAAAAAATATTTACAACTCAAAAAAAATTATAAGTTTATTTGTAAGTTAAACAAACATGTCCAAACCAGTTTGTTTCAATACCTGTAGTTTACAGTTGGTTAATGTATAAGATGGTTAACAATCATAAAACATGACATGGATTTGGTTTTTTTTTGTTTGTATTACAGATTATTCGAGAATGATTGCTGATTTACTTAAAAATATAGATTCATAAATTTAGGTAATATAATAAAAGTAAAGGTATTTGGAATAATAAGTATTACCTCGGAGCAAAAATATTTTGATTAGAATCATTTTCAATTTAGACTAAATGTGTCTCGCTACACGCACCGCCAGTTCACACACACACACGCAACGACAAGCACGCCCCATTCAATCACAGATACACCCTTTCACACGCATTCACACCTCTACGTTAAAAAAAAAATTAAAATAAACCAAGTTCACTCACCCCATGTTTAATCCTCCCGGCTTCATCGTCTTAAGGTCTTAGCCCTCCATCAGCAGTGAACAATCCATCAGGCAAAGTATCACGGATAAAATTGTATAGCTAATACTGATGTGTTGAAATACGGTCGGAATGCGGCAGCAATAGCACCAATAATTTTAAACAAATGTTGCGGTGTGATACGGTTGTAATCCAGTAGTAACAGCAAAAATTTGATAGCAATGTTGCGTTGAAATATGTATAATATCTGGTAGTAATAGCAAAACTTTGATACTAATGATGCGTTGAAATAAGTAATACGATAGAAACATCCAAAGTTTTGTATAAATGTTACGTTGAAATCAATCAGGCAATGGTTGTAAAAAAAATAACATAAATTCTGTATAAATATTGCGTTGAAATGCGATGGTAACAGCAAAAGTTTTGTAGAAATGTTGCGTTGAAATCCGATAGTACTAGTAAAAATTTGATATAAATGTTGCGTTGGATAATATGTAAAATATACGGTAGCAACAGCAAAAATTTGATATAAATGTTGATTTGTAATAATATACGGTAATAACAGCTAAAACTTTGATACAAATGATGCGTTGAAATATGTATAATATACGGTATTGACAGAAAAAATTTAAATATGTATAATATATGGTGACAATAGTAAAACTTTGACACAAGTGCTGCGTTGAAACAAGTAGTAATAGCAAAAATTTGATATCAATGTTGCGTTGAAATAAATCAGGTAATAATATAACTTTTGACTAAATGTTGCGTTGACATAAATCAGGTAATAGTAGTACTAAATAACATAAATTTTGACTAGATGATGCGTTGAAATGTGTAGTGATAAATACTATAAATTTTGACTAGACGATGCGTTGAAGTAATATACGGTAGCAATAGTAAAACTTTAATATAAATGTTGAGTTGAAATATGTAAAATATACGATAGTAACAGCCAAAAAGTTGATATAAATGTTGAGTAGAAATATGTCAAATATACGGTGGTAACAGCAAAAATTCGATATAAATGTTGAGTTGAAATATGTCAAATGTACGATAGCAACGGCAAAAATTTGGTATAAATGTGGAGTTGACTAATTATACGTGAGAGCATATAACCGGTTTTCGTTGGAACAAACAAGATGCACAGTAATTAATTTAACAAAATTGTTCTACTTATTTCCATATTTTTCTGTTGATTTTTTTAATTTTTTTTTTTTGGTTTTGGTGTTTGTTTTTCTTCTCACACAAAAATCAAATCGATTTATCAAGTTACTATTTAATTTTTCACAAAAAAAAAACTAAACGAAAAACATTAACTTATATTTTTTTTTTATTTAATTGAATTTGGAAGACATATAAAAAATATGAATTTTTCTTATTTTAACATGAAAAAAATTTATTTCATTTACGTACTTACGTACTATGTGATTTTTTGCTCTCTTTTAATAATAATTTTTGGGTTGGTGTCCAATTAGATTTAAATAAATGATTTTTATAATTATTTGAACCTTTAATTTTATTTTAGTTACGTCGGACATGTACGTTTTTAAGACCAACGGACAGCAGAATAAAATCAGACTAACAGAGACTATATGTAACTGTGTTTCTTTAAAGTTAACTACACGTCACAAACATATAAAACTTTTCTTTTTAAATTGAACTATGGAAATAAATTAATACAAAAATTCTACTAAATGCACTAATTAATTATAAATTGCAAACTCATTAAAAATTTCACCACTTAAATGAATGAAAATGAACGTGAAGTCAAAACAAAACTTCATAATTTTTCATCTTCACGAATCAAATTGACCACAAGGCATCAGAGCCGTCAAACACTCTAAAAATGAACAAAAATGTAATAGACTAAGAGACTAAAAAGCATATATCCATCTCTTTTATAGGATTTTTAATATCGAAAAATTCGACAAAGTGTTTCTGTTGAAAGGAAATTTATATTAATTTATGTTATGTTAATAAATGTTAGGACCTTTTCCGTTAAAACAAAACCGTTTGTTATTTTGTCATACATAAAATTGTAAGATAATTTAACGAAATAAGTTATTTCCAACACATTTGTAAGAAATATTAAAATGAATCAAACGTAAGTTTAACCGATCCTATGATGTTTATGTGTTATGAAATAATAGCTTACTAAAGTATTACAGTTAATGTAGATCTATAACGGAAAGATAAATTGATAAAAAAAAATATCCATATAAGAAATCGAATACATAACTAATTGTAGGATAATAATTTTTTTATTGCGACGATTGGACAAATATGCACAGCTGTTTGAGGTTTGAAAACACGGTTAGTGTCCGGAGAATTCAAATTCATGACGTATGGTGAAATAACGCTGGTGAAAACGCAGTGTGAGTCAATAATAGGGGATTGTAAGGGAAATATTATTGTTAATTGTTTTATGCGAAGAACAAATTTATGTAATGGAAACTATATAAAAATATGTCTATAGATTGTAGATGAATGAGAAACTATTATGAACTACGTATGGTAAGCAAAATTGTGAATTATGAGAAAACAGACATTATATAAATCTGAAACCCTACCGCTCTACGTTATCATACTCCAGTCTACATAACAGTTGATTCTATTGTTGAATTGTGGATGTTTATATTGATTTATTGTTACTGTGAAAAGTTTCCATTTCTATAATTCAATTTCAATTTAATAATTTCACTTTTCATTTTTATCGTGGTTTTCATATTATTCTTTATTCTTTACGTTTAGCTATTTGTGCGGCTTTGGGTTTATTGTTGACTTTTATATTAATAAACGTAGGTATTATTTTATATTTTTCACAGCATCTATTGAAATGTAAATTTAGTTTGTTTTGTTGTAATTTATATTAGTTTTTACTAAACCAAAAATATAACAATATGAACAAAACAATCCACACCAATATTTAAAATTATTTTTTTCTTTTATAAAATTTTTCTAATTCAATTAAAACAAATCTAACAAGTTAATGAAATTCATCACAATCGATATTTTTTTTTAAAATTTCTAAACTTTTCAAGTCAAATTACATTCAAATTAAAAAAAATGAAAATCAGCTGCATTTAAACTTCATCAACTTCAAATCTTATTTTCGAACTCTCGTTGTATTTTTGTTTTCATTTCAAAATTTTGCAAAGGTACGTTGATCAAAAAACTGAAAAGAAGCAATTATTTTCGTTTTAGTAATTTTGGATTAAAACAAAACGTACTGAAGTTTATAACTACGGAAGACAAGATGACTACGGGTTACTACGGAATACTAGCAAAAACCCAAACTGAATGTTCTGGTTCATGTCAAAAATAACTGTATGACTAAAGAGTCTGTTTAGACCCATAATTTCTTTTTAGCTCAACAAATTTTCAGATCGTGACAGAACTTTGTTTATTAGTATTATGTAACAACTGGGTTTGAACTAGGGCTTCCAATACCGGTATCGGTACTACCGAAAATACCGATAATGGTTTTAAAATCCAATTTCGGTACTACCGGTATTTAGCATCGGTAATACCGAATTTTAAAAAAAATGTATATTGTCTAAAAAACTTTAACAACATTTTTAACTACAAATGTGTACCAAATATCCATAATTTGAGTTAGGCAACACGTTTTTGCAACACGGTTTTTCTTATTTTCTTATGTTATTTTTTCCAAATGAGTTAAAAAGAGATAGCATGTACATAGAATACGCAGAATATGCAGAACGATGAATTACATCATTCAAATGCCCGACTAGAGATTAGTTCAAGGAACCCGGATTATGATCAGATCCGGATCAGATTTTCCGTAATACGGCCATCTGATCAGTTCCTGATCAGCGTGCAGTACTTTATCCGTTGGTCAGGCTATCTGATTAGTTACTGATCAGCGTGCAGTACATTATTCGTTGATTCAGTCATACGATCAGTGTCTGATCGAAAAAACTCATCTTATCCGATGTCCTGAGCTGGATAATAATACAAAATTTAGTTTTTTACCTGATCCATTCTGTATATAATATTGCTCATTAAACAATAAATTCGTTATTAATGGTATAACTTACTGTTTAAAAATATAAGCATTTGAAGTTTCATAATTTGCACCATAATTTTTTAAATTCAGTTCTTATATTATTCTTGATGGGAGATTTTCCATCGGGGTGATGTTATATCACAAATAATTTACTGAATTAATTGTTGATCATGTGTCAATAGACACAAGTGAAGACTAGTCATCTTCTTCTCACAGACACAATTTTGTTATTCAATACTAGATTGTCTAGAGTATAACAAAACAGTGATCACCAGAGAAATTAATTGACTAAATTAATGAATTTATTAAATGTATGTTTATGTAAATTTTTTGTTTTTACACTTCGCTAGAGTTGTAACCTAAATTTTAGTTTATATACATTAGCGTTGACATTTTTTGGTAGAGTTTATCTAGTCGGCTAGCCCTGATGAGAATGATAAACTTTTTTAAAGTTTAAAAATTTTCTCATTGGTTCGAAACTAGATCGCTCTAAAATTGTATGGATTGCAAAAAGTTTCATAATTTGCACCATAATTTTTTAAATTCAGTTCTTATATTATTCTTGATGGGAGATTTTCCATCGGGGTGATGTTATATCACAAATAATTTACTGAATTAATTATCTTATATTTGAAGTGTACTTGGAATTATATGAATAAAATTAAGGAAAAATGGTAATATTTTTTTTCATTTATTTAATGTCAAATTAATATTTAAGAACAAAATTAATTCTAAACCTTTGAACGGATCTGGTATGGATCTCTTGACCAGACCGGACATGAAACTGTTGAATGGAGCCGGCATGGATCTTTCCGGAATAGATCTTTTAAATGGATCCGGAATGGATCTTTGAAATGGATTCGGAATGGATATTTGAAATGGATCCGGCATAGATCATTTAAACGGATCCTGTACGGATCATATATGGCGTGACGATTTTTAATCATGTCCGGATCAGGAGGCCTGATTCATCCCTGATCAGTCTTCAGGCAATCCTGATCCGGATCGGACCCTATACTGATCTAATTTCTAGTCGGGTGAGTATGTTATTGCGATCTAATCTTTAAATGAAACTTGTGCTTTTGTGTGGAAATATTAAACAAAATAATAGTTTTTAAGTTACTAAACTATCCAATCAATTAGTCAATAGTGAATAGACTATCGAATAAATCAATCATTTGATTTGATGTAAGTAAAATAGGGTTTTCAAATACTTTAAGGACATAATTAACAAATCAATAAAAACAAATGAATATTTACTTACAGTCATAACAAATATGAATAGAGATAAAGAGTATCCGTGGAAATACTTCAAGCGCACTATTGACGGTGGTATATGCCAAATTGATAAATGTCGAAAGCAAATTAGAACAGCTGGTGGAAGTACTAGTGGATTGTATGTTCATTTAAAAAGCAAACACAAAATAAACTTATTAAAAAGAGATGTTAGCAATTACGAAGAAGAAAACTTTGCTGCAAAATCAAATGTTGTAGTTCGTGGAAAAATACCCACATATTCTAAGAATTCTGTAGAATGTAGATGACTCTTTACAGGCAATTATTTCGCGTTTGGTAGCGAGGGATGGTTTCCCGTTTGTTAAAATCTGTACGTCATATGATATTCGTAGTCTACTTCAATTCAAGGGTTATACAAACATTCCAAAGTCACTAAGTACTGTCATCGTGATTCTTTGTTATTGTAACTAACTGAACTATAATTAATGTTACAACTGATAAACCTCTATATATTATTTATTATTTATAAAAGGTAGCAATTAATTTATTTTTTGTTAATTAATTTGCTTTTTTGTACTCTTAAATACTATTTTGTATAAAATTGGTTCTTTTTACCAATTGAAATTAAATAAATCTTACTAAAAACTGACAAATTTATTTTTTAATTTATTTATTTTAATCAATTTTCAAACCAAAATTCTGCAATTATTTTTTTTCTGGAATATCGGTAGTACCGCGGTAATACCGGTATTGAGGGTAACTTAGATCGGTAATACCGGTATTAGCAAAAACGGTATTTTTGGAAGCCCTAGTTTGAACATTATAACAGATGAGACTGGTTGTCTGACCCTGATATGCTATTGGGCAGCCAGACACACCACAATGAGTTTCACTCTAACAAGCATAAACCTACTAACTATATGCTCCGCTTTCCAAAATGTGTTCAAAATCATTGACCGGATCATAAAATTCGTTTCTTTTTGTCACAAGTACAATTACAACTTCACTCAAAGATACAAAATCTCACTTGATTCATAAGAGATTAATTGTAAAATATTTCAAGTAATTAACATATCTCGATGAAATAAAATCTTTGAAATCGTCTTAAATCTTCTAAAAATATGTTGATATCAAAACATGATAATATTATAGGTTCTTATAACACGTTTATTACAACCACTAATTCCGAAAGGCCCTAGGAGACGTTACACGCACAATATTCTATTATTATAATTTTTTTTTATTAGTTTAATTGTTTTCTTAAAACACCGACTATTGGGATTAATAAACATAAAAAGAAGAAAACAAAATCTTAAGACGTGTGAACTTTATGACTCATATTTTAGAGAAACTTCAACCAAAATTAATATTAAAATGAACTCTAAAGAGATGAAAATTCAAATTTTAATAATTCATTGACCTTTCATGCTGGGTTGGAAAATTGTTATTTTTTTTATTATTTTTGTACTTTTAACGAAAACCATCTGGAAATTGTATAAATTATGTTAATTCTTTATTTATATTTGTGAAAATAAATACGATTAATTTTAATTAATCGTATTTATTTTATTTATAAAGTAAAAATAGTATTTATTAAGTAAAAATGTGTCTCTTACAAATCGCCATCTTATTTCAACAACCTCAATTGTACATCCAACATCCTACATTGCCAACTTAAAAAACTAATAATTTCTTTTCTCCATTGAACTTAAAATTAAAACCAATAAATGAACGTGTGTAATGTTAACCTAACGTAGTCTAATACGTTACACGCTCTTTTTTTTTTTTTTTTTTTTTTTATAAATTCATTCTTTTTGGTGCCTTTATTATTCTTTTAGATACTGGTGTATTTGTTTTCTCCACCATTTGATTACTGTCAAATTTTGAATTATTTTTATTTAATTTTATAAGATATCTATTTCTTCTATATTGTCTTCCATTGTCACCTTCGATTAAGTATGACCTATTTGAAAGTTTTTCAATTATTTTCCCAAAAGACCAAGTACTATCTGTTTTTAATTTTTTATATAAGCATTTGTCACTTGTTTCTAAATCTATTAAACTTCTAGTTGTTTTGTTAAATTGTTTCGACATTTTGGCATTTTTTACTTTCATTTCTTCTTTAAATATATTACCACTAGCTAATTTAGGTTTTAGTTTATTCGTTAACAAAGGTATTTTTGACCTTAGTTTTCGTGACATAAGCAATTCAGCAGGACTGTATAAAGAACCACTAATAGGGGAATTTCTTAAGTTTAAAAGTGCTATATATGGATCATTATGTTCTTCTTCTGTTTTTCTAATTAAATTTTTTACGGTTTGAATTGCTCTTTCGGCTAAGCCATTACTTTGAGAGTGATATGGACTTATTGTTTTATGGTTGATATCCCAAGTACACATGAATATTTTGAACTCTTCTGAGTTAAAAGGTGGACCGTTATCTGATATTATGGTTAAAGGAATACCATGCCTCGAGAAAATAGATTTTAGGTGTATAATCACTTGATTACTTGCAGTATTATTTAGTTGACTAATTTCTATAAATTTTGTGTAATAGTCGACCACGATGATATAATGTTTACCTTTGATCTCGAACAGATCAATGCCAACTTTTCCAAATGGGACTTCAGGTGTTTCATGTGGAATTAAATTTTGTTTCGGATTATTTTTACTAAAAAATTATTTGTCTTAAATTTTTACTAAATTTAAGACAAATTACACATTTCTCCACTTCATCGATTATATCCCTATGTATTCCTGGCCAATAAATATTTCCTCTTATCAACTGTCGACATTTGCCAATTCCTAAATGTCCTTCATGTATCAATTTTAAGAATTCCTTCCTTTATTCTTGTGGAGATCCTTCATCATCGTTTAAAATCGGAGCTCTTGACAATGTATCTGCAATATACATTTTATTACCGGGAATATGTTTAACTACAAAATTATACTTCTGTATTCGCAACGTCATTCGTTGAAGTCTAGTCGGTACTAATGCTAATGATTTTTTAAATAACGTCTCTAAAGGCTTATGATCTGACTCTACCAAAAACTTGCTTCCATATAGATATTGGTGAAATTTCTCACAACCAAAAACTATTGCAAAAAGTTCTTTTTCTATTTGCGCATACATTTGCTGTGTATCTGTTAGCGATTTAGAGGCGTATGCTAAAGGTTTCCCATTCTGAAGTATTACAGCTCCTACAGCAAACTTACTTGCATCCACGGACAATACAACTTGCTCATTCGCATCAAAATTGGCCAAAATAGGAGACTCAGTAATAACAGATTTTAAATTATTAAAACTTTTTGTGTGATTTTCATCCCAAATGAAATGATTATCTTTTTTTAATAATTGCCTCAATACCTCTGTTTTCTCAGATAAATTGGGAATAAAAGGCCTTAAAAAATTGACCATTGCCAAGAAACGTTGAAGTTCCTTAATATTGACGGGAATCGCCATCTCCTTAATTGCCTTTATTTTAGAAATATCTGCTCTCATGCCATTTTTATCGAAAATGTGACCCAAATATTTTACTTCGACTTGATTGAATCTAAATTTTTTTTTGTTAAATGTGAGCCCTATTTCCTTTGCTTTATCGAGAACTTGCTTTAGATTTTCATTATGTTCAGCTTGATTTTCGCCGTGAACTAAAATATCATCGATATAAACAAGAGTTCCAGGAAGTTCTCCAAAATATTCCACCATTATCCTGTGAAATATTTCAGGTGCCGCATTTATTCCGTAAGGTAATTTTAAAAATTTATATCGACCGAAAGGAGTGTACGTTTAACAAGTTTAATAAGTCACTACTTTCTTCATCCAAAGAAAGCATCCAAAAGCCCGAGTTTGCATCTAATGTTGTAAACGTAGTCGATTTGTTTAATTTACTCCTAATTTCTTCGATTGTTGGGATAGGATAGTGAGATCTTTTAATCGCCTTATTTAAATTTCTCGGATCTAAACATATTCGTAATCTACCATTAGGTTTTTCTATCACTACAATGCTATTGACCCAATCCGTTGGCTTAGTAACTTTCTCAATTACTTTAATATTAATCATATGTTCTAACTCCTGTTTTAATTGATTTTCCAATTTAAAAGGAAATTTTTGCGACGGTTCAATTACTGGACAAATGTTTTGATCAATAGTCAAATGAATTGTATTGGGTAAGGAGCCTATGCCTTCAAAAATATTTGGTTCAAGCATTTCTTTTATGCTAAACGTTTTCATTATAAGCCCTAGTGACAAACTCGACTGTAAGCCAATTATTGTTTCGCAATCCAACAAAACAACAAAGAAATTTAAAAATTCATCCCGATTATTAATTTGACACTTTATTTTACATTTTCTGACTGTATCAACCGTTTCATTGACAAATGACGTTAGTTTAGTAATTGATCTTTCTAAAATTCTATCTAAGTTTAAACTGTTAAATGTATTAATTGACATAACATTAGCCTGCGCACCAGTATCTATCTGTGCTATAATTATAATATTATTTATTTTTATATTAATTAAAAAATTACTTTTAGTATTTGAATTATTGACAATTCCTATAAACAAATTATCCGATTCGTGGTCACTATCATCAGCATTAACAAGTGCAACTCTTTTCTTTCTAAAACACATTTTTTCATAATGTCCTATTTTTCTACAAAAATTACATTTAGAAAATGTTGCTGGACATTTAGTTTTATGAATTTGACCACATTTTGAACAAATCTGCTTATTATTATTATAATTATTACTATTATTATAAACTGGTTTACTATATTTATTATTATTACTAATTTTAGAATAACTATTACTATATTTTGCACTGTCAAAACAGCGTGTTACTTTATTAATGTTTAACTCAGTTTCTTTTACCTGATTTTTCGCCATTATAAATGTTCTAGCTATGTCCAATACTTTGCTGCAACTCAAATCTTTCTCCGTAAGTAATTTTTCCTTTAGCGCTTGGTATTCTGGTCGCAATCCACAAATAAATATGTCCTTTACTAAATCATCCGATAAATCTCCAAATTCACAACTTTTCGCCTTAAGTTTCAAGTCTGCCATGTAATCCTCAAAAGACTGTCCTGATTTTTGTTTGCCCGTAAAAAATATATGCCTTGTGTGTGTTTTGTTTGGCTTCGGTGTGAAGTGATTTTCAAACTTTTCACATAACTCATCAAACTTTTCTGTTTCGTCGGACACCCCAAACGAATTGAATGTTTCTAGATGAACATCGCCTATCATCTGCAACAATAACGCGTTTTTTCTTGCGTTTGTTACGCCATGTAAGCTATTCGCTTTTAAATAAATATTAAATAATTGTAGCCATAGGCTAAAATCATTGCCTTTTATGTATGGAGCTAATGTTGTATGCGATTGTGCCATTTTGTGTTGCCTGTTCATTAATTTAATTTATTGACACTATTTATTTGACTGCCTATATAATAACTAATAATATATTTTACTAACCCGACACTGACACCATGTTAATTCTTTATTTATATTTGTGATAATAAATACGATTAATTTTAATTAATCGTATTTATTTTATTTATTAAGTAAAAATAGTATTTATTAAGTAAAAATGTGTCTTACAAATCGCCATCTTATTTCAACAACCTCAATTGTGCATCCACATTGCCAACTTAAAAAACTAATAATTTCTTTTCTCCATTGAACTTAAAATTAAAACCAATAAATGAACGTGTGTAACGTAGTCTAATAGTCTAACGTAGTCTAATACGTTACAAATTATATGTACTATTTATTTAATTTTCATGTTCACGTGTTTTAATTCGACGAACGTGATGAATTGCAATTTAAGTTTTTCATGTTAACGGGAATGAAAGGAAATAAATAGAAAATCAATAACTACTTTATGCAAAATTAAAAATTTAATGATTTTATTTATTTAGCGAAAATAAGCGGATGTTGAATAGTTGAGTTTACAGTCAAATAAAACAATGGACCACAGGAGTAGAAAACTGAACACTTTTCAACCATTTTATTAGCTTCTGTCTTATAGAATTCACAATTAGGGTGTTACACCAAATTAATTTTTATCAAATTTTAGAAGTTAAATCTGAAAAACGACTCCTAAATCTAATGTTAATTTTCTCTAATACTTCACATTTCCGTATTAACTATAAAACCATAACTCCAAATGAATCTTATATAATTGCGAAACTAATTTTAGTTTTTAAATTTTATTGTTAAGTTGGGATTTTTTATTTACTATAAACAAATGTTAATGTTAATTAAAAAATCGACAGGAAAACATCAAAAACGTTGCTAATTGGCTTGAATAACAATTACTATATTTACTCCAACTTAATTTACATTTTTATTATTTATTGATTATTTAAACAAATTTTAGTTATAACACAAAAACAAAGTCTTATGTTTTTTTTTTAAAGATGTTTCTAGTCAACATTAAATAAAAAAAATCGGTTTACTTAAGTTTTGAATGTCGAGAGATCGGCCACAAGTAAAATGATTGAGTAATTTGCTGGATGATAATTTATAGATTGTGACTGATGATGATGCAATTTAATTTTTATTGGATGTTTTGTTGTTGCATTTGAAATAAATATTATATAAAAAATGAGATACTATATCAATAGTGGGTATTCTATAATGTGGAAACTGTTTGATTAATTGAATATTTGTAATAAATCTTGTATCAAAAAGGCTTGTAGTGAAAAGAGTTGATTATTTTAAATTTTGAAAAATTAGTATAATAACACGAAAAATTTGAAGTGTAAAAGATTGCCGAAGGCTGTAGTAAGATTGATATTATTGTTTTGTTGTGAATTGTGATTAATATCACGTGATAAGATGTTGAAACTAAACCTTGAAATATCCTCTAGATTCTTTTTGTAGAACACTCAGTCTACTTACTTCCTTCAGCATTTAGCTATGTTAAAAAACTTATTTTCGAATAAGTTACACCAAGGAGGAATTTGCGTTCCACTTTATTCGATAAGCAAGAGACGCGTTGAGGTCTTGTAATCAGTCGGGTTACCGACATTATTATCAATTGGAAATCCAATCACTTTAATTAAGAGATTCTACTCGCCCTTGAAACAGTTTCTGAAATACTAGAATTATATTCTTTTTAGGAGGCATGCTCTCTCCATTGCTTTGGTTAATGGTAGCTAGTGATCTCCCAGCCAAACTAAACCATTATGAACAGAGGGAAACATAACTCTACTGTCACTGTTCGAACCCAGATAGCTATAAACCTTGTTTCAAAGTGGTGCAACAGATTGGAACTGTCGATCATCATGCAGAAAAAAAATTAAATTCAGCTTTTGGTGGCATAAAACGCCTCAAAGAACTCAAAGAAAGAGAAAATACAAAGGCGTGTCTTAGTGCCACAGGTGGTTTCAAAACCGGTTGAGAGCTCACCGACTGCAGCTTACAGAAAGATTTAAGCCAGGCAATCTCACTGGACAAAATTATTTCGGATTGCATGTTAAAAACCGTAGATTTAGACAGACTCTTTGATGTCAAGATATTGGCCAGAAACCGTGATGTCAAGATAATAAAATGAACCTGTAATGGAGAGCTGGGTCCATTGAAATTACCAATGTAACATTAGAGGCAGGCCGCGCACCTAGTGAGGTTAATCACCCTGAACTAGCTTCAGTAAGTGGGTTTGAGAAAGTATACCTGCCACCCCAGCACAAATAAACAGTGTGCGCGTATTTCGAAAATTATACGGATCAGAAACAAAAATAAAAGTGTGAAAAGGAGGCTCTGGTGACCCCATCGCCGAAGAAGCCGCGACCGTCACGAACACCCCATTATTATATTTATTTACGATACATATTAATAGGTAGGATTATCCCAAAACCCTATGTAAACAAAACAAAATGTAAGAAAAATTATAAACAGGATTCACCCCAATGGTAACAGATCCCACTCACCCCAATCCTGGCTACGACTTAGCCTATCACCTCACCGCTTATAGTTCCCAGTATAATTACCTCCAAGGTGGTAGTGGTATATCGTGTGATTGAGTTGACGACCCAAGTCAATCTGGTAAGTATACTAAATCTTTTAAATTCAATTGGTATTCCAGCTACTGATAATTTTATATGAGCAAATCGTTGCACCGACACATCCGGTGATGGTTGTAAGAAAATATGAATAAACTAATGTGTTAGGTTTATAAAAGCCAATCGTTGCAATTTTTAAAAGCCAACCGTTGCAACTTTAATTTTAGTTTCTATAAACGTAATTGAATAATTGAACCACCTTCATAACATATATTACTTTACAGATTCTCAATTGTGTTCATTTCAATTCACTTATGTTTCAACACAAAACCAAAATTTTCTTCTAATCAATTAGCTTAATGAAATATCGACAGGAGCAACACAAACAAATTCGATTTTTTTTTCTAATTTTTCTCGGATGTAAACTAATTTGAATTAATTGCACTAAATCTTTTTAATTACCGGTACAAATTTTACACCAATAAATTTGACTACTTAACTTAAAAAAAATAGATGTGAATTTCAAAAAAAAAAAATCATTATTTTTATCTTCCGAAAAATTTGGGTGACAACTCATCAATCGGTAATCAAAAAATGACGACTTCCCTAATATCAGGTGAGAATATTGTAGTTATGTATAATGAAAACATCGAAATCGATGCGTTCATTTTCCATGTTTTCACCAATCATGAATAATATGATTAAAAATAAGAATGTAAACAACCACAGTCGCGACTGATAACATGCATCATCATAACATACCTTAGACCCCACAACAACAATATTTCAAGAAAATATTTTTGCCATTTGCAGTTCCGCTCTTCTATGTGCTGAATAAAGATATCACAATATTGAAAAATATACTATCTCTGTCAGTCAAGCCCGAAATTTTGGCAATAAAATGTACCTGCTTTGATTCAAATCTAGCATGGGAATGCTACCAAAATCAACTAAAAGTTGACTGCAATAATAGTTATACATTTTTGTAGGGACCCAGCCGCACAGGGATACAAGGAACAAAATCTTAAATTATGGAGAAGTCGAGTGGGACAAGAACACTCCAAAAAAGTTTCTAGTTAACCTCCCAGTTTCACCATTAAAAACAATCGACTCAACAGAGAGTCTCTAATAATATTAACGTAGTGTGTCACTAGATATGGTCCTTTATAACACCATCTTAACAAAATAGGCCTTGATGTTTCCGACATTTTTAGATTTTGCTAATCACAGGAAACAATAAAACACGACATTTGGAAGTTTTTATTGCGATTACTAGAGTTTTTCGATTTATGGCCAGTTTTGTGTCGTAATCGTCTTATTTTGATTGCATGGATATTAGACATGACCTAGCTTATGAAGTTGTTATTTTTATTCCTCCCACCGACTAATTATGTTCCATTTGACTCAAAAATGAAGTGTATGCAGTTTTACTGAAATCGGAAAATAATTACCCACCGCGCAGTGGCGTCGAAGATAACAAAATTAGCAGAATAATAGGATTTTTTATGTTTATCAGATATAATCATCTTAAAACATAATATATCTCATAATTTTTTTATTTTTTTTTAAAAAGCTAATTACTTTACGATTCCAACGAGCCTAAGTATGTAGAAATCGATCTTAGGAAAGCGTTTTTATCGAATTTCTTCTTCTTCAATCAAAAAAAAAATATTGCGACGCTGATGCATAGGCTGACTTCACCACAGCTCTGGAAACATAGTGTTCTGGATATATAATGAGCTAATATCCATAAAATACTTTAATTAAAAGCTAACCAATATTACGGACTTCGTAGTTCTAATAATAAAAATATTAAAGCAGGCAGTAGTATCCCAACAAACATAAATTCTGTTGTACGAGAAGAAGTAAAAAAAATTTTGTCGGAAGTGACAAAGCGGAAGTTGGGATGCAGAACTGTTGTAAGCCGTACTAAATGTGTATGTACCAAATTTCATCCAACTCGATTATCAGGTACAGAAGTTATTGAGCTTTCAAAATAACAGGTGCTTGGAGGACCTCTTACCCCTTTGTTCACTATCGCTAAAAAAACTAATCAGTTCCTTGCCATACAAATTTGCATCTTTTTGCAAAGTGTAATCAAAATTACTTAACGAACGAATGTTGTATGCTTCCAACAAACATTGAAACAATAAACAGGTGTTCGGGAGGACCCTTCCACTTATCCCAATATTGTCCCCCCCTCAATAAAGTCTTTATCTTTTTTCAAAGTGCCATTAAAATTGATTAATGAATGAAATCTGTATGCTCCCAACAAACTTTAAAAATCAAGTGTGAAAAGTCAGCAGTTGTATGGTAGATCCCCCGCCACTTTGATCAATGTGTCCCAAAAGATGATAATTATCTTCTTACACTAATTGAAACCTTTCCATAAGTTTTATCATAATCACTTCATTATTGTAGGCTGTAGTGTGCATAAAGATACTGAAAAAACTGCCAACAATTAAAAAAAATTTTTTTACCGGAAGTAAAAAACCGGAAGTTGGGATGCAGAATTTTTGTAAATCATACTAAATGCTTATGTACAAAGTTTCATCCAATTCGGTTATCAGGTACAGATGCTATTGAGCTTTAAAAAAAACAGGTGTATGGGACACTCCCCACCAATTTGTTCACTATCCCTCAAAAACTAATCAGTTCTTTGCCATACATGTTTGCATTTTTTTCCAAAGTGTCATCAAAATTGGTTCACGAACGAATGCTGTGTGCTCCCAACAAACATTGAAAAAATGATGACACAGTAAACAGGTGTTCGGAAGACCCCGTACCACTTATCCCAATATTGTCCAAAAACTAATCAGTTTCTTGTCATTTAAGTTTCCATCTTTTTCCAAAGTGTCATTAGAATTGATTAATGAATGAAGTCTGTATGCTCCCAACAAACTATAAAAACAAAGTGTGAAAAGTCAGCAGTTGTATGGTAGACACCCGCCAATTTGATCAATGTGGCCTAAAAGATGATAATTATATTCTTACACTAATTGGAACCCTATTCCATAAGTTTCATCATAATCACTTCATTATTGTAGGCTGTAGTGTGCATAAAGACACTGAAAAAACTTCAAAAATTTACAAAAAAAATTTTTTTACCGGAAGTAAAAAACCGGAAGTTGGGATGCAGAACTATTGTAAACCGTACTACATGCTCATGTACCAAGTTTCATCCAATTTGCTTATCAGGTACAGAAGCTATAGAGCTTTCAAAAAAACAGGTGGTCCAGGGACCCCCTACCACTTTGTTCACTATCGCTCAAAAACTAATCAGTTCTTTGCCATACATGTTTGCATCTTTTTCCAAAGTGTCATCAAAATTCGTTCACGAACGAATGCTGTGTGCTCCCAACAAACATTGAAAAAAGTGTGACACATTAAACAGGTGTTCGGGAAGACCCCCACCACTTATTCCAATATTATCCAAAAACTAATCAGTTCTTTGTTACTTAAGTCTCCATCTTTTTCCAAAGTGTCATTAAAATAGATTAATGAATGAAGTCTGTATGCTCCCAACAAACTTAAAAAACAAAGTGTGAAAAGTCAGCATTTGTATGGTAGACCCCCCACCATTTTGATCAATGTGTCCCAAAACATGATAATTATCTTTTCACACTAATTGGAACCCTATTCCATAAGTTTCATCATAATCACTTCATTATTGTAGGCTGTAGTGAGCATAAAGACACTGAAAAAACTTCAAAAAAGTACAAAAAAAATTTTTTTAACGGAAGTAAAAAACCGGAAGTTGGGATGCAGAACTATTGTAAACCGTACTACATACTCATGTACCAAGTTTCATCCAATTCGCTTATCAGGTACAGAAGTTATAGAGCTTTCAAAAAAACAGGTGCTCCAGGGTCCCCCCACCACTTTGTTCACTATCGCTCAAAAACTAATCAGTTCTTTGTCATACATGTTTACGTCTTTTTCCAAAGTGTCATCAAAATTCATTCACGAGTGAATGTTTTATGCTCCCAACAAACAAAAACTTTGTGGAAAAAACCACCTGTTGTATGGTGGACCCCCCAACCCTTTATCCAATGTGCTCCAAAAGCTGATAAAATCTTTCTCATGTTATTTCAAAGCTTTTCGCAACGTTTCATGAAAATCGATCGGTAATTGTAGGCTACAGTAGGGATAAACACCTGAAAAAAAAACTTTTTAACCAGAAGTGACAAACCGGAAGTTGGTATGCAGAAATATTGGAAACAGTACTAAAACCTTATATACTAAGTTTCAATAAGATCATAGCCCGGGATCAGAAGTTATTCAAGATTTAAACTTAGAGGTGTTCGGGAGACCCCCCGCCATTTTGTCCAAATTTGAAATGAATCCAGATCTTCCATTTTCAAGTGAACCTGTATCATTTGCCAAAGTTTCATCAAGATCCTATGCAGAAAACTCACCCACCCACCCACCAATTGCGAATCTAGTCACTTTAGTTAAGGGGTTCTACTCCACCCATCAAAGTGGTGCAACAGATTGGGACTGTCGATCATCCCCTAAAAACAAGCATTTTTGTTTTCACAAATATGTTATATGAGAAACATTAATTTCGTTTTTTTATTAAAGGCTTCTTATACTTAGGTGTAATATGGAATAGCAAACATACCTGGAACTCACATCTGAAATATATCTAGGACAAAACAAACAAAGTTTTACGGGGCAAAATTGGGGTCTTAGCCCAAAAATGATACCAATTTGGTTGCAACAAAACATTATAAAACCAATGCTAACCAATTTTATGCCGTTTTAATTTCGGAATATATTAAAAACAATAGATTTAGACTGACACTTTGATGTCAAGATATTGAACAGAGACCAATGTGGGGAACAGGAGTACTAGTGGTCTGGTCCTAAAATAAAACGAACGGTTGCCTTAGACACTACAACATCAATATTTCAAGCAGATGATTTTGCCATTACCAGTTGTGCTCTTCTATGTGCTGAATAAAGATATCACAATATTAAAAAATATGCTATCTCTGTCAGCCAAGCAGGAATTATGACACTTAAATCTACCCACTTTGTTTGGGCTACACAAGGATACAAGGAAATACTATTCCCGACGCTTTAGCAAAAAAGAGATGCCAATAAAAGTTTATTGGACCAAAACCATGTGTTCACGCATTATCGTGAATTTAAAAATAGTCCCTGAAAAACAAATGACATTAAATTAAACTCAGACGACAAACATTACAAATTTCAATAAAATTTATTTTTAAAATACACTAAACAACAGTAACAATAATTTCCATTATTTAAATTCAGAATCAGCTGTTTTGTTCAGACCGAAAATTCACAAATGTTATCACTCTGAAAATAAAAAGAAGGGTTAAGTAATATAAGTAAAAACATCTCAGTTGATTCAGATTATGGTAGTTGCCAATCGTACTGCCATTTGTGTATACTATAAATATAAAATTTTAAGTTTATTATTTAAGTGAATTATTAATTTAATTAGATATACATAATTACCAAAACAATCCGTCTTTGTCACAAATGTCATTAATGTAAATAATAACTGCGTTCGACAAAACATTTCAAAGCGAAAATAAAAGATAAGCAATTATTTGCGTTCGGTAAATGTATTATGATTTTTCGATTCTTTTCGAGTTTGACATAAACGAGATATAGTTTTTTGTCTCCAACGATAGACGTGGCTTGGAGATTTTTCTTTTCTATAAAATGGATTGTTTTGGCATCATCGAGGCTTATTGCTTATTTTTACTTAGTTATTTATTTATTTGTATTAGTTATTCTTATTTTATTAAGTTAATATTTTGTATCGTCAAGTTGTAATGTCGCGGACCGTGATTTATATATAAATTAATTAAATAATTATAAAATTCTTCGACTAATAATGTGTTTGTTTTTATTGGTGATGTGCTTCAGCGAATCAGTTGATTGTATCAATGGGGTTAACCTCGAGGCGCTGTGAGTTGAACTTCTGTTGTAAATTACTGTTAATATTTTTCTTTGTTGCATGTATATTGCTGCCATCGATTGGGTTGTAAGCATCGTCTAACTTATTCATCATTATGCTGCATGCAGATCTATATATATAATTATTAATTGAATATCTTATGTATTGTTGTAATCATCGTCCAGTTATATACAAGTCAACTGTACATAATCATTAATTGCACAGTTATCGTCGTCAATTTGTTATGTGCTAGTTATTCATCATTGTGTTGCATGCTGATCACCTATATCTAATTAATTATTGAACATCTCATGTATTGTTGTAATCATCGTCTTGTTATACACAAATAAGCTGTACACGAGTATTAAGCGTACACTTATTCTTCGTCAATTTTTTGTATACTATTTATTCATCATCATTCTGCATACTGATCAGTTTATATAATCAATTATTCAACCATTTATGTGCGAAGCTATTCACCATCACATTATGTGCTGAGCGTTATTGTCAAGATTTAATTGCTGCCCAGAAATGTTTAATCTTTTGGAATACAATTGTAAATTTTATCTTTGTGTTGGAATGTGATGTGCCAACCAACATTCGTCATCATTCAATACAGTCCACCTTTCGTCGTCGCCACATCACCATGTTTCGGACTGACCAAGAGTTTGCTCAAAAGCGCAATCTAAACATGGAAACTGGAATAAAATGTTAAATTATAGGAAAGTCGAGTGTGACTACTACATTTCAACAATTTTCTTAGTAGCCTCTTCAAGAACACGGTGCGTTATACCACCATCATAACAAACTAGTACTTGGTGTTTCCGATATTTGTAGATTCTGTTACTCAGACACGAAAACGATGGAACACAACATCTTCTAGTTTTTAATAGTATCCTCAAAACAATCAGTACCTACTTGGTTAACTGATAATTGGTGTGTGAAACACTCTAGTTGTTTTACTTTTAAAACAAAGGAATATAAATTAATTAAATCTGGATTTTTTTTTTACTTTAAAATCAATTATGTTTCCGTGCATCATTTTATATTTAATTTGTAAATCCATTCATCATCAAAATCAATCAAAACAAATACGTTTTCAGAATCGTGCAAATCGTTCGTATATTAATAAATAGCCCAAAGATATTATTCATCTTTTCTGTAATTATAATCTTACTTGATTAACTCAATGCAACTGAAGTATAGAATCAATTTTGTTACGTTTGCCAGAAACACAATATTATGTAGGTTCCAAATTAACACCTTTCGTTAAAATCCTATCAAAACTTACTTAATACGAGTTATCTTTAAAATAACAATAAAATGATCGTTGATAGAAGGTTCCAACTCAATTTATGACCTTCCAAATTATTATTTCATAATAAAAAAAATGATTTCGATTGATTGCGGTTTATTTCTTTTAAAGTTTTCTTTATTTTTTGAATCGTTTTTTATTAATTCTCTTTTCATCACTTGAAAAGTTTAATAAGAAAATAAAATATTTATTCTTATTTTTTTTTTTTTTTGTTAAGAAACAATTTAATTTGATTGTATTTATTGTGAAGAATTTAGATTAGAAAATTATTTAAGTTCTGATTTAGAAAATGAATTATGAGTTTTTTGGAAAAGATAATTGTGGGTATATGCAGTAGAATTCGATACGGTACGGTTATTCTTTTTATATCAAACAGACCCTTCTTACATTTGATTTGATTATTTAAAATTGAAGTCTATTAATCTTAAGGATATTTAATTTTAGATGCTGAGTTAATCAAATATGTATGATCCAAATATTTGTAAGATATAATTTCCGGTTTCAATAATTTTTTTTGTGAAAAGCTTTTGATTGTATTTTGATTTGTATTTGAAATACACCAAAGAGGAAAAATGTAAACACAAGTTTTAATTAATTAAAGTTTGGTGTGCTGCACTTTTATGTTTCATCGTTTTTTAAATAACAAATTTCAACCAGTTTTATTTATACAAAAATCTATAAAACCTTAACAAAAAGCTTGGTAGCGAAACCAGTAGTTAAAAATATACAAATTTTCTTAAATCCCTATCACAAACAACATCAAATTAATAAGATTTGTTAAGCCCATCAGATGACTTCGTTCAAATCCATTCATTATGTAGTTTATATTTAAGCCATAATTGACTTTTTCAAACCAATTTATCATATAAATAAATTTATCTATACGTAAAAGATCAAAGCTGCTTGGGTGGCGTTATCGATTCAAAATGTCGATCCATCTTTTATTTATTATCTTTATAAGACAACAAAACATTAAAAATGTTTCCATGTAATTAAAGGTAAAATCATGTTATATTTTTTATTCTTATCAAAATTATATGAAGAAGATGTCATTGAAAAGATAATTCAATAAAACTCGATTTTACGTTGTAATATTTTTACTTCAGAAAGTATTGTAATTTTATGTTAATAAGATATGATTCGGTTGTCTGTTTGGCTATATCATAATAAGCAATCTCTATGAAAATAACGAGTATAAATATTTGTTTTTCTCACGCCTCAACCCTTAACAAAAATCTATATTTTCCAAGCAAAAATATTTAAAAACTTAATTAAATTATTTTAAAATATTTTAATTAAAAGAATGTTTATAAGAGTCATTAATAAAAGTTATCGTCCGTTAAAAAAAAGATTTACATCAATGAAAAAAAAACATCAATTAATATACGAAAACAGGTATAAAAATTTTATAACAAAGCGAAAGACCCACCTGAATAGTTTAAATAAAAAATATACTATATCTTATGCAACCCTTTTTGTTTTTTCTTATCGATAAATTAAGATGTTATCAATATAACATCCCGAGCAGAAATTTGTCAGGGCTCAAGTGAGGCCCTGATCTGGTTTGCCCTAACCCGGATCAGGCATTGGTAGGGCTGCCTGATTGGGCCCGGATCATGATTGTAACGCTTTTGCCCTATCAGGTCCTGATTGGGATTACCGGATCAGACCCTGATTGGGATAATCGGATCAGGTCCTGATTTGGATATCCGGACCAGACCCTGATTTATATTAATATATTATATACATAAATTAATCAAATTAAAATAAAAAAATTACAATGGAAAAAAATTAGAACATACATTCCACCTTAATGACTATTATTATAGTCTGTCAGCCGAGAAGCTATAACTAAAATATACATGAAACGATTTTAACTATATATTTCTAAAATGGATAATACTCTAGTGAATTTTAACCAATTGAAATTTCTCTAGCTGAAATACGAAAAATCTGATCAGGGCCGGATATATTCAAATAAGGTTAACCCTAGAAGGGTATTCTAAATCAGGTCCGGAACAGGCCCACATTTGATTGCCCTAATAGGAATTGCCATTGTAGGACTGACCAGGCCCTGATCACGCCCTGACTGTATTCAGGTTTTCTCTAGCTAATTTCTGCTCGGGATGTTAGCTAAACGAAATAAATCTTTATAATTCAGTCCAACTTAAACTGTCCCGCTTCAAAACTCTGTCTGAGTCTAGCGAATCTAGAATTACTTATACAATTTAGAATAGAATACGGCGAGGTTGTGAGGTCCAAAAAATAAAAAAACATCCGCGAAATCGTCTACGAAAGTAAAACTTTAAAGAAACAGCAAAAGATATAATTCTATAATAGATGCTTTGGAATGAGTGAATTCGTTATAATTTTGAATGCAAGAATTAGTTATTCAATTATAACACTAACAACATGAATTTCTTACATAAAAATATATAAACAAGAGTTACACAATAATATAAAAATAGGAAGAAAGTATATCATGTTTATGAACTACATTTTAATATAAATCTAAACCTTTTAGAAATCGCCTAAATGTTGTCTTATTTTATCAAAATTTAAATTTAATTTAATTTTTATATTTCACTAGATCAAATTTATATGAAAAACAAATGTGGAACTCGGTGGTTTGGCAGTCAGATTGTTGATCAAAAGTCTTTGGGATCGATAACTGGGTCGAATCTAACTTTTATTAAATTTTTTATTTATTATACAACTTCCAGTTGTTGTTTGCCTGTTACTTTGTCGATTACTAATTATATATTGAAAATTGCGAAAACTTTCAAAATTGGCAAGGGGTTAGCCTATGCGTTTTGAAATGGAAAAACCTGAGTTGTGTCAAATCGTGGCGAATGACATAAAAACTGAAAGGTGAGACCAAAACAAACTGCTTTGAGCTTAATCGATCAACGGCTCTAGGAATGGCTGCATATTTAGTGCCAGGTTCTCGTTTTGTACGAAAAATTAACGATTGCAGGAGTTTTGTCGATTTATGGCCAGTTTTGTGTCGTAATTGTCTTATTTTGACTGATTTTGATTGCATGGAGATCCAGAGCTTTCTTCCAGTATATTTTTTCAATATTTTTTTTGATAAAAAATTTTGCAAAATAGGCAAGGGGTTAGCCTATGCGTTTTGAAATGGAAAAACCTGTGTTGTGTCAGATCTTGACGAATGAAATAAAAACTGAAAGGGGAGACCAAAACAAACTGCTTTGAGCTTAATCGATCAACGGCTCTAGGAATGGCTGCATATTTAGTGCCAGGTTCTCGTTTTGTACGAAAAATTAACGATTGCAGGACTTTTGTCGATTTATGGCCAGTTTTGTGTCGTAATTGACTTATTTTGACTGATTTTGATTGCATGGAGATCCAGAGCTTTCTTCCAGTATATTTTTTCAATTTTTTTTTGATAAAAATTTTGCAAAATAGGCAAAGGGTTAGCCTATGCGTTTTGAAATGGAAAAACCTGTGTTGTGTCAGATCTTGACGAATGAAATAAAAACTGAAAGGTGAGACCAAAACAAACTGCTTTGAGCTTAATCGATCAACGGCTCTAGGAATGGCTGCATATTTAGTGCCAGGTTCTCGTTTTGTACGAAAAATTAACGATTGCAGGACTTTTGTCGATTTATGGCCAGTTTTGTGTCGTAATCGTCTTATTTTGACTGATTTTGATTGCATGGAGATCCAGAGCTTTCTTCCAGTATATTTTTTCAATTTTTTTTTTGATAAAAATTTTGCAAAATAGGCAAGGGGTTAGCCTATGCGTTTTGAAATGAAAAAACCTGAGTTGTGTCAAATCTTGACGAATGCCATAAAAACTGAAAAGTGAGACCAAAGCAAGCTGCTTTGAGCTTAATCGAGTAACGGCACCAGGAATGGCTGCATATTTAGTATATTTACGGAAAATTTGCGATTGCTGGAGTTTTTCCAATTTATGGTCAGTTTTATGTCGTAACCGTCTTAGTTTAATTACTTTTGATGCGGTTTTTCGTTTATTTACATGTCATTTGTTACTATTGGTCCCATTTTGCTTATTGTCAAATAGCCTTAAGCATAACCCCTTGCCTATATGTTGCCATTTTGCCCCCAAAAAACAAATTGAGAATAAATGCTGAAAGAACGCTCTAGTCACCCATGTAATCATAATTAGGCGAAACAAGACGATTGCTACATGCAAATGGCCATAAATACCACTACACCACCAATTTCCGAAAGCATCAAGATAGAAATTCATAACTTCGCTATCTCAATCCACTCAACATACATTTAAAATTGATAAGATTACCTTGGTCAACTTAAAGATGGATAAACCTGTTTTAAGTGATTATGTTTAACCCATTCAGACTATAATTGTAAAAATAATTAACTACGATTTTATTATATATCTAATTACCCAGTCATATGTAGATACAATTTGCTACAACTAGATTTATACAATTAACCAGCAGTTAATAACAGTAAATTATAAAATATTAAGTAATTAAGGCAAAACATAAAATGCAAAATAGTTATTTTATAAATTTATATAACGCAAGAATTGTAAATGTTAATTTTTGCTGTCAATTTTAATTAGAAATAATAGTTAAACTTAATTGCGATGAATAAAAAATTCACTCAGCAATTTAGTAAATAGATAAATTATTTACCAATGATAAGATAGGGTTATTGAAACAATCTTGATAGAAATGACGTGGATTTACGAGTTGCCATGAATTTGAATAATTTATGTTAAAAATATATTTGACTTTGGTTGATGTCTAATTTTAAAATTATCAAAGATAAAAGAAATCACAGTGAACATAAATCCAATCTAAAACAAATATGTTGACCCGTGTTTATTTAATCAAATAATACCTTTTCTATGGTGACACATTTCCTTCCTACTTACAATATAAAAATCAACATCAAAAGGTCAACAAAATCTAATCAACTGGGAATTTGGTTATCCAATCTATTTTGATCTTTCTACACCTGGGTATGTTTTCTTACGATTTTTACCTTTTTTTCATTATTTTATTTCTTTCATTTTTAAAAACAAACAAAACGACAAGCATAATATGACAATGGAAAATTAAATAAAGAAACAAATTGAATCAAAATCTTTTAAGATCTAATCGTAATCTTAATCAATTTGTAAGGGGAAACACAAAAATAGGAAGCTGTTTTAGAGTAACCAAGTCACCTCTGCTGATAGGTGAAAAAAATTTACAAAAATTTTCGGATCAAATTAATGTTGTAGATTGCAATATTTTCTACAAGTTCTTGAAACGACAATATAAATTAGGCTAGGGTTAAACGTCTAAGTAAATTGACTGTCTTACTCGATAAATATAGTTTTCCAACTAACCATAAAATTACTAATCTTGAGAGATAAGAACGATTAATGAACTTTAATTGCTTTTAGGTTTCCACATAATAATATTTATTTAGTTCTTAACAACGTAAACTTTTTATTGAAAAACTAACAAAGTTTCAGACTATCAATAAAAAAAACAGTTGACGGTCAATTATAAATATCACCATTGTGAAAGCTGTAAAATTGTTGTGACATTTTTTTATTGCCCATTTTTATGTTTTTTTAAACTTAATTTTTGTTTATAATTGTCGATTAGCCACTAATAAATTATTCACGGAACAAAGTTTATAGTTTAATGTTTGACAATTATACGATAAGCGCACAAATGTCAGTAATTTAGATATATTAATAGCTAAATAAACGTTTATTATTGGATAAAGGTATTAATTATTATGGCCTTTATGTTGAGATTTTTAAGAAAACCGAATGTTGTAGATAACGATAAATTTTACTGTGATCACTGTTCACTGATTACTGTTTTCTTTCTGGTGATTGCCTAGTTATAGCACCCGCTATCACCATAGCTCCATATACAAATTTCGAAATATGGAAGGAGTTGAATGTGTGCAGTTTATGATCATCAATATACTACGCCTCCAGATTATGTTTTCTATTATGGATCAAAGCTCCACCATCTTGAAGAAGACGCGCTGAGATGTCTTCCATACTTCAATTTTTGATAAATTACGACATTACTCAGCTTTCGTCCTTCGAAAATTTAAATTTAGACCATCTCGACAAGTCTTTTTTGACGTTTAAGCTCGATGATCTATCTCTTTGCCAAATCTTACATACTAAATCTCAGACCTTGACCTGTAAAAAAAGTGAAATTAGTTCTGGCAACTTCATTGACATAAGGTTGCAGGTAAGTATCCTAACCTTTTCTACATTCTTTTTACCCGACTAGAGCTGGGCTCTTCTATCCCATAATAATCATGATATTCACTCATCTTAGGATAGCAGGGTTGAATTTATTCTTGTATTTATTCTCTTGTGATTTTATTTACCATAGTCTTCATGTAGGTTCTCACACATACTGATTTTCTAGAATTATTCCCAAATACATTGTAGTCTGGGCAGATATTATATTAGATTTTCTCATGGTGATAGGACTCATGTTGAGCTTTGTTTTTACATTAATTCCATGGTTTTCATCAGAAGTTTCACTTCCTCAGATGTACAATATGTGTCTACTAAAAGGCTCCGCTGATCTTATTAACAGACAGTCTCTTCAAACTTACCTCTGGCTATGATGACTGCCGTCAGCGCATTTGCATTTGATGCATGATTACCTAATATGGCCAGAATTTTATCCATACACTGAAAAATAATCGGATATATATTAATGTATTTGTTGACTCCCCCTTCAATTTTAGTGGACTGCATTTATGATGATGAAGCTTCGTTGATGATGGAGTGAGCCAACTGGATAAATTATTAGCACTGCTAGTAGCGGCAGTACAATTATTACATGAATATACAAAGTGCTGGTAATATGTTGGCACTTGATGACGATGACTGACAATTAATCCCCTTCAAATAAACTGTTGTTGTCAGCAGCGACGTTCATATATCGGCACTGATGATGATGGTATATGACCAATAGTGACGTCAGTACTATAGCAGAAATGATGATAATGATGTATGATCAGCAGCGACGGCAATACATCGATAAATAATATATAATATATGACCAATATTTAACGGTACTATACAGCAATGGCGATGATGATGTATGATCAGCAGTGACGGCAATACATCGATAAATAATATAATAAATGACCAGTATTTAACGGTACTATAGCAGCAATGATGATTAATTCATGCATTCAGCAAAAATACATACTGGAAAACTGCATGCACAGTGACGACGACATCTCAACAATGATGGTTCATTCATGTATTTAATAATTGAATGATAACTGCATGTACACCAGCGATGATGACGACAATATTACAGGAACAGATGACTAATTTATGCATTCAATAAGTAAATGATAACTGCGTGTACAATAATGATAGCAAAATGACGACGACAATATCGCAGTAGCAGATGACTAAAATATGCACCCAACAACTATATCATAACTGCATGCAAAGTAACGTTGACAATAGTACAGCCAATGATGATTCATTCATGCATTTAATACGTGCATGATAAATACATTTACAATAATGATGATAAATAATGATAGCAATATCACAGTAACAGCTGATTAAATTATGCACCCAGCAACTTTATCCTAACTGCATGTATAATAATGATGATAGATAATGATAGCAGTATCACAATACCAGATAACTTTATTTATGCATTCGATAAGTAATGTACCAAAATTGCATATGTAGTGACTATCAGCACCAGTTGACATGTCTTACTATGAATACCTTTGTCACATTCACCGCACCAACATATGAAACAAAAAAAAAGGCATAGGAATAACTTAAATATATTAATCACAAAAAATACCTTGAACGGAAACTGCCCAACATCCAATTTGTCACCCAACCAGAACAGCCATTTTGTTGGAAGAAATAAATACACAATATGCACAATACTCGAGCTTTAATACAAAAATAGACTAAACTATTACAACTTAGTTACACATTTTCAATCTTTAATTTATAACATGAGCACAAATATCAACTAATTAGTACAAAATATAAGGCTTCAAGAGCACAAAAACTATAACATCACGCTGTAGTGATATATCAAAAAAACAACATCTAACGAAACGTCAAAGAAATTCACCCTTTTATACACCCAAAACACCGACGCGACAAATTGTCCAGCGTGGCTGAAGTGTTTACTATTAATTTCCTTATTTTAAGGTCTTTCGTATCAATTACTTAATGTTTTGAATTGTGTTTGACAGAATTATATTGACATTTCGTTGTGAGGCAAATTTCCTTTCAATTAATAGTATTATTATTTTTAAAATTATATACTGCATCCATTGCAGAATGCTATTCATTGATCCAGTGACATTTTGATGAGGACATCAAAATGCTGGCCGTTTTTGAAAGGATAAGTTTTAATTTACTTTTCTATTTGATATATTTCTTACATATTTTTCGATATTTTTTAGACATTGTATTTGAAAATCAGACGGCAACGCTGATGGCGTTACCAGTATTGATTGCGATTGCTTAAGTTTTGTACAGTTATGACCAGTTTTAGGTAGTAATCGTCTTATTTCGTTTTATTTTGATTACACGGAAGAAAAATTAGAAGTTCTACATCCACGCAATGCTACTTGGGTAACGCTGACAGAACAAGCGGACAACTCGCCATATAAACGTTCAAAACGGGTTTTCTGAGAACTAGAACTTCAGAATGGAAAATTTGGGTTGGACGAAGGGCTAACCCCACTTTCCGCAAAAAAAATATTTATTATTTGTTATGAACTATGTACACTGGCTTCGAATTATCTCAGACACAATTATCTAAAAAACTCGACCTCCTAAATAGATGCAAAAAATTTTTCACTCCATACCAATTGCTCCATGTTTATAAGTCTTATATTCGTCCCTGTATGGATTACTGTTGTCAAGTTTGGGGTGCTGCTTCTGTTTCCATCTTGGCCCTCTTAGACTCTGATCAAAAAAGGGGCTATACGAATTGTGGGTGATCGAGCTTTTAGATCAAAACTTGATTCCCTACAACATCGTCGCACTGTTGCTGACCTTGTTGTTTTTTACAAATATCGTCATCAGCAGTGCTCAGATGAAATCAGTGGCATCATGCCTCAAACTTATTCTTACCCCCGTTCCACTCGGCAATCGGCTACCGCAACCAGTGAAACGGTCGAGATCCCGCGCTGTCATACTGGCAGATCGCAGAAAGACTTCTTTATCCGAACTAGATACAAATGGAATAGTTTGCCGGAATCCTTAGTCTCGGGTGACTTCAACCCGAAGAGGTTTAGAAAAAGCGTTCATCAACACCTTAAAATGCAGTTGTTGTGGGATCTTGGTCTTAAAAGGTATTTATGTGCTGTTGTGACACATGTTCTAAGCCCTATTACACAACACTTTTTATTTAAAAAAAAAAAGAAAAAATTACAAGAACGACCTCGGAAACTGTACCCGGCTGTATGTACTACGATTTAAAAAAGGAATCTGGAAAGTGCTAAACCTTAAAAGAGCAGGAGATCTCTTAAAACTCACAAGCCAACAAAAAGAAGGAGAATTGGGAGTTGGCTTTCTTATACATCGTCACGTGTATCAACATTACTCCATCGAAAGGACTTGGCCCTTTGACGATGTAATGGAGCTCAGTAGACTCAGTAATCTTAGGAGCTGCAACGATAGGGTCATCCATGCCGTTCGGTCCTCGGTGAGAATTGAAAACCAAAACCAAGTCCAAAACACAAAGCTAAGGTAAACACGTACGCTGATAGCTTAACATAGTCAAGGGGTTGCGTGATCGCTAGTAAGGAACTCTTGATACCGGGCGTCCTCCAGTTAAAATGTTGCTTTGCCACAGCACAGGGCCCTGTTGTAGCGTACCTTTTTCTTTGTCTAATTTCAACCAACCACAGTATGGATAATTAGTTACTTTAAAATTAAGACGAGAGTGATGCTTCTCTAAACGCATTACCTAACCCATTAAATGCAAACTCATGTTCGCCGGACTCGAAAATCGTCCCGGATTCATCAGCACATCTTCATTCCGGCAACACATACACAAGTATTAAGGTCGACAATAGAAAACCTATCTCACCAAGCTCTAAGGTTATATCAGACATGACAAACCGTGACCCAACCATAAAAGAGTGCTTTGGCACGTCTCACCTGTCGGAAGAAAAAGATCATCAGTTCACTGCAAACAATTCTGATTTCGCTCCGGAATCCGCAATCGGGACTGCATGTAACTCAGAATCCGACAGTAAATCTGACATTGTCAGCAGTAACCATATACGTCGGATATACATCTGGAAGGAAACTAATATCTACGTGTCCAATATAGTCGGATTAAGTGACCCGAAACCAGATGTCCCTCTAACCCGACAATTAGTCCCATTACCTTTTTGACACAAACAGAAAGCGCAAGAGGGTACTAATAAGGAAAGGCCTCTCTGAAGGGGAAGCCATACAAGTCTGTGCTCTTCCCCAAATCCTTGAATCTGGCTACCCTGGTTAAAGGTGGGATACTTAAAAAGCTAGCTCTGAAAGCAGTATATAGGAGGGAGGACACAGATACCAAGAGTAGTAAGAGAGTCCGATCCGTGGCATCGCAAGACTCTACACAGCCAGCTACACAACGACTGACCATCATAGCATTTGCTTGGGGACACAACAAGCAATATTGCGAGTACAATTGTACCTACAACATTCAGTGATGTCGCCAAGCTCATGAAATTCTACACCGCTGCTGAAAACTCTCCAACCACCCTTCTGACTTCTGAGCAACTCAGTGAGCTAAAAAGACAACTCACGGATAAGGTAAAAGAGCAAGAATTCAAGGATATTAAACCTCACTTCGAAGGCTTCTACCAAAAAAATGGTTGCTTACTGCTTAACTGTGCCAATAATACATCGTCGCAGTGGATTGTCAATGCGATACCGAGGATAATGATACCAAGAAAGGTAGAAGTACATACCCTACAAGAGAACGAGTTACCTCGACCTTCTATGTTCATAGCTTACCTTCCAGACTGCGCCAAAGAAGCAATCAACAGAGAAGATTCCCCAAAATCCGGATATTAGACCGAGATCATGGACGACCCTGGAGCACACTGTTAAGAAGGATCCGTCGATGTTGGTGTTCATTCATGACCCAGCATCGAAGAAACAACTTAAAAGTTGCAAATTCAGGTTAAACTGGATGTTTGGTGCTATTCATGCAAAAATCGCAAAGTTCACAAAGCCAAACCAACCTAACACTGCGATACCGAAAGAAGTAGTACCCAGTTGTCCGAGAATGCGCCAGCAACAACTGGTAGCACTACTTCGGGGTTTTCAAAGGGCAAGTGAAAGACTATCCACATCTGCCTCTGTAATGAGCGTTTTTATAGCTTAGCATCTGCTAGCCTGCAAACATCGACAACCAAATCCGCCACAAGGACAGTGCTTACAAAAATACATAGACTTCTGTGCCTATGTGCCACAGTGCTTTTAGAACCACACCAATATCTGCAATGGAGAAACTTGGCCTATTTCCTCCATTGCATCTATATATTAAATCTGCAGCAGCATCTAGTGCTCACAGACTGCAGTTAGCCGAAACACATAAACTTGGTAACCTAACCGGTCATATAACGATCATCTCGGACCAAGTGGAGACCTACCACATTTAGGACTGTATGCCAAATATCACTGATCTAGATAGACGGTTTATTGTCAAAATAGGGGCATTTATCCTCATTTTTGTTCCAGCAAAGGATGTGATTGCCCGCGATTTTTATTCCCACGAGGTTGTTGGGAAGAAAATCTGGAAGATTAACATAGTTACCGTTTGTTTTAAGGATAATGTAAACCCCAGATGATTTCGCATTAGTTTCCCATCCAAAAAACTCGATAGCCTCGATTTGCGGTCTGACCCGACTAGCATTTTGTTCATGCAAACTCTATCATGATCTGAGCCATTATTTCACAACCACCTCCTATTAAAAATCATATACAATCATACGCCTTCTTTGTCTGGATTCGATCCTAATTTCATAAAAGCCACTAGAGCTATATAACTGGTTTTGTAGCTTTCGATAGACCTGTAAAGAAAAAATAAGTTAAGCATAAATTTTTTGTAATTCTGTCCGTGTATTAATATCCGGCTCGAAGGACCTATTCGATCACCTGAAAGAGGCTATTTCATATTTCAAAACGATAAAAACCATTAACTGAAAGAACCAAAATTTATTTGACATTAGTATAATAAAATATTACACTAATTGCGCTATTGCTATGATCCATTTGTATATTATTTTGGTTGGATCGCAATAGGTATAATTTGCCTACGTTCGTGCATTAAAAAAAATTATGTTTTCATCGAAAAAGAATGATGATACGATGATAATATAACAAAAATTCAACTATATGTCGTTAATACTGACCCCTGGTTAATAAGTCATATTTTGAGCAGCACAACACATCAAAATTTTGAATATAATCACCTGACTGTTAACAAATAAATAAACGATTAACACTCAAATGAAAAATAATTATGACCCATTTTCTAATCCACCATACTCTTCATTCCTTGTCACAGTAAATTAAATTCCCAAATTATAAATTATAAACGGAAAATAATTAATTAATTTTGTTTATTTTTCTTAACGAAATTACCGATTGTTATCTAATTTCTAATTTATTTATTTATATTTTTTTTTTTTATTAGAATTAGACAAAAGAATTAATTATTTATCTTTTTCCCTTAAAAAATATTTAGATAAAAACGCAGATGGTTTAAGTTTTTTTAACAAATTTTTCTAGTTTTCCTGTTTTGGATATATAATAATAATAAAAAAACAATATCCAAAACGATATAATTATCATTATTTTACTAGATTATGGAAAGAAAGATCATAATTTTCTTATAATTTTTATTTTGTAATAATTCATAAGAGATTGAATATTTATTCAAAAAAAAAAAAATTCCAATAGACATAATTTTATGATTTTGTATGGGAATCAAGTTCTAACTTTAATTGTATGAATGGGAAGGAAATGTCAGTTAAATTTAGATCAATTTTGTTTTGATAGATTTTGATGGTACGAACAATAATTGTCTGCACATTATAAAAATTTAAGATGTCAACCCGTCATCATATATATATATTATGCTCGAAGAGAAGACATTGAAATTACTATTTGACCTTTGGGTTTTCGTGTGACAACAAAGCAATTTCAACTTTCTCTACTCGTTTTTTTGGTTATTTTTTATATAAGATATCTTCAAGTAAAGGGAATATATGTATATGTTCATCGTTCGTGTATTTAACTTAATTGTTGATAAATTATCTTTAACCACAATTGGAAATTTGTGTATATAAGAGGAAACTATAATAATAAGATAATTATAAGATGTAATCTTGTTTATATATTGCTTCTGAAAGACCTAAGTATTACATTCATGAGCTAAAATAGAAATTCTTACCCCCACTTTTTTTGGCATTTCTCGACGTTATATGACTTACTGATTCTAAAAAAGCAAAAAAAAATGTATCTCTGGCTGCCGGACGGTCGTTCGTCACAACCGACGAAATCTAGAAAGCGGCTGAAGGGATTTGAAAAATTTTGAATTTTTTGGAAAAATAAAATTAACTATTTGTATGACATGAAATTTTATTATTATAATTAACCCCTTAAGGTTTTATTTGTTTAAAAAAATTTATGTTTGGTTGAACTATTTGTTTGAAAAATTTTGTGCCGAAAATAATTCTTTTAAAAAAATGCTCCGATTTTCTTGAAACTTTGATGATCGTTAGTATAATAAAAAAAAACTAACACGTGTTTTTTATTTTTTTATTTTCTCACTAGTTCTAAGCTACAGGGTGGCTCGAACTTTTTTAAGAAACATGAAAGTTAAAAGTTAAATTGTGCTCGAACGGGTGAACCGATTTTAATAATTTTTTTTTTGTTTGAAAGGTACTTAAGTTAGGCTTTTTAAAAGTACTATACTGATACTATACTGATAAAAAAATTATATTTTATATTAGTTTTAAGCTTTTAAACCTTGCGATTTAAAAAAAAATCTTAATTTTTTGTTTTATTTTTTAAGGTTTGAAAGATTTATTTTACCTTAAATTTAGATTTATTAAAAACTAGTGCAGGGATTCTATTGAACTGTTTTTGTTTTAAAGGTATTAAATTTTAATACATAAAACATATAGTTTTATGTGTTAAAATAAATTATGTGTTTGAAATGATTACTTATTTATTTGAATTAAGTAATAACTATATACATGAGGCATTCTTTGCAACTCGGAGACCCCCTGCTCTTCAGAATGATTTAGGTTTTTCAGAAGGTTTATGGGCAAAAATTGTAGCTTATTGTCTCTTGTTTCCAATGTCGTGTGCCCCTTTTCAAAATTCAAAATGGTGGAATAAATATGGCGGATATAGGCTTACGGCCTCATTCTGAAAGTAAAGCAATTTAGAATTGCCAGCAAAAATTTTAAATATCAACATATGCGTTCTTGGACGAAGAATGTTGGTAGTTTATTTATTTTTATTTATTTTTTTTTATTTATTTTTATTTATTTATTTATTTATTTATTTATTTATTTATTTCTTTATTTTTTTATTTACTTACTTGCCTAC